>JBBBDQ010001492.1:0-370000 GCA_037127315.1 Ascarosepion bandense
AGGTTTTATCTAAAATTCGCTATGGGCACCAAATTTCACTACCAGCTTCTCTAGACACCATGGGGTCGGGTCAACTGATTTCACCAGGTACTCTTGTGCTATGGAAAACACAATGTTTTGTATTCCTTCTTCAAGTTCTTCCAAAATCTCAGTTTGGTAGAGCAAACTTACTTCTTTAACCAACCCCAAAGAAAAAAGTCACTGTGTGTTAAGTCAGGGTCCCTGGCTG
This sequence comes from Ascarosepion bandense, assembly GCA_037127315.1. NCBI lineage: Eukaryota > Metazoa > Mollusca > Cephalopoda > Sepiida > Sepiidae > Ascarosepion > Ascarosepion bandense. Next base: position 230 of record JBBBDQ010001492.1, read on the forward strand.
ACAACTCATATATAATATATAGAAAGAAATACACCAGAAATCAAAGGAAATAATAATAATAATAATAATAATAATAATAATAATAATAATAATGGAATAATAAAAAATGGAACAAAACAACACATTGAAAGAATCCCTGGAAACCCCAGCTTAAGAGATATACAAAATATTGTCTTGTTAAGTACAACCTACACACTAAAGGGAACTTTGTCTATGTAATGCTAGGGATATTGGACGAGATAGAAAAAAACATGAAATGGATCCATAAAAACAGATGACGACCTGCTTTAGGTCTTCCTGCAGACTTGGTTGGTAGTGCTACCATAGCAGAAATCGAAATATGATGAAACATGACAACATAACAATTATAATTTGAATTTTAACATTTTTAGATGAAATATGAAATTATTTGGCAAGGAAGGAGTCATTTATTGTATGAAAATATGTCTTTGCTTGTATTGTTTGATCATATAGATTGATAAATAATGTAACTTTGTCCTTGACTGACGCTTGGGAGGAAGAAACTGATGTTTCTGTTGAAATCAGATTTTAATATTGCAAAATACAATTACACCTGGAAAAGTGAATTATCTAATAGTCATAATAAGATACAAGCTGAATTATGAAAATCGAAAAGTAATTTTCTTTGGTACGTTAAAAAGAACAAATGCAATGATAGCGTGATTTGTAAGCATAAAAATATAATTTTTGTTTCTCTCTGATAATCAGCAATGAAAAGGTGTGATTGATTGAAGAAATAAATGAATAGAAACATTAAGGAAAGTAGAAAAACAAAGCAAAAAAAATGTCGCTCGTTGACTCACACTTTAGTCCCTGTACCATGTAAATCATTCGATCAATCCTTGTTTTTACCATGCCATCCTTCCAAAATTTCTTTCCCCTTTGGTACATCTTAAAAAATACCTTTTCTCCAGGGTTAAGTTATTTAATTACATGTATATTTCTTGATGTGTTCTCCTTTCGTTCAGGTAGTATTTTGTTGAAGACAGGCACAATTTTCTGGCAAACCAAATCTTAACATAGTGCAGGACAAGAGCTTCTGCCAAGTAACAAGTCAACTGATTCTGAAAACTAATGCTCGCAACTGGAAGAATTAAAGACAGCTATTCAAGAAAAACGCCCAGAACTGGCAAACAGGAACAGTGTAGTTTTCCATCAGGATAATGATTACGGCATATCACGTTGAATACACCGGTTCTAGTTCGATCACCGAAGTTAAGCAACGTGAGCCTTGTCAGTACTTAGATGGGTGACCGCTTGGGAATACCAGGCGCTGTAAGCGGTCAGTGACGGATATGCGTTGTGGTGCAGTGGATGTTGGCTTGGAGCCAAGTTAGAATTCCAGTTGAGTAAGCTGCATTCACTTAAGCACTAGTACTCTTGGGAAAGATATTAATCCTTCACTTCCATCCAGTTATGGGTTAAATAACGGGATGGGGCCTGAAGGCAACCCATCTAGTGTTGGTGTCACAATAAAAACACCCTTGGTAGCCCTGGCGAAGCATCAAGTATTCAGCTATTTGACAAAATTATGACTTTCGCTACAAACTGCGCCAGGGTTCCAAATGCACAGGGAATACTGGAGGGTGTAGCGAGTTCTATCTCGGCCAAGACCGCAAGACGACGAATGCCAGACTTCACGTTTTTTTTGTCGATCGGGCAAAAAATGTTGCATCTTGCCTGGGATGTGTTACCCGACCCGTCTTATGCACCGGACATTGTTCCTTCAGATTTTTATTTATTTAGATCCTTGCAAAATAAACTCAATGGTAAAAATTTGAATTCTTTTTATGAAGTAAAAAGGCGCCTTAATTGGTTCTTTGCCGATAAAACATTGAAATTCTGGGAAAACGGAATTTTTAAGTTGAAGATCAAAAAAGGCTGCGCAAAAAAAAAAAAAAACGAAAAAGTTTCATATGTAATTAAATCAATATTTAAAAGCATCATTTTGTTTTGTGTTTTAATTTCCCTTAAAAATCGGCAAGAACATTTTGGACAATCAAATCGTATCTTGCTTACACTCTTTGATACTCAAATTTTAGCCAAAAAGTAACTTGTATATTTTTGGGCATCTCTAGAATTGGTTGCTTTCTTTTGGTGACTTTGTGAAATAAATATACGGAGAAGGAAACAATGAACACATTTTTTCTGGCTTATCCAATCAAGGTTTTACATTTGACATGACTTTTCCCAGGAGTCCCATTTATCTAACTCTGCATTATATTGACGTGAAGCTATGTGCGTGTACACGTATTCTGAGTATATAACAATGTGTATGTGTGTGTTTATAAGAAAACACGAACACACACACAAACACACTCACGCACACATTGTAGAATATATAAACACACATGTAACAGAATATTACACAGTAACTGACTTCCACTTAAATTAGAAAATGATTAAGTTTTTTTTTGGGGGGTGGGGGGGGGAAGACGGAAATAAACACCAAGGCAAACATCAAATCACAAAAAAAGGTTTATGAGCTGGAAAATTTGCGCATCTTTCGGCTTAACAAATGAATCCTTTAAAAATAAATATTTAATATTGTTCCCGCCGCTTATAAAAACTATACTTTGTGATCCCTTTGAAGCGTATATAAGCAAAGCTTCCAGACCAGAAAAACAGTAAGGAGATACAGTTCACGAAGACAGCCTAAAAGAAATTCCCTTGCTCATTCACCCGTCTTCCTCATCGAGCTACATGACACTTACACTCTTTTTCTCACCAAGCTACGTGTCACACTCTTCCTCACTAAGCTAATGACACTAAAACGTTGCACCTCACCTCATTTTTCTCGCACATAAACGCGAAGAAATCACCTTTCTTTTCATCTTAACAAAAAACTACAAAGAACTTTTAAACTCATACGTGAAAAGTCAATTTGTAAAAACATGAAAATGACGGAATTACATGAAATTTTTCTTTGTTGTGAGTTAATTCAAATCCACAACAAGTCTATTTGCGCACATTTACTTTTCTCTACAACTGTATATATAAAGGTTTCTGTGTTTCTTTACGTATATATTTTGGTGTGTTCTTTGTCTATTCGCAGTTAGAACATCTCCTCTCCAGTTATGATGCTGGTTAAAAAGATAACTGCTCTCGGCATTTATAAATTGTATTTGGTTGTCTGCCAAGACAAAAACACTTCTGAGATTCATTCGACAAATAGAAGTTCTTTGAAAAGACGACAAGAAAGAGAATTCTTTGGCGAGGTCACAGACAGCAGGGTTAGATAAGCGAAGCCCTGGTTGATTTATCAGCGCAACTTACAAACGAGGTACTAACACTTTAACACGTTTATAATAAACTTTACAAAAAGAAAGAAAACTTGAGTTTTATTCAGCACTTAAGTTCTTCGAAATCCGACGCACGACGGTGACTGTCGTGCGTGTTACAGAATTCTGCGTTCGAATCCATGCTCCATTAGGCAACGAAAGTTAAAGATTTCTTCATCATGGCGCTTAATGTACAAAAATGATTTCTTTAATATGTGCATATTGATAAAATTTATTTATTTAATATTTATTATATTTATTTAATATGTGCATATCGATAAAAACTTGCATTGTTTCTCTCCACAAATCAAATCAGTTCATAATCAGAAAAAATAATCTAGTATCTTTTTATTGAAACGGTACTATTTTTCTCATTTCAACTATCGATTTAAATTTTAATCACTTTTCTTTTCAATTTCACAGTGACAAAATCAAAAAGTTTTATTTCGAATAGTTTTTATCTGATATTATTTCTTTTTACTAGAAATGTGGATACACACATTTGAGTCAATATTTCTGTTTTTAGACAACGTAATTGTCATCTAGCAGTCAGAGTTTTGAAAATTCTTTAATAAAAAAAAGCCCTGTGATAGAATTCAAACCTGCATTCACTGGGAAAGTGCTTTTTATCCGCTGAATAGTGAATGATTTTAACACCGAAGGTAACGTTTACAGCAATAAGAGATTATATCGGATTATAATTGAAATCCATTAATTTGTTTGAAATTAGTTTGTTTGTTTCGGATACGAAAATAAGATTAGAAAATATGGGCTTCGATAACTCTTAATGTGCGATTTACTTTTCTTCATAAGCGCAGTTACGCATTACGTGAAATTTCTTCGTGGCTAAGGCGGTAAAAATACGTCGCAATATAATGTGCTTTGCCCCTGTATTAAGAGGCTGCAGTACTAATTCAGCCGAAAGGTACATTTTCTTTATTGATACTCTCGAACTATAAGGTTAGTAGACGAAAATGACTCTGTTTAATAGCAGATATCTTTTCAAACACGTCTATTCAATAAGTAGAATCTTTGCAGCAATAACAAATATATATTTATCACTATTTTTCTTTTTGTATATATATATATATATATATATATATATATATATATATATATATATATATATATATATATATATATATATATATATATATATATATATATATATATATATATATATATATATATATATATATATATATATATATATATATATATTTTGTAGTGCCACGGACCCTGTCTCAGAAACGCGATGATAAACAGCAGCAAAAGTTGGAATGTCTCGGCTGCCTTATGTTTAGAAATGTAATCTGATACAGCAATGCAGCCTCGCGTCTATTACCATTAGCGTGGCTGTATGTAAAGATCATATCTACCTGCTCAAAATATGAATATTCTGCCATAACTTCTCAGTTAACTCACTACTAAACAAAGTAAATGTTGAAGACAGATGAGTCACAAATGTACACGTGTAATAAATGTAACCTAGTCTACATGGAAAAACAGCCGCACCTACCGGAAAATTTATTTAAACTTAATAACTTAAAAACGAAGAATTTGCGGACATATGATGGATTTCGTTGTTGTTTTAGTGTGATGAACTCGTCTCCAGAGTTTGAAAAACTTTTTGTAAACACGCTATATATATATATATATACATATATATATATCATCATCATCATCATCCTGCGGCCTCGGCCGAGATAGAACTCGTTACACCCTTCCCGTATTCCCTATTTGTCATAGCTCCTGTAGGGTTTTCCTTGGCGATAGATGTATCTCTGTGTATCCTGTCTGGAAAGGTTAACTTACGAGATCGATTGTGAGATGATGGGTGCCTCCATAATACAAACGATGAAACAAGTTCATCTGTGGCACGTGCGCAATGCCCAGCAAACTGGACACGTCTCTTTTGAACTAAGGTTGATACTTTTGGTAGGTTTCCATATATCATTTCTAGAATTAGGTGGTTTCACCATGAAAGATCAAGTACTCTTCTGAGAAGACGAGTATAACATCCATCTAAACAGCGCTATATATATATATATATATATATATATATATATATATATATATATATATATATTGTTACGAGAATGCATTTATATAAAAATAATATTAATAATGTCTAAAAAGTTATAGTAAGGGATTCTATTGAATCCTACTAGTTATTACAAAAAAGTTTTAATTTATGACGTAGTTGTTAAATAGAGAAATTAAGAATAGAACGTTTTGGAAGAGTGTAGAGTATTCCAGTAAAATCGAGAGAATTCTAAATGATTCTAGAAATATGCAAATTAGGTATTTGATCCTATAAAAATAGGTTTTTCGAAGAGAGTAGTTAGTTGTTAAAAGAATTTGCTGACCTTATCAACTCCGTCCGATTCAGGATTTGTATATCCTGCCGAATCTCTAATAAAACACATTTGAGAATTTCCTAAAAGTGTAGCACTTAAACTACTTCGCCAGCTTAACTGGGTAAAGATACTTGACTACTTACCTACCTCTTCTCTCCTCGTAACACACGCCAGTAGTAAATTCTATGTTTCTTGTTTTGAATGCAACAAAAATTGTATATTTGTAAATATTTTATTTGGTGTTTTTTGTAAATTAAATATTTGTCTACGATTTAGCTTATCATTTTTTTTCCCCTTTTGTTACAATTTAACACATAACATATATATATATATATATATATATATATATATATATATATATATATATATATATGTTTGTGTGTGTGTGTGTGTGTGTGATATGCAAGTAAATATATGTATAATTTCATTTATTTGAAGGCATTTACTCAGAATAGCTATAACCTTTTTATACACAGGGTGCGACGAGTAAATTATTTTATTTTTGAATTTTGCACATGCGTGTGGTTTAATGTTTGATTTTATCGACTGCATAGTATAGTAGGGTCAGTTGGGATCCGTCTGTGAGAAGAAGAGAAACATGAAGTAATTCATTCTACCAGAAAATTGGAAATAGCATGCTGTACTGCTTGGCATTCGCACTGGAAGCTCTAATACAAGCATTTCGGAATGTTTGGATGTCAATATGAGATCAGTGCAAAGAATTCGGAAAGATTTGAATGGGCCTAATAGTGATCACGAAGGTGTCTGGAGTGGTCACTAATGATCGTGTGGATGTGCCTCTATTCATCTTCAGACGTGGCCTCAGTCTCAACACTGATCTGGAACAAGAGGGTGACTGCTGGAAGACCGTATGCCAGGCAACATGACTCTGCACCATGCCACACAAGCAGGAGAACCCATTTATGGCTGTCAGAGAATTTCTGCAACCACATCACCTTTTACATTTGGCTACATAACTCCAAAGACTGCAACCCGTTGGTTATTATGAGCGGGGTGCAGTTGAGTGTGAGATCTACAAAACTCATTGTAACTTTAAAGATGAACTGAAGGCAAGGATTATAACCGAATTCACCACAGAAGAGTTTCAGGAGAATCCGAAATAATCTGGAGGCTCTGGTTGAATGTATTTCAAGATATTTTGTGTAATTTTAGTAAATAATCTGTTAAAATGAAATATCAGTGTTATTTTCATTTGTACGACATTCAGATGACAATTTATCCATCGCACACGGCAAACATATTTCATAAATGTGTGTCAAGATTAATAATGCACTAACAATTCAATTTCTCTGTTTGAAATTTGTTTGTAACATAAGCGAATAAATGGTTTTAAATAAATTTGTGCCTCCTTAATTTAATCCTTTTTATTTTGCTTTCTGTTAAAACTCTTTAACGAGACTTTCTGTTTCCATGTGTGGCCGTCATCATGCAGGCTGTCGTTTCCAAAAAGACTGGTCTGCTATCCGTGCCATTTAATTGAACCATTTTCTTGTCATCTTATAAACCAAGAAACGCCAACTGTGTAGTGCAGTAACTTAATGTGGTGATCTTTGATAGAATTTCGTGGAAAATCAAAACTGATTGAATCGAAACGCTGGAAAAAAGATGTTTGATTTTATTGCCTGCTTTGATCTAGAAAGTCTTCAGCTATGCAGGCATGACAGTTTAAGTCATTAGCGGAAAAATCTTGGATGGTTTTTGGCAACGGGGATGAAAGCTAAGAAAATTGGTTAAAGAAGGAGCGCTGACGAACGAGTACAGGAAAGATGAAAAGAGAAAGAAACAGGAAGAAAAAGAGAAAAAGACGACAGAGAAAGAGAGAAAGAAAAAAGTAGGAAGAGGAGGCAAAAAAAAAGAAGAAAACGGGCAGTTTCTGTAAAACGAATAATCATAATTGTTTTGATTAGATTGACTGATCAATTGGTTGATCAATTCATTGATTAGTGTTGTAGAGACGTTAACACCCCTTTAGCGGTTTAAAGATAGAATGGTATGTGGACCGAAATAGTCATATGAATAAAGATTAGTAGCAGTCAGGAATTCAGAATGTCATTGACAATTATTATCGGACTGTGTTCTCTGTGACACTAACAACTTAACCTCTCCTATCTTTCTAATTATAGGTGTTCTGTCTTATCTGTGTTTGTCTTGTTTGTACTTAATATCCATTATCACGGATATTGTGCTGTAGATACTTCAATATACATCATCGTACTGCCATCTCGGCTATACAGCAGACTGATGACGAGGATATCAACAAATAAAATCTGTAACGAACAGATTTGTCTACGTACATTTGAAACAAGCAAATCTATAATGACAGATTTGGCGTCGAAAACTCGGACAGCAGTTTCACCCAAAAACATTCGTACAGATTTACTGACGAAAACAAACAGTTTGGCAACAATTTCAAAATAATCAGGAACAACAACACATTTAAAAATGTAAGACTTCCAGAAATGCTTTCTTGGATTGTTTTGAAAATAAGAATTAGCACAAAACGGCAGGAAAACAAATTCTTATACTGATGGAAATTTTCTCAAAAAAAAAAAAAAAAAAAAGAAAAAAAAGTAACGAACCCAGATAAACCAGATACGTTTTCGTTCAAATTAATTTGAAATTTTGCATATAAATCTGAAAAGAAGGTTACATTTGATGCTTATTATCGCAGGTTTGAGGAGATATTTTTTTAAAGCCTGGACAAATGATGGAAAAAATAATTTACTGTTAAGTAAGTTTGGTGATTCTGAACATGAAAAATAGAGAAACTATATTCTATCAAAGAATGTGGAGAAATTACGTTTGCAGAAACTACCCAAAAATGTCTAAAACTTTTGGAGAACGTATTTCATTTTTTAACACGCGATGGCGCAGCTTAAATTAAAAAAAACTATTAAGAAGACTGCACAACGTTCGCATGTATAAGGAGAGTGAAAATTTCCGAGTAAATCATTTAAGAACGGTTATGTTAAATGTTTAATTTTTGTACAAGGATTGACCTCACCAAGAGAAACAGACGAACGAGCAAAACTCTTAACAAAGTTGGAGCAAGATCAGGAAATAACTCTAGAAAAACTCGCTGTAGAATGTCAGAGAATTATAAACTTAAAAAAAGATACCGCAAATATTGAACAACGGGTTATCATATATCCGAAAAGTAAATCTACAAAGTTATAGAGTTAAAATATATTCATACTACGGACAGATACATCTTTACAAGGATTTTCTATTCAAAGATAAAAAAGTGTTTCAATTGTAGTTAAAAGGGTCATAAAAGTTCTTTATCTAAAAGAAAAGTCAAAAGAAAAAAAAATATGGTTCGTTATACCATGGGTGAAAAAGAAAAATTCATAAACGCCCGATTGAATGACACGAAAGTAAAAATGTAAATTGACAAAAGGTTAAACCTGATAATTATTAATGCGGATACATGGAATAAAATTGGTAGACCGGCATTATACCGATATAAAGAAATTGTCAAAGGCATATCAGGCAAAAAACTTGAATTTCTTGGTGAAATTTATTTTGACGTTGGTTTTGCTGGAAAAAAGAGAAAATTAATAGCCAATATCATGCAGTAAACGCAAAATCTTTTCGGTACTGATTAGATGGAGGAGTTTGATTTATTCCATATGCCTATCAACAAATTTTTGTAAAAATGTTGTTGGATCATCTAATTACACAGAAAATTTGAAACGGGTTTTAAAAGCAAGATTCCAAGATATTTTTTCTGAATGCCTAGGAATTTTTCGAAGGATTAAGCAAAACTTGAGTTTAAAGAAAAGGCAACTCCAGTGTTTTGACCTAAGCGACCGGTACCATTCACTGTACTTGAAGACATAGACAAAGAGTTGGAACGTCAAGAAAATTAGGCGTTATAGAAAAAACAAGTTACAGTCAATGGGCGAGTCCTGCAGTATGTGTAAGGAAAAAAATACACAGGAAAAATGTCTGCCTGAAACAGTATAATTATCCTTTACCTTCAGCGGAAGATATATTTGCAAAGCTGAATGGAGGAAAATATTATCTAAATTAAATTTGTTAGAAGCATATTTACAAATTTCTACGGACGAGGAGTGTGCAAAAATATTAACCATAAATACGTACAAGAGTCTGTTTAAGTTTAACAGATTACCGTTCGGAGTAAAAGAAACACCCGAAATTTTTCAACAAGTTATGGACACGATGCTAAGTGGTTTAGATTACGCTACGGCATATCTGGACAATGTGTTAATTAAAAGCATTGACAGTAATGAACATGCGAAGCACGTGAACGAGGTGTTTAAGAGGATAAAGAATTACGGTTTTAAGCTAAATATAGACAAGTGTCAGTTCTTTCTACCAAAATTAAGTATTTAGGTTAGATCATTGATGGCAAATGTACAAAGCTGGATCCTATCAGAACAGGTGCGATAGAAAACATGCCAGAACCTACAAATATTGCATCCTTTTTTTTAAATCATTTCACCCCAAGCAAGGCATTCCACTGCCACTATTGCGCAGGGGGTTACATAGGGGAAGGTGGTGAGGAAGAGTGGTTAGATATAGGAAATGTCAGAAGGAGGGTGATAGACGGGTAAGGATGTGCATAGGAAGAGTGTTTGAGAAAATGGGTGCAAGTTAATGTTTTAGGAGGTGTCTGTCGACCTAACATTTAATTCCTGAAGATTGTAGCTGTCGGGGAAGCAAGTATGTGGAAGGGAATTCCACAGGCGGGAAGTGCGAGAAAAGAAGCTGTTGGAGTAGAAATTGCGGTTACATTTTATCGGTTTTTTTACAAGCATTCTTAAGATTAGTGAACTGCTATAGTAACTACATTCCGAATATGAATAAGCTCAGATCACCTTTGAATAATTTATTGAAAAAAAGATGAAAAATGGGTATGGTCTGAATAATGCGAGAAAGCATTTCAGTAATTGGAAGCGGCTTTAATTTCTGATCTATCATTAATGCATTATGACCCGGGCAAGGAAATATATGTAGCAAGTGACGCTAGCAACTTTTAGGGTCCGCATTGCTTCATAAACAAAATGATAGAAAACTAAAACCTGCTTATCACGTTTCAAGAAAGTTTCTGCCAGCAGAGCAAAAATACTGCCAATTCGAAAAAAAAAGGTTTAGCAATGTTTTTTGCTGTAAAAAAAGTTTCACAAATATATTCAAGACATCACCGTCCGTTGGCGACAATTTTGGCTCGAAGAAAGGTGTTCTAATGCACATTGCAAACAGACTGCAAAGATAGTCGCCCATCTTACTCAACTATTGACCGAATCACTGGAAAAAACAGTAATAGCTTCATTGGTTTGTGAGTCAGAAATAAAAAAAATCATTATGTGCAACACCATGAAGGAATTACCTGTTACAGGTGAAGTTAAAGCAAAGTTTGGCAAGTTCATAACTCACAAAAAGAAAGAGTTGTTGGAAAAAATGAGAATAAGGAAAATATTTTTCAATTTGTCAAGATATACTATTGTACGGTGAACGGGTGGTCATTCAGACAGTATTGACAAAAAGAATATTACGAAGTTTCGGTAAGGGACATCCGGGCATTTCACGTATGAAAGCGCTTATGCTAAGTTTCGTGTACTAGAAAAGAATGGATAAAGATGTTGAAAACTTGGTCAAAAATTGCAAGAATTACCAGTTAGCGGCAAAATCACGACCAATAACGTTTAACCCATGGTCAACACCCGACAAGCCTTGGTCTAGGCAGCACATAGATTATGCAGGGACAATAAGTGGTATACTTTGTTGTGATGAATAGCTTATCCAAATGGTCAGAAGTGTTCAGATGCAAAACGCCGACAACATAAAATAACAATAGAATTTCTACAAGAATTGTTTGCAAGATTTGGTGTACCGGAAACAATCGAATCGGGTAACGGGATGCAATTCGAATCAAAGAAATTCACAAATGTTAGCAAAATGCATGCAGTGACACGTTTGACATCTGCGTCTTACCATCCAAGATCTAACAGTGTGGTAGAGCGATTTATAGACATTTCTGAAAGGGCAATAAGAAAGGCGAAAGGAATAGTAACGAGGAATGAGGACGTACAGAATTTTTTACCTGTCTACCGTATCACACCAAATGCAAACGCTAATTCAGGAATGTCTTCTGCAGGGTTAATGTTTGCAAAGAAGATCAAATCATTTTTCGATAAACTGAAACCAAATAAAGAAAAAAACTATGAGTGGCAGCACTAAGTGCGACTGCAAACGCTTGTACTCTCGTGACAGTTTATTTTTAAAATTACAAACTCAGTAAAGAGTCATGGGAAGAATGCATTATAGACAAGCAAATTGGCTACATGTACCTTATAAAACATTCAAGATGGATTATAAGAAGGCATGTAAACCAAAAAAAAAAAAAGATAAAAGAGGTACCCGACTGATCAGCGAAGTTATACAATTTGGTTAGAAAGATTTTACTTATTCGCTGTATTCAGTAGATAATACACATTCGGGTTTTAATTTATATAAGTCTTTATACAATTCTCTTAAAAAAGTCTGCAAAAGACATGTAGGTCAGTTGATTACCGTGAAAGACAGAAAAAACTTCTCAGAATAAGGAATGATGACGGAAGATAAGCAAGAAGGAAAATATGTTGTTTAATGTAGAAAAGTGTCTTTTTATTCAGGAACTCAACGAATGTTTGGAGCTACTTACATATGTTATAAGTTAGGGTTTACGTATTGGTGCAGTTCGTGTCTCTATAAAAACTCGGATTTTAAATTTCCTGTTCTCTTGAAATATTAGTGGAATATAATCTTTCTTGTTTCGTCTTATTTGACATTTTTTCCAAAATAAATCTAGATAGACATCTATGTATATTTTGATTTATTTTAGCAAAGCCCAAACTTTTTGTGCTTGGATTTATTTATAGTTTCTTAATAAAAAATTAAAAAAGAACATCATTAGATTTATTTCCAGTTTAAGCTTGCGACAAGAACATGGAATGATCAAATATTGGGTTTAATCCTAAGAAAAGATTTAATGGAAGAAAATTTGATTATTGTACGAGGGTCATTCAATAAATAAAGTGAATTTTTCAATACAGATAGAAGCTTACGTTTTTTATTTTTCAACGTAGTCTTCCAGCAGTGTCACACACTTTTCCCATCAGTGCACAAGCTTCCGTATTCCCTCAGCATAAAAGTCTTTGGACTGACGTCTCAGTCAATCGCTCACAGCACCTTTGACTTCATCGTCACTTTTAAACTTCTTTAAACAATTTATCCAACTTGTAGACATTTTTTTGGCTGAAACATGTGGCACCATACACAGTTGACATTCTCCTATGAATTTCAACTGATTTGTACCCTTCAGCAACCAAAACCTTGATAACTGTTCAATCCTGGAGCATACTTCTTGTTCGGCCATCTTTGTTAATGTCCAAAACTCTCGAAGTCTTTTTCAGTCTGCAAAAACATTAAATTCCTCTGAAAAAGAAGGAAAAAAAAGTAAGCTTCTATCTGTATTAGAAGTCTTTATACCGAAAAATTCACCTTATTTATTGAATGACCCTCGTAGAAGTCCTTATAGCGAAAAATTCACCTTATTTATTAAATGACCCTCGTAGAAGTCCTTAAGCCGAAAAATTCACCTTATTTATTGAATGACCCTCGTAGAAGTCCTTATAGCGAAAAATTCACCTTATTTATTAAATGACCCTCGTAGAAGTCCTTAAGCCGAAAAATTCACCTTATTTATTGAATGACCCTCGTAGAAGTCCTTATAGCGAAAAATTCACCTTATTTATTAAATGACCCTCGTAGAAGTCCTTAAGCCGAAAAATTCACCTTATTTATTGAATGACCCTCGTAGAAGTCCTTATAGCGAAAAATTCACCTTATTTATTGAATGACTCTCGTATTTTCCGCTTACCAATATTCGCTCCCAATTTATCCAGTTATATCGAATCTATGGGTGAAACTGTTATATGAAACTGGGTGTGGCTGTGTCAGCAAAATAAAACGATATTGATTCCAATAAATCAAATATGTCTATATGTTCCACAATGCCAGAAATAAATCGAGATATCTCAAAATAATTTATTGAACTCAAAGAACAAATGAATGCATTTTGCAAATATCGACCGTTAATACCACGTTTTATGTTTGATATCATCCTGATATGAAATGCTTTTAATTTTTAATTTATGTTGATGGGAAAACCGTCAAAAATAGAAGAGAAGAACTGGTTTACAAGTCATTGCTTCCATGGTTGTCTGTCATCACGGATAGACAAAACGCAAAGAATAAAATGACTAGCTGAAGGAATAATGAGACTTGCCGAAGGAATAATGAATTTTAATGATTTATTTATTGTTGATTATACTAAATCAAAAAAGGTAAATTTTCGTTTTAGGTCTCGAAGGCTTCCCCCCGCTTCAAATTAATCCAAAATAGCATTATTTCTGTGCAAGTATATATGCTGAACTCTAATCAACAATTAGTTATTGAAGAAACCCACCTTTATTGATCTGAACGCCGAGAAAAATCGAACCACATCTCGCTCATTTTTGTCTCCCGTAACTCTAACGCAGTCATGTAATTAACTGCTGAATGACTTTCGGTGTAGGCAACAAATTTTGGCCTATTTACTTCCTTTACTGAAATTTCCGTCTATTTACTTCTTGTAATGAAAGTAATACGCGATTTTTTTCTACGCGTATTACTTTCATTACAGGAAGTAAACAGACGGAAATTTCAGCAAAGGAAGTAAATAGGCCGAAATTTGTTGCCTACGCTGAAAGTCATTCTGCAGTTAATTACATGACTTCGTGAGAGTTACGGGAGACAAAAACAAAAAATGCAAGATAAAGTTCAATTTTTTTCTGTTCGTTAAGATCAATAAAGGTAAATTTCTTCAATAACCAATTGTTGATTTGAGTTCAGCATGTACATTTGCACAGAAATAATGCTATTTTGGATAAATTTGAAGGGAGAAAAGCCTTCGGGACCTAAAACGTAAATTTACCTAAAAAAAGTAATACTGAAAAGTGATCTACACAACTAATTATTATAACCGATATATACAGTAGTCTCGTATTGAAGTGCCTTCGCTATAATTTAGAATAAGTCTATAAGATACTCGATAAATGTACAAAGTTTATTTTGGGAAAAAAGTGTTGGCGTCGCAAAATGAGGTATATTACTTCAAAGTTTGCTAGACAAGAAAAATTTTTATAAAATAAATATTTTTCATTGATTTCTATTTTCTTATTGTGAATTTGTTTAACATGAAATAAACTGGGAGACTGATTAACACATTGTATCCTTATTTACCGTTAGGAATAAAACAATCTTTAGAAATTAATTCCAAAACAAAAATATGTTAATGAGGGCATAATAGATCTATTCCAATTAAGAGACAATCGCACCGCTTTTATCTCTGACTGTAGGCGAGTATTTTAGCCCTAAATTATTACTAATATATAATCATGCAAATATTTTTTTTTATCAAGAGACATTCCAGTAATTAGCTAATTAACAAATACACACCTAGTACGGCGAATCAACTATTATTTCTAATCGAGCAAAAAGTAGAGAAAATGCCGAAAAAGTTTATCAGAAATTGATTTTAACTTGAAAACATTCATCAACAAAATATAAAATTCTTCATGAAAATATAATAAATACGGAAACTCAAAGAAATAATAATTTGTTAACATTTCAAAGTTTTATTTTACGTTGTTTTGTCATATTATTTTCACATTATTTGCTTTTTATTTTATAGAAAATAAAGAAAGAGGTTATTTTAAATCTTAAGAGAACTTGAAAATCTTTAGAACTGCTTCTTTATTTGCCCTGTTTTTTTTAAATACCATCTTCCTTCTGGGCATAAGCGTTCATGACTCTTGCTATGACTTTTGGAAAGAGAGTACACTAATTTACCATTGTCTTCTCCACAGTCTTGAATACAGAGTTCTTCTGGACTGACTACTATAACACGTCAGACCGGGCTGGCCATCCAATGTGACGCTCGTTCTCCTTGACGGTCGTGACGATCCCAGTTATGACGCTGCCACCCGGCTGGCCGGTGAGTTCGGTCGTTGTTGCTGGTCGTGACGTTCTCGTCCGAGGATGTCGCCACAAAAGCTGGTTTTTTGCAACAATGCGCCACTGTCCCACGTTGTGATTTAATCCCAGAGGTCGCGTCGTGCAATCTTAATAGTCGCCTTTTAGAGCCAGTCCGGACACTAGTGCACACTTGTGGTTAAAAGAAATAAATACGGCACCAAAAAAATTAAAATAAATGAACAAAGTCGAACACGCCTGGAGAGCTACGAAGAATGTCTTTATATATATATATATAAAAACAAAACAATGTTTTTCTTTTCTTTTCACAGGAGCAAATGATCCAGTCGCCAACAATGACAATATAGTTGTTGAAAAATGCGAGTTACAACGGAGAGAGAAAGTTCGCTAAAATATATCAGAGCTTCTAATCCTTAAATAAAAATGTCTTGTCTAAGTTTCGTTAAAGTAAATAGAGCCCTTCAAATTTTCACTAAAGTTTTTTCACATATTCATTAAATTTTCATTAAAGTCTTTTCACATATTCTCTATAATCAGGGCTGTCAATTTTCTATGTAGCTTCTAAAATAGCAAAGTCCTTTCGGGTTCTTATCGGAGTTTAACGAAGTAGAGCGAACGAAGAATCAGAATTTTCGATTTTCCCGTGATTAAAAAAATAATAACGTTCTTTCGGATTTTTATAACCATTTTCAATTATCTCTGGGGATCCAGCCGGCTTGAAACGCTCGGCTAATGAAATCGTTTTTCGCCCACTCGATTTGCGGAAGGGGTTAATTCGATGAATGAGATATCGCTAGCTCACATTATATCTAATTTCCCACAGATTTTCTGTTCCCAGAATAATCTGTTGAGGGACTTTAACCCCGCCTGACCCTATCAAATAATTCTGACACTTGTTTTGGCTAAAAAATTTTTAGTTTTACCGAAAAATATCCGCTTCAAACACGAAAGAAAAAATTATATTTTTTTCCTTTTCTTTCCCAGAAAATAGCTAAATTTTATATTCTCCGGATTTTAGAAGTTCATGATAGTATTAAAATAGTTAATTTTTCTATTCTCCATATTTTACGAGAATTTAATAGTATTAAAATAGTTTTTACCGAAGCTCATATCGCGTATTACAATAAAGCATAACTAATAATATTGCTAATATCAATTTCTCTCTCTCCGCTGCATTAAACCAAACAAGGGAAAGTATCCCCGCGGAAGAAGGGAAAGTATCCTGCAGGAGATGGTGTCAAAAAAAAAAACAAAAAAAAAACCAAAAAATAAAATAAACAAAAAATAAAAAAATCAAGAAAATCTTTTCTGCCCGGTTATTTGGTCCCCGAATTAAGGGATGAGGAGAATAAACGAATTTAGCTTTCTCAAGGACATCTAATATAAAGTGTACACAACCGATTTAACTCGGCCTGACGATTCTATTTTCTAAGCCGTATGAGACAAACAGATAATAATTCTAGGAAAATATATATGTAACTCTATGTTCCCATTTGATAGTGAAATGCTTTATTTCAGAAGCTGGGCATAAAAACTATTAGATGCATAATTTTAATTTTAAAAATCATAAAAGAAAAAAAAAACATCTACGTTTTCTGATATGCAACGAAAAATTAAACCCACTACCACAATTTCTTTCTTTCTCTCCCCTCCCAAATTCTCCATCTTCTGGACAATAAAAGATGTATGATTATATATTTTTGGCTTTATCGGGGGTGGGGTGGGGGAAACGTCTTGTCACATAGCTTGTTTGGTCACAAAATATTTTAATATGTTTTGAGGAATACCGGTTAGAATTATTTACTATATTACTTTCAACGAACAAATACCAATATTTTTAGTAATTTTGTTTGAGACTAAAGTTGTATTTTCAGTTCAAGAAGTTACTTTTTTTTTCGACGACTGAATTTCTCAACAACATTGTTCACCATAATATTAGAACACACATGCCCAGAACCTTAACTAAAGAAATTCATTTTAAAATTAGTATAACAGTATTAAACCTACAGTTAAGTAAATATCTACTAAAATATTCAAACCATTGCATGTCTGCTAAGGCAAATCCCAAACTCCATTTACCAGGAAACACAAACGCAAATCATAGATGAAAAATAAAATTTTATTTGTTCAAATCCGTGATGTTTTCAAGAATAAAGATTAGAGAAAATGGTGTGATTAATGTAAAAATATTAAAACTCCAGTAAAAGAAACAAGTGAAGTGGATGTAAGCAAATATTATCTCCATTTAGAGTCACGGACGACGTTGTAAAAATATATAACACTTCCCACGTGGCTCGAGTATAAAAATCGCGTGTTAGTCACTAGTGTAGAAATATCTATACTTTTCCCACGTAATTCGGATATAAAAACCCCGTCGTCTGGTCACCAGTGTAGCGGTAAGGCGGAACGGAGAAATGAATGGCAAAACTTTGTTTCCAAAGAGACTTTTATATATTATGACATACACAGAATTATATATATATATATATATATATATATATATATATATAAGTATACACACGTAGAGAAATACCTATCACATATATACAAAGCAAAGCAAAGTATAAGGAGGAACAAAAGAAATGGTCTTACATAAAGTTGAAGATACTTCTGATCTGTGGAGCTGTCGTTATGACTCTAGATTTAAAGGGTCGGATTCATTTCTATAACTTATAGTGGGTTATCCATTCTTTTCCTGTTTATAGTGGAGAGTCCGTTCTAGTGAAGGGTAGTAGAATATATTTTTTTTTTTAATCATTTCACCCCGAGCAAGGCAGAAATGCCACTGATGAGCTGGGGGTTACATAACTGTAAAAAGATTAATTAGAAAAGAGTGAGGAGTACAAACTAGTTAGAAAGGAGCAATAGAAAGCTGAGAATGCAGGTGCGATGACAGATACATAGGTGGAGAGAAAGGGAAGCTTATACGGGGGTGGGGAGAGAGCTAGAGTCCAGTGGTTAATAGATAAGTATTGACATTGCATTTAAATTTCTGGAGGTTGTAGCTGTCAGGAAAGCAAGAATATGGGAGAGAGTTCCACAGGCGGGAAGTGCGAGAGAAGAAGCTGCAGGAGTAGAATTGTCGTCTGCATTTGGCTAACCTAACTGTGAATGGGTGGGACCCAGTTGCCAGTCTGGTTGCACGAGTAAACACCTGTTGAGGAGGCACCAGTGACTTAAGTTCGTCCGAGCAGAAGCCATGAAAGTATTTATAGAACAGACAAAGGGAGGCCACATTTCGACGGTGGGGAAGTAGCTGCAGTCGAGCCGCCAGATCACATTACAGACTCTCCTTTGGAGACTGTCGAGAACACTGAGAAGAACGGCAGGGGCGCCTGACCATAGATGGCAGCAGTACTCCATGCACGGACGGATGGTTGACTTGTATATATGCAGGATGGATTCAGGCGGAAAAACATCCTGGATCGACATAGTGACCCAACCTTCTTAGCAGTAGATTTAGCTATGGAATCAATATAGTGGTTCCATTTGAGGTCTTAGGAGAGGGTAAGGCCGAGGACGTGTAGTGTGTTGCTCTCAGGGAGAATCGCTTGGTCCATGCTTATGGGAGGCAGGAGAGGTTGCCTGTGATGGTTGACAGACAATAGCTTGGTCTAAGACGCATTGAAGTTGACAAGACACTTCTTGCCCCAATTCACCACAGAGTGTAGATCCCGTTCAAGGTCAGCAGCGAGATTATGTCCGTCCGCCACGACAGGTTTCTTACTAGTGCGGGAGTATATTGTGGTGTCGTCTGCGTAGATGCCTACTTGGGAACTGATCGCACCTGGGAGGTCGTTGATCAAAATAAGGAAGCGCGTCGGGCCCAGGATAGAGCCCTGTGGGACACCAGCATTCGTGCTGTAGGATGAAGAGTCATGCCTATTCAAAACGACCTTCATTTTGCGGTTATTTAAAAAAGATTGGATTAGGTCAAGCAGGCGACCGGTAATATCGTAACCCCGTAGCTTGCATAGGAGGCCAGAGTGCCAAACCCTGTCAAAAGCCTTGGAGATGTCCAGAGCAACCGCGCGAGCCTCGTTAGACTCATCAAGGGCCTGGAGCATGTACTCCGTTCCGGTTGTTAGCAAGTCGACCGTGGACGTGGCAAAGCGGAAGCCATATTGCCTGTCAGAGAAGAGTTTCAGATTAACGGAATTTGGCCTCGTTATAAATAGCCGACTATAAGTCATAATATGGTTATAAATCAAGAAAAGCAAATTGAGTTGAAAAATAACATTTTATATATACGCATATCAATTAAGGTTTTTGCAATTAAAGTAATACTTGAAGTATAAGTCCAAAGGACGTTAAAATGTTCACAGCAATAAAATGCTGAAAAGAGAATTAATGCTTAGGAATGTGGGAGCGTTGTAAGTAAGGAACGTCTTTGATGAATTCGCTCCTTAGGTCAGTAAGTAGTTTTGAGACAGCGAAAGAAGGAAGAGAGGGAAAGGAGGCTAGGATAGTAAGTCGCTTGACTTAGGTCAAGGGGGTACTAATTACCCTGAGTCTCTGCGTCGTTCTGTCTGGCGATGCTTTCTGTATCGGCTTTTTATTTCGACTTTTTGGATCGCAGGTGATCATTTGGGAATTCATATCCGTATTTGATTCTGGTCTGCCCATTGGCCGATAAATAAAATTCGCGTGGGCTTGCGAACTGGAAATTTAATATTTAATTAATTTTTCTTTTCAACCGGAACATCTGCGCGAGGCCGGCTGCGCA
Organism: Ascarosepion bandense; assembly: GCA_037127315.1. NCBI lineage: Eukaryota > Metazoa > Mollusca > Cephalopoda > Sepiida > Sepiidae > Ascarosepion > Ascarosepion bandense. Next base: position 20,683 of record JBBBDQ010001492.1, read on the forward strand.
CCGACGACTTTTGGTCATTTGCTTTTTGATCGTGAAGGTGCGAACATTCGGTCCATCGCTTTTGCTCGGTCGATATCACCACAATCTCAGAGGGATGGCTCTGTTGTAAGCTGTTTATCCGAAAGGGACGCGGCAGGATTTATATATGTTCTAGCGGAACGTGGCCGTGAGCTTTGTAGCTGCTTGTCCTAACGGGACGTGGCAGGATTGATCTATTTCCCTACAAGATTTAGCCTGGTCCGCCTAGGCTAAAGACCTAGGCAGAAGGGAACAACCTTCTCCCTCGGTTGCTGTTAGCTGAATGCTTAATGAATTGTGCTTTGATCCCTATCTAGAGTGCCGTCATGAAGTGGCTGTCATGAGACCACCTGACTTACCTCAACCAATGGAAGATAAGTATCTTTTGTATCCCACTAACGTGGTTGTAAATAAGTCTTTCCTTCGGTCAGAGACCCGATTGACGTAATTGTAAATAAGTCTTACACCCAGTGAGACACGAGTGACTTATTTGTAAATAAGACTTGCCTTCAGACGGTGGCAAAGTTGTAATTAAGTCATACCTTTAGTCAGAGAAACAAGTGACGTGGTTTTAATAAGACTTAACCTCAATGAAAAACAAGTGACTTTGTTATAAACAAATTTTAACTTCATTCAGAGACACAAGTGGCGTTCTTGTAAGTACGTGTCTCATCTTGTGGGTGATAGGAGTGACGTGATTATAAATAAGTTTTACATTCAGTGAGAGACTAGCGTAACATGGATCTAAATACGTCTTACCTCCAATCAGAAATCAGAGTGACGGGATTGTACATTACTTTTATATTCAATCAGAGACACGAGAGAAGTAGTTGTAAACGATTTTAGTGAGAGACACATGTAACGTGACTGTAAACAAGTTTTACCTCCACTCAGAAACAAGGGTGAAGTGGTTGTAAATAATTCTTACCTTTAATCGGCGATATGAGAGACATGCGACTAAAAATCTTTGTGGTGCAGTGGATATCGGTTTGGAACGAGAAACCGTAGAGCCGAGTTCGAATTCAAATTGAATATACAGCATTTGCGCAAATACCCCTGGGAAAGGTATTAATTCGTTGTTTCTCACTCCAGCTATGGGTTAAATAGCAGGACTGATTGAGTTTTATAGCCTTGGTTGGCAATCAATTTACCGCAGAAAGAAATTGCAAACTACTGCGGGAAAATCTTCTGCCCAGTCAGTCATGTCTCTTTCGAGACATGATTGCCCAAGCGTGTATCACGTATGGCACTTAACTGACTGAGTCAGAGACACGAGTAACGTGGTTGTAAGCAATTGTTTCTTCCTTGGAATGAGGTGAGTGACGGGATTGCAAGACATTTTATTATCGGGTATCGTCTCCGTATACAATCAGAAAACGAAATAAATCGTAAATAATAATCATCGATGCTTTTCTAAACAATGTCAAATATTTTTACAGTTTCAACCATATTGTGTATTTCAGAAGATATGTTTGTCTTTTGAACAGAATAATCAAATACTTTTAACAGCATTTCTTGATCTTATTCAAAACATATTGGATGTTATTTCAAATTATTTTTGCATACCTAGAAAGATCAATTTATCAAACAACAGAATAAGGCTTTGAGATTTTAAAATGATCGACTTGAAAAAAAGGCATTTCAACTCGTCCTGTGGAATAAATTAATTTGTAAAAATAAACAATATTAATGAAACCATTTTCATTTTTGAAAATTTCTTTACACCGTTTGCCACTGGGCGCTTTGGACTAAACTCCAGTGTTTTGGAAGCTAACAATGTTATCTCTTCCCTTAAGAGAATCGGAAATCAATTATGGCAAATGTTTTCTTGTTCATTATTTATAAAGAACTGTTATTACTTTGTTACGTTTGAATTCAATGAAATTTAATAACACTTCATGATAATAATAATAATATTAATAATCATAATCATAATGAGACTTGCAAAGAAGAGAAAGGAAAAGAGCTGAAAGAAATAGTGACAAAAGAATAAAAGAGAAAGTAATGGTGAATCGAAAAAAATTCTTGGGGGAATGAGAGAAAACGAAAAAGAAAATGGCGACGGCACATTTAATGCTAAATCAAATTTTCCAAACAAACTTTTCGAGATGGAAGCTAATTTCTGTTCAGGTAGTATGTTGTATCAGCTCTTCACCGATTTTTTTTTAAGATTCTGCCTAAATGCAAAACATTATTTAAGTTAAACAATTGCATCGTGGTGGTTAGTGTTTATTTTCAGTGTAGTTGTCTTTAAGATGTTTTTCAGGCTATCATTTTGAAAGTGTTTTAATCATATTTTTGTTATGTATTCCGTATTTCATATGGAAATTACATTTTGTTTAAACAAAAGACAAAGAACATATTTGTTGGTAATAAAATCATAAAATATTGACTTATTGATTTGAATGGGGACATTAAAATCTTACTCAATAATTCCGAAGTCAAATAATTTTCATGTTTTTCCCATATTTTGAATTTTCTAATGATTTAAAATTCTCAATTTAAAAATTGTATACATTCCTTCCGATTACCACGATCCTAGAACCCCCACCCATTATATCGTTGAATATTTGAGTTGAACAACTTTAACAAAATATTGAAATAACCATCATAAGTATGAGTGCCGGTCGTTATTTAAAGAAGTCAGAAGATGGAAACGAAATTATTACAAAGCGACAAGGTTTGCCTTTTTCACTGAAACATACGGTAAGTGCCCCTTTCTTTGTTTTTTCTTTCTTTCTATTTCATGCGCGCGTGCGCGCGCGCGCGCGCGAGAGAGAGATGTTCGTCTGTTTCATTTCATGAAAATGTAGAAATTCTGAAATGTATCAAAATAGACACTTCGAAAATATTTACTTAGGATCATTTAAGTAGATATATTAATTAAGTATATGTAAAATTGGAGTTAATTTATATATGGAATATATTACCATATATGTTTGAGTTTGAGTTTTATTTAACGGCATATCAACACCTCTGTGGGTTATTTAATTCGAAAAGGTGGGGATTTAAGGTATTTTTTAAATATTCGGTGCAGTGCTAGTGTTTCTACCATAGTCATATATTGCAGTATTGGGTATCATCCTGGCCATATTTTATTACAAATAAATGCTTTTCAGTTTGTTTGTTTCTTTTGGTACAAAGTTATCCCAAATTGGCGAGAAAAAAACCCATTTATCATAAATTATCTAAAACGAAGACTTAGATACACTTTTATTTTCGTTCATGCTTCTCCAGGGTAGCTACCGCTAGTATATATATATATATATATATATATATATATATATATATATATATATATATATATTATGAATTATATTTTAGAACATGTACAAATTTTTATCCACTACAAAGCGTACATTTTGTTTCGGCATTGAAATTACAATGTCGAGACAAAATGTACACTTTGTAGTGGATAAAAATTTGTACATGTTCTAAACTATAATTTATAATAAATATTCACAGCTCTATATTATATATTGAGCACTGTTTTAAATTAATGTTTTGGACGTTGGAAATTTTTCTTCGTTGCCTATTCACTCGGATATATATATATATATATATATATATATATATATATATATATATATATATATATATATCCAGGTAAAGAGGATTCAATGTGTTACGATTTAGAGTTCTCTGGCATTTAATATTTTTTATAAACAGTGCTCAATACAATAAATATTGTAAAGCAGAATATAATGATACAATTATGAATTAAAGGTACATTTGACACTGAAATTTCTATGTTTCGAGATAGAATCTCGTCATCAGGCAATGTTAAATGTTGTTTGTGAAAATGCATTACAGTTAAATACAGAAAACCGAAAATGTAAATCATTTTCACAACTAACATCCATCATTGCCTGATGACGAGATTTTATCCCAAAACATAGAAATTTCCGTGTCACAATGTACTTTTAATTCATAATTATATATATATATATATATATATATATATATATATATACATGAAATGGTGCTTGAAAGCCTTAAGCTTGGCCAAGAATAGATAAATATCGAATGTTTGGTTATTTGTTCCCATTTCGACAGAATTTTGTTTCAACCCATCTGCAAGGAGATAAAGCTATTAAGACTGAGAATGAATGAAATTAAAGAAGAAAATATTGAGAAGAGAGGAAATCAACAGAACAGTATTCAAATAATTCGGAAATGACGATTGACGATGTAGTTGACAAGAAAGTAAAAAACCGAAAGAGAGTTCCATAAGAAGAAACTATTAGCATAGAACTTATGGTTACATCTAGAAATGTCAGCAGTAAATTAATGAAAACTATCAATCTAGTACCGTTCCTAAATTCGTGAAATCAAGATACCAATCAGTGCAATGACCATGAAAATATTTAATGAAAAATCATAAGCAAGCTACATGACACTTATGGAAAATAACCGAAATCGAGCTGAGAGTTTAAGACCGATAACATTGCATATTGATCTTTGGATTTTTCTAAAAATCTTTAGATACATATCAGTCCAGATGTAGCAATAATATTTAATACAGCAGTGAATGATAGGCTTATAAACGAACAAGAGAGATTCTGGTAAGAAAATTGCCTGGCATGATATTTAAACCAACATTCTTCGCAGCAGACCTAACAATTGATTCAATATAATTGATCCACTACATATCAGTGGAAAACAATACATACATACATACATACATACATACATACATACATACATATTGTTTTGGCCTGGTTAGGGGATAGAAATAAAGAAACAAAAACGGAATAGAGTTAAACAAATAAATTAACAAGGCACAGTAGTAAAAAAAAAATACAGCATGAGGAGACAACCAGTGTGACTGTTTTGGTCCGGCTGTCAGAGCAATATGCTGGAACAGAACTCTCTCCACTCAGCACAAAGCAGAAACTGCTGCTTATTTATAGTTTGGAAGTGTTCATGTGTACATGAGTAAATTACCATAACACACACACACACACACACACACACACACACACACACACACACACACACACACACACACACACATAAAAGAAAAACTCAACACAAACTTGGCATCATTATCTATCTATCTATCTATCTATCTATCTATCTTATTTAATTATGATAATGTTTAGCGCCAAGGTTGTTCTTTTTTCAGTGGTTTTACTGATAGAATTTATTTTTCCAAGTAGTTTTTTTTAATCGTAAAGTGCTCGATATCGCGGTGAAGACAGTGTTGATATGTATAAAGAGTTTGTCTCTTTAACTGGACAGATTCATGCCGACTTCAAGGTTTTGTGAGGACACCGTTATGATGTTTTCACTCGTCAGAGCTAATTACCGTCAGGTCCCGGTATTTTTTTGTTTATATAGAACATTGTGTGAATTTTGTGGGAGTGGCCTTGTTTGAGATGAGTTGATTTGTTTTGCTCATTTTTTTTTCTTTTTTATTTTATTGTGTATGATTTATTTTTTATTTTAAGGCAGCCTTAACATATTTGGGAAAGACTTAAGAATAATTAAGAATCTTTACTGGCAGCAAACCGCTTGTATACGGAAAGGTAACGAATTCAGCAGATACAAAAGATAGAAAGGGGCGTAAGACAAGGATGTGTCTTTTGTCTTTGTCATCGGAGGACACAATTTAAACAATATAAGGTACACAGATGATTCAGTGCTGATAGCAGACACAGAATGGAAACTACAAGACCTCCTATAGAAGTTAGCTGAAGAGAGTGACAAAAAAAAAAGACTACAAACAAATGCAAGAAAACCGAATGCATGGTCATCAGTAAAAAGGGTAGCTCAATGTACCAAATACAGGTCGGGGATACTAGAATCAAGCAGGTACAAAAATTTAAATACATGGGAAGTGTTATAAAAGAAGACGGAAAGTGAGACACAGAGATCCGAAGAAAGAAGCATTCCCGAAGTTGAGTAAAGTATTAAGAAACAGGACAGTTTCACTAGAAACAAGGAAGAGAGTACTGGATTGCTATGTGTTGTCCGTTCTTCAATATGGCAGTGAATGCTGGACAATATAATCAAAGATGAAAGAAAAACTTGAAGCAATTGAAATGTGGTTCTACAGAAGGATGCTGCAAATATCATTGATCGAGTATGTGAGCCATGATGAGGTCTTGGAAATGATGGAAACAAAAAGAAAATTAATACTGAGTATCAGGAAGAGAGAGCTGAAGTTCCTGGGACATGCAATGAGGAAAGAGGGCTTAGAGAACCTGATACTAACAGGCCAGATAGAGGGAAAAAGAGACAGGGGAAAGTAATGGATAACATATTTAAAGGACCTAATCAGGTGGATGATGGAACGAGGGTTGCATGGTGTAACAGGAGAAGGCGTGCTCAGAGCCACCAGGGATAGGGAGTCTTTGAAAGCCATGATCGCCTGTATCCTGAAGAGACAGGGCACATAGAAGAAGAATATATATGCTGTTTATAAAAAATTATAATGTGGGTATAAAATGGGGGATCAATAATATATTATAATCATTATATAAACTGATCCATCATTTTGTGGCCACGCTAGTATCTATACATTTATATTCATGATTTATGGGCTTGAGCTAGTGGATGACAAAACAGGGGTTGCATGGTGTAACAGTAGAAGGCATGCGAATGGCCATCAGGGATAGGGAGATGTGGAAAGCCATGATCGCCTACAACCTGTAGGGACAGAGCACATAAAAGAAGAAGAATGGGTATTTTTTTAATTGGGTTGTGCCCTTTTGTTCTCTTGACCTCTTTTTTTATTGGTTTGATCTTTTTCTTAATGTTTTGGTATGTTTTTACGCGTGGCAGTTTATTTCTTTTTTCGTCATGGTTGGGTGTTTTTGTTTAATTTGGGTTTGTCGGCTTTACGTATGTTTTTTTTTATTTTTCGTTTGGTGGTTGTTGTGTTATTTTCTGTTTTTGTCGTAATTAGGTATTTGCATGTAATTTATTTTTAGTATTTCTATTATTTTTATATTTTGATTTTGTTTATTATTTTTTCTTTATAATAGTGATTGTGTATTGTATGTTTGTATCCGAATAAACAACTCAGAAAAGCTATAAATACAGGCTGACAGATGTAGGAAAATCTATAAAATCAACAATAACGACTACAAAACATTAGTTGAAAAGGAAATTACCAAATTTTAGAAGATCACTGACAATAATATGAAAAACAACATAAAGAAGCCAAAAATATAGCCGCTGAACAACAGAATCAAGCAATTACAGGAAACTCATCCCTTGTTCCCTGTTTAGGATGTAGTTTCCGGCTTTCTCTTTTCCACTCTTTTCACTGCTACGTAGCCCCCTGCGCATCAGTTGCGTTACCGCCTTGCTTGGGGTGATATGATTAAAAAAAAAAACAAAAACAAAAAAAAAAAAACGAACAATTCATTAAACTGTCTAAAACCATCCTGCACATATATAAATTTACCATCCGCCTATGCATTGAATAGTGCTGCCACATCTGGTCGGATGCCCCTGCTTTCCACCTAGGGGTCCTTGACAAAATCCAACGGAGAATCTGTAATGTGATCGATCTCGACTTGGTAGCTCAGATACAATCACTTTCTCACCAGTGCAATGTGGTTTCCCTGTGTCTCTTCTACAAATACTTTCACGGCTTCTGCTCCGATGAACTTAGCTCACTGGTGCCCCCTATATATGAATTTACTCGAGCCACAAGCTTAGCAACTACGTCCAACCCTTTTACTGAGAAACCAATAAAAGGCAAACGCAACTTCTACTTTATTAGCTTCTTTTCTCGCACTTCCAGTCTGTGGAATTCTCTTCCGTTTACTTGCTTCGCCGACAGTTACAATCTTCAAGAATTCAAATGTAAAGTCAATAGTCATCTCCTTTTACACTGACTTGCACCCTCTCTCTCATGCTCCTTTCTCCGTCTACTCCACTCTCATCAGTATTCGCATCCTTCCCTTACCCACTTCCTGACACACCCTATAACCTGGGATCAGAAAGAAAACAACATTGCCACCAAAATACAATGGGGAATAGTAAAAAGAGCACCACACAACCGTAATAGCAAAAATTATAATTTATGCCTGGAAGAGAAACTAGCAATAATCAGCTTTAAAAAACAAAGTAAGATATTAAACAAACGAAACAAGATAATGGGAAAATGTAGGCATGCAAAGAAATATCTACTTTGCTACACAATCAACAATAATACAAATAGAAGTATAAAAAATTACTCAATCACGATAAGAAACAGAAAATAATAAACAAAAACAAAACATACAAATAATGTAAATACGAAAAATAAAAATACATAAAAACACCCAATCAAAACAAAAACAGAAAATGGCACAACCACCACCAAACAAAAAAGAAAAAAAAAAGAAAACGCCCACAAACACAAATATACACAAAAACACTCAACCATCATCCAGAAAAATAATCTATCAGGCGGCAAAACATATTAAGACACCAAGGAAATGGACAAACCAATAAAAAAGAGGTGAAGAGCCCAACCCAACACCCATTTACGCATACACTAAAAAACAATCAAAAATAAAAATAAAATAAGACAACTACACAATAAAATAAAAAAGGAAAAAATAAACAAAAAGAAAAAGAAAAAACAACTGATTACAAACAAAAACAAAAATCAACCAATCACAAACAAGACCACCCCCACAAAATTCACGCAATATTCTAGATAAACAAGAAAAAATGGGACCTAACGTCAATTAACCTTGGCGAGTGAGAACATCATCACGAAACTTCGAAGTCGGGGCGAATCTGCTTAGTTAAAGAGACAAACTCTTTGCACACCTACGCACGCACGCGTGCGCGCACACACATTTGTCGAATATGACTGTCGCAAGTTGTCATTGCAAGAGACATTTGTGACTTAAAGGAATGACTGGGCATTAAATTTTTCAAATCTTAATGTGTATTCAAGAATATCAGACACTCAAAAAGAAGTAGCAGTCAATATAATTGGATGCTGTCAAACTTGATATATCAAGTATAATATCAGAAATGCTTATATGCATATACAGTTTATATATATATATATATATATATATATATATATATATATATGAAGTAGACATTTACGTCAACACCCAGAGGCGTGAGTCTGTTTTATGTTAAAATCAATAATATTTCAATAAATATTGGTCTATCTATATACTTATTAATATTAAATGAAGATGTGTGTAGATAAAATCGTTTTTTCAGAGAATTCTTAGTACTATCTAAAAATCTTTAGGGTTTTTCATAGAAGAAATAGTACATTCATAAGCAATGGATTCTGTAAGGCATCTGTTTTCCAAAAGACACTCTATAGGGCTTCTACAATTACATTTATTATTGTCCAAATGATTAATTTGAGTTATTTTATTCTTATTTTCAATTAGGTTTAAATTTTTATTTAAAATGTTATTATTATGATTTTTTATAATTTTTTTCCAGATTATTCATACAACTATAACTTAATTTAAGAGTATTTTTTATTGAAAATCTTAATTAATAGATTTTTATACGGAAAGTGTTTCTTAGTCAAAGCGAGGAATTTTTTCCTAATTTACTGCTAATGATTTGGTTGAAAGTGGGTGTATACCAAATAATATTTCTATACTTAATTTTTCTTCGTGGGTTGATCTTCTCTTTTACATATTTAATATTTGGGCTTTTATATCCCCTATTTTTTAAGGCACTATTATAAAAATGACTATTCTCCGTGTATCAATATAAGCTGCATTAATTTTAAATAAAAATACAAATTTAATTATGTTATGCTCTACAATATTTGTTGTATTGAGCACTTATTTAAAATAGTAAATGGAAGAGAATTCGGATTTCTAAAACTGTTGGGTTACGGACTTGGCCAGTCTATAACCACCCATTTTTTTCCTGATGAAATCCTTCGTTGTGTGAGAAATATGTTTTGGGTCATTGTTCTGTTGCACGATAAACTTATTTCTCATCAGTTTGGATGCATTTCCCTGTAAATTTATAGACAAAATGTTTCTGTAAAACTTCTGAATTCATTCTGCTGCTACTGTCATGAATTGCATCATCAATAAATATGAAGGAGCCTGTTTCAAAAGAATTCATTGAAGCTTAAGCAAAGAGACTGTCTCCTCCATCCTTTATAAATCAGATTGTATTCTTTGGATCCGAAGCAGATCTTTTCTTTACCAACACTTTGGCATTTTCATAATCTTGGTCTCATCAGTTCATAAAACTTTCTTTCAGAAATTTTGTCGCTCATTTCTGTAATTACAAATTCTAATCTGGCCTTCTGATTTTTACTGTTTGTGAGTGATTTGTATATTATGGCATATCCTCTATATTTCTGGCTTCGACGTCTTTTTCACACGGTGGATCGTGAAACGTTTACTCTCTGTACTGTGGAGATTGTCGGTGATCTCACTGACTGTTGTCTTGGGGGTTTTCCTTAGAGCTCTCTCAATTTTTCTCTCATGAACTGCTTTTGTTTTCCTTGTAAGATCCGTTCTGTATCTGTTGTAGCCTTGTACAATTTTTCTTTTGTTTCTGAAGCGTTTTTCATGGTTTTCTTTTCTTCTATAGACAGATCTCTTGCCTTCATGTTGGTTTATCGTGTTTTACCAAGAAATTCGGCAAACACACACATATATATATATATATATGTTATGGGGAAACACGCCTATTCCTCAGATAAAAGCCCGATTATAACCTTCAGTGCGAAAACTACTCCACAATAATATCTGAAACACTGACTTTGCTGCAATTACGGTTTCTACCAAGATGGCTTTGTCAGGCAGTGTTTCGTTTCAAAACAAACTTATGTCTAACTTATGTCTAATTGTACTTGCACTAGCAGCTGAGCAAAAAGGAGAAAAAGTGGAGGAGACAAAAAGATGTGGGGAGGCAAAAGCTGCACAGAAAGAGTGGGAAACGTTTGTTTGGTAAATAATTCTATCCAGGATCATAATTGGCCAATAGAAATCGTCTCGCGCATTTGCAGGCAGCCATTACTTCCGGTTTCTCTTGAAGTAGCTTCTTTCAATCAGGATATAGCATTAGAGCTAGTTTCTCTTCCTGGTATAAATGGATCATTACGATTTTGATGTTACATGTTCGAGTTTTTTTCAATATATCCCATTGGCTTTTATTATTTTTTCTCTTACATCCCATACAAAACGAAGTTTTGTACTACATTTGTACTTTGCCAGTTTAAAAGAAGATCGGTTTTTTACACCACCTATTTTAAACATGCACTTCTTAGATCCAATATAGGTTTTTGTGGCCTTTGTTGTGTTCTAAAGTGGCCTTATATACCACACCTTCTTCTTTACAATAACCATTTAACGGACATTCCGTTAAATGGTAATCTGAGTTAGGAATATTTGTGCAAAAGTACTTTTCTCCTTTCTGTTCGGCATTTGTCCCTCTATCGCGTTCACTTTCCAGCATCCCTCTCCGTTGCCGGTACAAATACAATTATAAATAAGTTTGTTTCAAGACGAAACACACTGGCTTGCTGCTTAACGAAGCCATCGTGGTAAAAACCGTGGTTGCAGGAAAGTCAGTGTTTCGGATAGTTTAACTTACCCTACATTTTTGTTTTAAGAAATTTGTTTTGACCAATCTTTTAATCTGGTATTTCTTTTGTCGAATATTACTAAAAAAACAACAATATTTATAATTGTCTCTCTCTGTCTATCATATATATATATATATATATATATATATATATATATATATATATATATAAAGTACTGAAAAGCTCTAGGTCAGACCCCAAAAAATTAATAAAATTTATTGTTATTTGTTCACATTTTGCAAAGGGGATTAGATCGAAATCTTTCAAACTTCTCGATAAGTTATAAGCCTAGAAAATATTCTTTTAATCATTTCACTAATTTTCATTTTAAATCTATCTATCTATCTATCTATCTATCTATCTATCTATCTATCTATCTATCTATCTATCTGCATATAATTTTGTATTAATGATTTAGGTAGCAGCTAATTTGTAACTGTTCAAATATCAAATGCACTGTGCAGGTGTTTCTGAAGATTAATGTTTGAAATTGTCAGATATTATTTGTGTCGTTAGGAACAATTTCGTACCATTAAAAAATTCCCTTTTTAGTTTTCGTTTGAGTTTCTGTAAAAGTAATTTCAATAGACGCAAAAATACGGATGTAAATGAGAAAAGGTAAATCTTGATAAGGAGAAATAAAGAAAGGTAACTCTTGATTAAAACTATTTCATAAAATAGTAAAAAGTTAAATGTTTTATCAAACTATTGCATGATTCATGATATTTTGAGTTCTGTGAAAATTTTTTGAAGAGCGAAATAATGGATGGGCTTCTATATGAATTGATTTATTGACTGATTCGTTTTTTATGGTTTATCAACACATAAGGCCAGAAAATAGAATTATATACCAACTCGATAAATGATATATAAACTGAATGACAATCGTCTTGACATCAACGATGAACACAAACACGTAAAAAAATATTAACTTACGTTTTTATTCTTCTTCAGTGACGGTCGTGTGGGAGTATTAGTTAAAGAAAATCAGTCACATACGAGGAAGCTGATTGGCTGGTGTTATCTTCTTTGCGTTCTCTTCGAGTTCTCTGGCTGTTATGCTTTTGACCGAAAACTCCAATTTTATATAAGCTGAAATACATAGAATTCCGCTTAATTGTGTCATCTACAACTAGGCATTTTATTAATCATTTTCGTCAATTATTACCTTTTAGCCAGTTGCCTTTGATGTCATCACATTCCTCTGCCATTGGTTTATATTTTCTGACCTTGAGAACGCACTTTGTCATTGTCTGAAATTTTGCTTTTGACTGAAATAATATTCAGTGGGTCACAGAATATATTACACTAGATTTAGACTGTAATAATTTTTGGGTGAAAATAATAGTTCAATGATACAAGTCTTACAAATTGGGGAAAGATGAATTCATATCTTCCCCGATGTTATTTGCGCGTAAATGAATAAAACAAAACCAACGAGAATAGGAACTCGGCTCTCTGAGGAACAATTCCCAGCCATTATTCATTACACCACCCGTATATTCAAGTTTACAAGTTCCTAGTATTTCCAAGCGGCCACCCAGGGAGTAATCAGGTTCGATGCTGGTTAACTTCGGTGATCCTACGGAAACCAATGTTTTTATGCGATGTGGCTGTAAGCCATCCTATATGCAAGCAAAACGAATCCTATTCAACCTCCATACTTGTAGGTATTTCCTTTTTTTCCCCCAGTGAGATTACCCCTGTACAAGGCCCTGGGACCATTCGAGGTAGAGTGTTACATAGTAAGAGACACAGTTTATACTGATAGTTGAGTAAGATAACGGTTAATTCTGATACTTGAACAAGTTAAGTTTGTAGTGATAAGAGAAACATCCTCTTGTGAGTCGGTTCCACAAAGCAGTGGTTTTCTGGAAAAAGCTGTTTGAGTGAAAATTACTTTTTACTAGTGGAATACGGACTGAATGTGGGTGATTTACGACAATGTAAGCGGCATAATGAGTTTTAGCAGTGAAGGTTAGAATGTATTTCGTCCAGGCACTTTCCATGCGAGTAGCGACAGAACAAGGGGAGACTTACCATATTTCGACTGTGAGAGAACTGCTACAAGGTGGAAAAATTAGTCAACCACCAGAACGTGGAGACCATTTTGAATTCTCTCAAGAACGGAATGTGAAGACTCGGCAGCTCCCGCCTAAATATTTTATTTTTAATCATTTCACTCCAAGCAAGGTAGTTTTAATGCCACTGGTGTGCAGAGGGTTACATAGAAGGAAAGTGACGAGAAAAAGGGATAAGTTATGGTGGGGTGTCAGGAAGTGGTTAAGAGAAGGACGAGATTACTGGTGTGATGATAGTGGACCAGACTGAGAAAAGAGCATGAGGGAAAGGATGCCAGTCAGTGAGATGGAGAGAGGATGACAACAATATTCCATTTTAGGCCTGGTCTGGCTTTAGTAAAGGTAGAAGATAGCACGAGAAGTCAAGTACTTACTGGAGCGGTACAATGAACCGCTCACGTCTCCAGCATCTTTAGTAATGGATCGTATAGACAAGTGCAACTTGAGGTCTGGGTTGAGTTTAAGTAGTCGTTGAAGGCACGGGGTTTCCTCCAAGGTAGTTCGGGGTCCGATCGTCATCACTAGTTTTGGAGGTCTATCCATATATCGTTATATCACTGGTATAAATATTCACAAATGTTCGGAGTATACTGTTTTTCAGATCATTTATGTAAAGTAAAAAGAGAGTTAGTTCGAGAAGTGATCCCTATGGGACGTCTGCATTGATTGCTAATGACTGGTTGTTAGCAACTACCTTCAGGAGCCTACCCGTTAGGAAGAACATTATAATTGAGAAAACTCTTCCATTAATTCCATAACAAGAGAGCTTCTGCTGCAAATCTTTGGGTCACACCTTTTAAGAGGTCTTTGAAATATCTAATGCTATGATAGATTTTCTGGAGTGATTATGTGATTTATGTGATTAGATTCTGACAACAGCGTAGTGCAGTACCTATAATCAACCCAAAACCAACATGAAGTACTATCTAATTTATCGCCAGATCTTTATTATCGGCATATGTAGCGTTTTTACAGAATATACAGATATACCAGGTAACTAGAAAAATAATCTTCTGTTAACTTACAACCTACAGACATTTCTTTAAGAAAATTAATTTTCATTGCATAGAAAATATTGTCAGGTTTAAACACATCGAATCTGGGAGGGAAAACGGTTAATTATCTTGATGCAGCGTCCAATATGAATCTTGAGTAGATCAGAAGCGAATATATTGTAACATTCTTGCTAAATAGTTACAGTCTTTGCCATAAAAATCAGAATTCCATGAATTCTGTTTACTGCGGAATAAAAGACGATGGATGAGGAACAATCAATAAAAAAAATCTTCAGTGGGAATTGTTAGTGACAAAATTTAATTTTAAAGTAAGTAGTTGAGTCTTGAAAACTGAATTCTCTTATGTAGTTATTTACTTCCCAAAAGGATACCAACGCACTCTGTGTGTTGGTCATTTTGACCCGGGAAAATCTTAACTAATGTTTTATACCTTTAAAAAAAAGAAAAGAAAAAAATGAAAGAAATGATTCATTGTTAATTTCTCGACATTTTGGTTAGCACCGCCAATAGTAAAGATCATTGTTAATTAACAATAAACAATAAAGAAATTGACTTGCGTTTTACTTGATGTGATAAATTGCTTCAGCATTTTTCTATCATTTTAGAATGTAGGCAGTTTGACCCATTGATGTCTATATTAAAATATGGGATCATTGTTCTTTAAGAAACAAAGATTAATTTTGGCACAAGGTTAAAATTATGGAACACTCAATAAAAATAGAACCTATTACACAATAGTAATGACGGGTTAGTCTAGCTCGTTAACTTTTACTCTACGTTAATAATAAAAATCATAATAAAAAATTCGATATTAATTATTGGTTTCGACTTATAACACATTAATTCTCACAGAGCCATTTTTGGTACGGTAGGCTTTAACAGAAGAAATGAATTTTGATAACAGGCCGCATATCGTAGTGCAATTATTTGCAATCTCTTAAAGCTGTTGGTTGTTAGATCGATTATCATTAGGTAACTCATTCTTGGTTTGGTTTTAATTTAATTTTTTTTTTCTGTTAATCTTGAAATTATTCACTTTTGTGATTCTTTTATTAATTTTTTCTGACCCAGCATGACATATAACAAAAGAAGAATGAAAAAAAGAATAAGCAAATGATATGGAGACCATTACATTAAAGTGGCATTTGCAATTTGATAAACAAAAAACCATATTCAAAATTATTCCTGCACTTACCTTCTGAAATGAACCCTACAGGAAATGAGGTGAGTTTTCTTCTTTTCTTTTTTTTTTTTTAAAGATATTTAACCACAATTTAATCCCGATAGCCTTATCTAATGTGCTTCATTAACGAAGTTAAATAGAAGGAAATATTTTCAGTGTCCATCATTTCTCATCAAAAGAAATTAATTTGATATGGTTATGGTTAACAAACTTGGCGAACGTAGGAGATTCTACAAATCAATTCCATGTCCCGTGTCAAACTTTTCCAAGTATTATAAAAAGAATCAAGAATGTTCACTCTGTGAAAAACTTGACGAAGAAGAAAGACAACAAAACGTATTACCCTCTGAAGAAATAAAGGTCATCTGTGATATAAAAACAATCCGAAAGTCAAGATCAATGATATTTTGGCCGCTTTAAAGGACACTGGTGACTAAATATTTCTGTAGACACACATTTTTAGACAACCAAGGGAGACTCCGTTGTTCCAAAGCAGTCTCCTGAAAGTTTCTTTAGCTTTTGCTTAAGATTTTCTGCATCAATTCTTTGGTCAGATAAAAATAAATGATCTTCCTGAACTTTAATTTTAGCAAAAAAGTCTGAAGTTTGAACCAAAGGAATATGGTGGCAATAGTCAAACATGACAGTATTATATTACGTTTTTGTTTAATTGTTTCACTCCTTGAAAGAGAAGACCATCAATAGTGCACAGGGGGTTACAGTGAGAGAAAAAACAAGGTAAGAGGATGTTGAAGAAAGGATAAGTGATGAATGGTATTCAAGGAGATAAAAGACAGCAATTGCATTCAGACATTTGGAGATTGTAACTAACAGGGAAGCAAGCAAATGAAAGAGAGTTCCAAAGATGAGAAACATGAAAAAAGAAGAGGCGGTTACATTTAGCCATTTCAACGTTAAAAAGGTGAGACCAAAATGCCAATCTAGTAGCATCTGGTCGGAACAACAGGAGAAAAAAAAGCTCGTCAGAGAAGTTGCCATGAAAATATTTGTAGACAAAGACAGAGGGAAGTCACATCACGTCGGTGAGAACGTGACTGAAGGTGGGCTGCCAAGTCAGGATCGATTATATTACAGATCCTTGTTTGGATTGTGTCGAGAACCTCGAGATGAATAGCAGGAGCACCCGACCAGATATGACAAGAGTATTCAATGCACGGATCAATGGTAGATTTATAAATGTGCAAGACGGATTCTGACGAGAAAAAACTTTCTGGCCGAATATAGTGACCCAACATTTCTATCGGTAGATGCAGCTGTGGATTCAATGTAATTCGGGGTTGTTTAGGAGAGTGAGACCAAGGTGGCGCAGTGTGTTGCTCCCTAGGAGATTAGTGTCATTCATTCTGATGGTCGGCAGGGAAAGTTTCTCTATGATGGTTAAAGGAGAGCAGCTTCGTCTTGGGAACATTAAAATGCATGAACCATTTCCTATCAAATCCATCACAGATTTGAGGCCTTTCTCAAAAGCAGCAGCCACGATTACTTTATCAGCCTTGAAAGGTTTCTTAATGAGACGGGGTTCGGAACTGATAACATCAGGAAGATAGAGAATTGAGAAGCGCCCGTGTTTGTATGAGAGGATCTGGAAGCTTACCCATTTAAAAGGGCATTCATTTCAAACAGTAGGAATGGTAGCGAGGTTAAAATATAATGAAAAAAACAAAAAACAAAAACACAAAAAAAAAACAGATTTTGCAGAAAAACCTTAAGCAATCCGTTGAAAACGTAAGCTGGAATATTTTCAGAAGACAATGACTTCAATGCGTGTAAAACATTCAAAAACAATTCATGAACAATAAAATATTGAGGCTTTATGTTTGCCAAGCCAGAGTCTAAACCTTAATCCGATTGAAAATATGTACAGATAGCTCAAGAGACGAGTAATTAGAAAGAAGCCTTCAAGCCATAAGTCTTGGAGACCATAGCAAAAAATATCTGTTGTCAAAATTCTGTTGAGTTTTGTATGAGAACCGATTTCAAGCTGTGATATCTAATAAAGACTTTGTAACTGAATATTAGGATATCGGTATAGACAAGTTTATAGATAAGATTTGTGGTCAAATTGCAAAACATATTCTAATAAAATACAGTTTTATTTATATTTGTCACTCTTCTTTCATTATTTGCCAGTTTCGACCCGACAAAAACATTTATTTATATAAATAAATTATTTCTGAATTAAAAAGAATGAATAAAAAAAGAGAACAGAAAATAAGCAAATAATTGTATTGAAGCGATTTCTCATTCTGTCCTTCCAGGCAAAAATAGAAATAAAAAAAACTCTCTCTATTCTCTTTTGTATGACTGTACGTGCGAATGTATATGGACAAAACTATGCACACGTGGAAGAGAGGGAGGGAGAGAGAGAGGGAGAGAGAGAGGGGGAGAGAGGGTGGAAGAGAGTTAGAGAGAAGGAAGAGGGAGGGAGACATGGAGAGAGAGGGGGCGATAAGGGAGAGAGTAAGAGACGGGAGAGAGAGGGATGAGAGAGACGGGGAGAGAGAGGGGAGGGGGATAGAGTTAGAGAGAAGGAACAGGGAGAAAGACATGGAGAGAGAGGGAGAGAGAGGGGGAGAGAGACGGGAGAGAGAAGTGTGGAGAGACGGGGAGAGAGAGAGGAGAAAAAAAGGGAGGGAAAAAGAATTAAAAGGGAAAAGAAGAATCGGTATATGCATTTATAAGTAGAATTTGTTGGGGGTGAAATCGAAGTTGATTAGAAACAGACATTGCGTATCAATTACTCCCCTTCCAGAGGGCGAAATGAGTGAAATAAGAAATGATGTCTACCATAATTTCTATTCGTACAATATCTATTCTTCCGATTTATTTGTTTATTTCTATATTTTGGAACAATGAATAAATATTAGACGCGCAAGTGTTGATCTCGAATGATAATCATTTATTGAACGGCTTCAACAAACCAGAAATTGTACATTATACGCCGAACCATTTTTGATGTTTTTCTTCTCTGTTCTGAGCTATCAATTTCATAACAGATTCTTTCGTTATTTATTGTTCTACCTCGAAATTCAATGATTCTTGTTTCAATCTGACGATATTCCACCATCTTTTATAGATTTATTTCAATTTAATGTTTACAGGACACGGTATCCATACTATTCTTTAAAATACGTTTTCAATTGACATCATGGGTCACAGAGGTCTTCCACCAGTATTAGTGGTCGTTGCTTGTGTTCAGATAAGAGAAAGGATTATCAAAGCTGTTGTCGCGTAATCTCCTAATACTATTAATCTCTTAATACTATTAATTTCGGACTTCAGGTGCTTTTAAGTGAAGAAGACTCCCGCGTACAACAGCAAATTTAATAACCTTATCACTAAGCTTTCACTTGCCCTAGACTTCGAGATATTTGACAAATCTCGGTCATCTTGTCTCGTATTTGAAGCTGAAGAGCTGAATAATGTCCAAATATATATGGATTAAACAATTAATTTATTGATACCACCTCTGACAACTGCTACGGTCATAACATCAGGCAATCCTAAAATTTGTAAAACCTTTCTTTTTTAGGTGATGTAAAATTGAAATTGAAGATTTCATTTGTGCCGACATGTTAAAAAATACGTCATCTATTCTAACATGAAATACAATGTACTTTACATATTTATCAGTTACACATGCTTATCTCCCCTATTTGCCGCCTTGTTGACTGAGGTTGTAGAATACGCTGACTGCACCTCTGTAGAGTAGTAAGACATTCGATAGGGTCGCCTATTAGTCGTGGTAGGCCACCTGTGATACTAAGAACGGGATCCTTGTGGCTGGTGGTTAGGTATTCCAAGACTCCGATAAATGTAGCCATGCGAACTGCAACTCTACTTCGGCTATTATTTGAGCTAGGCAGAATCAGAAGTGTTCAATCCGATCAATAGGCTGGTCACGCTAATCCCTAATATAGAGAGCTTGTTATCGCAATACACAACTCACGTGCATATACCACAAAAGTATTATTTTAAATTCTGAACTGGAATGCGGTGCGTGTAGAGTCAATCACTTTGGAGGAAAAGAGATTTAACATTTCTGTACGTCTCCAATTTTTTCACTAGTTCTTGGATGGCGAAGGAAAAGGGCAAGTAGTTGCTTGGAGCCGCCTTCAAATACGAGAATACCGCCCCTGTATCTCTAAGACGAATGGGTTTCCCTCTTTCGTATTTCCCTGGAAATTGGACTCCGTGACTTGTTGAGTGTAAGAACGGTGAAGTATTTAAAGAAAGAACAATGGTTACCAAAGCAACCAAGTGATTACATACTGGCTCTGACACAGATTCAGAACAGAAAAGAATTTTCCAAGATTCATCGTCTTGGAATCATGATCAGATTGGCCAAACTTTCATCTCCCTAAATTCAAAACTTCATTTCTTCTAACATGATATAAAAATGTAAAAAATACTAAAAATTGAAGAAGCTTAGTGAAGGTTGAAAAAAACAACAACAAAATAAACAACAACAAAAAAAAAACAACAAAAAATAAAACGAAAAAAGTTTTTAAATCCAAATATTCTGATGAAATTTTTCGATAAAAATTAAAATGTAGAGAAATGGAACGGAGAAAGCGTATATGGAAAATGCGGAGATGAAACGTCTGGTAACACTAGCGTTGAATGGCAAAATTCATACAGGCGCAAAAACTGAAGTGCAGATCACCAGGTATTTGTCAAAATCGGTAAAAATGGAAAAGAAAATCCTAATTGTAAAATATTAAAGAAACATAATTTCCCTGGAAGCACAAAAGATGGTAGAATTAACAAATCAAAGAAAAAGATATGGTGAAACGGTGTCATTTTCAAGAAATACACAATTAAAACACAGGAATCTAGTTCAACGATTGTTACAATTAGAACTAAACGACTAGTTGTTATTATAAAAGAAAAAAGAATGATTGCAGGAAAAGCTAAGACCAAAAATAATGAAGCTAAGTACAGAAAGTAGATAAGCAAAACACACACCACATCGTACCTAATCCTAACAGAGCTAGAAAACAAACCATTAAAATTAACAATAAAAAGCAAGAAAAGTCTCTACTGTGATTTCTCACTAAATGATCCCAGGCTTTGTATTACTTCCACACACAGGAAAATGGTCTTCAAACATTTACATGGCTTGTTGAGCAAACGAGCCACAATTAAGCTATACAGAGAGCACTTTATTTTGGTCCAACATGACCACCAAAGTCCGTGAGTGGGTTACCACATTCTTGGAATCCCAAAGGTGTAAAATACATCGTCAGACAAAACCCCTTTTTTGGCATCTTTCCAGACCCCGGCACCCGCTTCATATAGACATGCACATCGACATTGTTAGGCCACTACCAGTTTTTCAGAGTTATTAGTACTGCTGAACACCATTAATCAATATTCGCGATGGCTGACAGCCTTTTCAATCAAAGACACAGTTTTCAAAACGATTCTAAAAGACTAGCTCACAAGTAATTACGACCGACCACTGAGAAGAATTTCAATAATTTCTATTTTAGAAATTCGATAATCTACTTGGGTCTAGGCACATCAAATCAACGGTTTATCATGCCTGTGCAAACAATTTATTTGAAATATTTCACATATTCCTAAAAGCTTCCATGGTTGCTAGACCTGACACAGCTAATTGAGTTGAGGACTTACCAATAATCATTCGCTATATAAGGAATACAGTTAAGAAAGGTTTAGGCTGTACACCAACCGAATTCGTTTTTGGTTGATCTTCTATCCCCTTACCAGGGCAAAATATTTCTGTGACATATCAAATACAATTTCAAGCCGAACTTTATCCAAAAATCACACAAGAAAATAGCGAGGTTGAAATACACAATAACACAACACACCATAAAGAACATTTACATATAAAAAGCCTTCAAGACTGTGAGCATTTTTAAACGGAAAAACTCGTTCAAACGACTACTCACACTAAGCTACCAAGGCCCTTTCTAAGTAATCATCCGAACTGATAAATACACCACCGTCAAGCGTGATAACATTACAGACATCATCGCTATGGACAGGATCAAACCAGCATTTCTGGAAAATATGCAATCAAATACAAATCTAGCACCAAATCCACGATCACAACGAGACGCACCTTTCATTAGACAGACGAAATCATGAAGGAAAGTCAATTTTCATTAGCATCTCGAAAAATACTTATATTTTTAAGAGATATGATTAATTATCTAGAGGAAGAGCTTCTCACTTTAGGAAAGAAAACAAAAACAACCAGAAAAAGCTTAAACTTTCAGGCTTATCGATTGTTGTAAAACTGATTCAGGATATAAAACCCACAAAACTTGAAAACCAACTTTCCACGGCCAAGATTACTAGAATCAAAATTACTATCTGTTCCAGCGTCAGACGACTTGCCAACAGTTCCAGACATGATCATCATCTGCAATTCCAATTTGCTATCGGAATCCACTCTAGCCAGCCAGCCAGCTCCAGCAAGCCTTCAGCTACAGTTAACCAACGGCAACGGTATGCGATAAACGGTTCAATGCAGGATAATACTTTTCAACGACAATGAAACCGTTCTTCTTAGGGCAACGTCCTTCTCACCCTATAAATGAACATGCAAAGATATCTTTTCCCTAACGCACTGTAACCTTATTTTTGTCGATGCATTTTCTTTAGCAAAAATAAACTTAGCAATATATTTTTTCTCAAGTTTCGCGTTGTTTGTTGTTGTATTCCGTCATTCAATATCTGTTTGCAGGCTAATATACCACCCGCAACAAAGACAAAGGACGAATACAATCGCCATCAAAAGCAGAAATAAAATTATACCTGATCCCAAAAACTCAAAGATCTGAAAGAAATGATGTAATGCCTCCAGGGAATTAAAAAAAAAAAGAAAAGAAAATACCAACGAAAAAAGCAGAGCTAAATCACAGAGAACTATAAAAAAAACTAAAACTAATCTAATAGAAGAACCATGTATCAAGAATAGATACGAACACAAAAATCCAGTTGTATGTGTTATAATAAAAAAAACTCAGGGGAAAAATAATTACAAACACAAAAAACATTTAAATTTAAATAACAAACCAGTCACAGAAAAAAGAGATATAGCAAAAAGCCTTCCTCCAAAATGCAAAAGCAAACTTTCTAGGAAGAAATGAAAAAAAGGAAAAAAAAAAAGAATTGCAGTCAAAACATAATTAACACTTTTTAAGTAAACTAAAAATCAGTGTCTAAAACTCACAACACAACGAATGATTTCGATGAAATACATGATGAGTTTTTGAAGCAGATACCCGAAATATCTTTCACATATCTTTGGAAAATATATGACAAAATATGGCTCAGCAAAAACGTTCCTAATCTATGGAATCGGTCTAGAATGAATCCCATATCTAAACACACAAAAGCCCAACATTATCGTCAAAATTCCAATGATAGACCAATAGCCCTCTTTATTCAAAGAATGCGAATCCGTATTCAAAACTTTAAAATGTAAGTCTAAGCTACGATTTAAGATTAAAAAGAGAGGGATTTGGTGTCCTACAATTAAGTATTTTGTTGGTCCCTCTATTTAATATCAAAATAAACAACAGAGTAAAGGTTTTTGTGTCCGGGGTGCGTTACGGTTTGTACGTTGATGTAAGTTATTGTATCAAATCCGTACTACAGAACGCAAGCATCAACTGTGCCTGAATCGAAGAGTGGAATAGACTTAAGAGAACCGATTTATAATCATTAAAATCTAAATGTTTGTAACAACTGCAAAATCTATAAAGACCATCAACTAAATTTCGATAATAACAAAATACACGCATTTTCGGTCTAAATTTATAGGATGAGGAGTTATTTTTATTTTTTTTTTATAATCGTGTCGCCCCAAGCAAGGCATTTTACTACCACTGTCAAGCAGGAGTTTACATAGAAGGTAAGTTATGAAAAAGAGTGACAAGTTACAGGGGGTGTCAGGAAGAGAGTAGGGGAATACTGCTGAGAGTGGAGTGGACGAAGAAAAAAGCATGTGTGTGTGTGTGTGTGTGTGTGTGTGTGTGTGTGAGAGAGAGAGAGAGAGAGAGAGAGGAAGCAAGTCAGTGAGATAGGAGATGACTATTGACTTACATTTAAATTCTTGAAGTTTGTAGCTGTCGGGGAAGCCAGTAAACGGAAGGGAATTCCACAGAGAATCTTGTCACTTTCTTAGTTGTTGTTATTACAACGTTTCAGCAATTGTTCCACCCGGTCTTCATCAGGTTATCATCGATCCGGGTAACCTAGGGGGAATTTTGAACTGTCCATGTCCAGGGATATCTCGTCTAGTTCTTATTTAGTACGGATTGGTTATTGCTCTCTTCCATTTTCATTTAGTAGAAATACACACTGTTCGATTCGGGGATTGAACTAACAGTTACAAGGTCTACTAAGACCGGAAGGCACAACATCTGAAACCTTGTGATAACAATAACAACAGGTATGGGGACAATATTCCGCATGTAAATAAGGAAATATCCGTAGGAGTTGACAAAAATCATTATTTATCTCTATTGGTCAATAGTAAACTTTTAGAGTGACCGAAAAAAAACTCCTTATTTTTTGTATGATGGACTCTTCTGTCTAACTATAATTTTTGCAAGACGGGAAACTCCATCATACATAAAATAGGGAGTTACTTTTCAATCATACTATAGATTACACA
Source organism: Ascarosepion bandense (assembly GCA_037127315.1). Taxonomy (NCBI): domain Eukaryota; kingdom Metazoa; phylum Mollusca; class Cephalopoda; order Sepiida; family Sepiidae; genus Ascarosepion; species Ascarosepion bandense. The sequence continues at coordinate 45,203 of JBBBDQ010001492.1, forward strand.
TGTTTTATCTAGGGGTCAATAATAATAATAATACAATAATTAATGAAATAACTAAAAACAATACACCAGTACACTAAAATTAGCTGTAGCCAACGAATCCTTATTATCGTTAAGGCTACAAAAAACTGTTATTGTCGTACTACACGAAACTACTTTCATGATTATCAAATCCTACATACGATGGTGTAGTTCAGTCTAAGATAAGACCCTTCAATAAAAAAGCCATTAAACCATTCCAGCTACGTATGGAATGGCTTACAACTAAACCCCAAATGGAATGCATAATGCATACCCTCCTCCAAAAATATTGCTATGGCTTCTAATTCAAACAAAAGTCAACCGGAAATATAGCAAGCTTAACAGATCAAATCCTAAGCTAATATCCCACCAAGAAGAACTATCAATTATTAAAAACATCTACTCTATCCACACGTACATATATACAAATGGTTCTAACAGTTGAGACAAGATAGGATGTACAAATGCATTACCAATATCAAATTTCTGAAACAATTACCTGATAAATCTTTGATCTGCAGTGCCGAAATCTTAGCTATATATTCAGCACTAAAAATCATTTCAATGAACCAACTTAATAAATCCATAATGTTTCTGTCTCATAACCTGCACTTATATTTACAAAACAGAAATAACAAAATTATTCTTAAAATACTCATAAAAATGCTCTCAAAAATGATTATCCTATACTGGATACTGAGCCACATCAATATCCAGAGAAATAAAGAAAAGCTGATGAAGCAGTAAATGACTCATTAAGTATGAAACAGTCAAGTATAAAAAATAGTTCCATTTACTGGCATCTGATCATCAACAAATTCATAATAGTTTTCATGAACTTACTTAGGTTAGTTTATCCTTGGATGACTTATTTGACTCCAATATTGGAAATCGATACCCCGATATCCTATCGGGTCTGATCAAAATCAGGTTTTCAGCCCTTTTAATTTGGTTTTTGCTTCGGGTTTTTCTCTAAGTATGTATAGCTATAGTTCTTAGTCTCAGCCATGAAACCATTTACTCAGAGGACTTATTTAGCCTTCAAAATTCAGTTTGCAACGGAAAAACTATTTGGCATTGATACCGGAAATCAAAATTTGACTTACATTCATTCATTTTTCTTTCAGTCTACGGTTTCGCTTTAACTGGAAACAACAATTGCTTTTTAGTCTTTCGTGACAACGTCCAAAGAGTCTGAGCTCCAGCACCATGGATTATTTTTTAAAGCTTTCATTACACCCGAGCAACGCTGGACTATACTGCTAGTTCTATTATAGAAGCCGAATCATCTTGCAATATCTAATTTGGAGCGGTATTTTCAAACTGTTCATCTTTTTTATCTGCTCTATAGTACTCGGCTCGCTACAGATTATCAATACATGCACAACTTGAAGGTGAGATGTGTGTGTCTGACTAAGGCCTCTTCCTCTCTTCTTAACTTGTTTTCTGTAACCCGGGTGTCATTTTCCAAGTCTTGGCTTGACGTTGTGCAACTTGTTGCCCTGAAAATTGTTCCACAACTGTTGTCATTTGTCTCTCATGAATTTGTTGATGGTCAGATGCCAGTAAATGGAACTATCGGAACTCGACACCTCCAATATTCTATCGAATCTGATCAAAACCCGATATTTAGCCATCAATATAGCTCATTTTATCCAATTTTACTCCCGATAGAATATCGGGGGTGTCGATTTCCGATATCGCGGAAAATGAGTAATCTGAGAAGATTTACTAATGTTTGAGATTAAAAACTGTAATTTTACCAAGTTAGAGCAAATTCTGCAGCAAGAACCACGATAAAAGGGCCGAAATCCTGATCTTTATCAGACCTGATCGGATATCGGAGTATCGATTTCCAATACTGCGAGGGGAATCGGAAAGAATAAGCAACCTATGACCTGATCGGAAGCCTAAAGAATATATGTGTGAAGTTTGGTGAGAATCGGATAAAAATCGTGGATTTTTATAAAGGACATACAGACATACAGACAGATAGACAGACACTCACAAACATCTTGTCTTTTATATATATATATATATATATATGAGTTTACGGTCAATTTCGATACTGTTTTTCCTTAGAACGTTCTACAATATATTTTAAGCAAAAGTTTATACCAAAATATCTATGCAGGTTGCACCGAGAAAATCAGTGTTAGATAATTTTTATTTACCCTTCCCATAATCGTTAACACAATATTCATTTGGAAAAGAAGTCTCCTTATGTAATCCACAAACATGTTTCGACTTTAAAATAATCTACAAGGGATTGATAAGCCGCAATCAATCAATCAAACTTCCCTTTTTGAGATAATGTTTTATCTAATTCCGTAATTATGTTAACAAGAGATACTTCTCAACTTCAAATAGCGAACATGCAGGATATCCATAAAGTCCTTGTGCACTTTAAAAATTATAACTTTATTTGTATTTGTGATAGAAATAATCTGTAAAAATATTATAAACTTTAATGTACCTAGTTTTAAGTATAGTTATTGAATAATTCTTTACCACAAAATTCGCAACAATTTTTAAATAAGTAAACAGATGGATCGAAAGAGAGGGAGCAATTTATTAGCCTCCACGTTCGCCAGATTTGACTCCATTAGATTTTTTATGGGGACATGTGAAAATAATTGTGTATGCAACCAAACCTAGTTCATTAGAAGATTTGAAAGCTAAAATAACTAATGTGATTTCAGGCATTACTGTAAATCAATTGGCAAATGTTTTCCGTGAACTGCAAAATCGCATTACCCTTTGTATTGCTAATGATGGAGAACATGTGGAAACGTAAATAAAATTTCTATAAAACCTTAAAACATGTAGATTTACTTCTTTCTAATCCTTTTTACAAATTATTCCTATCGCAAATATACATTTTTTAAAGTGCAGACTAACTTTATGGACACCCGGTATATTGTGCTAACAATAATGACATTGTAAGTAAGCAAATAAAATCCGGTTGCAAATACTGTCTTTTTATTTCTTTTGTCTCATGTTAGATATTGTTGATATTTTCATTTAAATAAGCAGAAATATTTCTTACATGTGACTATAAATTTAACTGTATCGATGAAAATATAATCAATTGCAATTGCACAATTAAATTATACTGCTATTTGTTAATGCTACAGACTAGATTGTTAAAAAGTCGAAAGCAGTGGATCTCAATCTTTTTTCTTTTTACCCATGGGGCCCTTCATACTTTTTTTGGTGGACCCCCATAGCCATTAGACCAGTATTTCTAAATCAGGGTTCACACGGATCCTTCTGCTTATTCTTGTCACTGACCGATAAGTGAGTATCCAAATCAAAAGAAAATAAAACATAGGTGTGAAACAGTTAATGATAGCAAAAGAAATAAGAAAAAATTAATTATAATCTTAATTATAAAAGAAAGATCATCCAACCAGATTTGAGGAATTATTGTAGGGAAGACATTGTTGGTAAGCTTAAATTTTCGACACTAAATTGTCAAGTTTTTTCTTCTACTTGATTGCAATAAAAAGATACTTGAATATTTCTATTTTTATTATTTTAATATGGCGTAAATTATTGTAAAAATTCCATTCTCAGCTATACCAACTGTTCAAAAGTTGCTCTATAGACTACTAAAATATTACCGTGGACTCCTAATTAATTATGTTTTTGTGTGTTGACCCCCATCAATGTTACATAGTTCTTCAGGGCCCATGTGAACACCGGTTGAGAACCGCTGACTTAAAGTTATCGCGATTGACAGTGCGTTAAAATTTTTACAGATGAAAGTTGGCTGGAATGAATGGAACCAGAAGAGAGTTCCATAAGCAAAAAAAAAAAAAAAAAAAAAAATGCGAGATACTTTTAGCGTAGTTACATCTAGCCAGCTCAACTTTTAAATTGATGAAACCTCAACGTCAGTCGAGTACTGCGCTTAAATTAAAAAAGTCTAGGTATCATCGCGAAGAACTCATCCAAACAATTACCATGAAAGAATTTATAAAAAAAAGTCACAGAGAGACCACCTTATAGCTTTGAGGAATGTAAAAGCGATAATTTTGCTAATTCTTCTTTAGATTTTATCAAGGAAATCAAGGTAAATAGCAGGGAACGATATGTGGGCAGCAATATTCTAAGTATAAAAGAATGTTATAGATATATATGTATATATATGTGAGATAGATTCTTGAGTGAAAATTGTCTTGCATGAAACAGTGAACCAATTTTCTCAGTAGCTGGCCAAGCAATGAATTTTGTCTTTTTAACTTCATATCAGATGAGAATGCTTGTCCGAGAAGGGACGACGAGCCACTCGGATTTGTTATTCTTTTCCCTTTGATCTTGGGCTGAAATAACCTCGACAGACTAAATATTGACGTTGATTTTGTATGTGTAGAAAACATCAAAAATCTTTTATGCATTTATACTTTCTGTGGACCAACTTGTATTCTCATCTAGTGAACTAAAGATGTTTTCTACAAGTGTCTAAATACATTATAGTTAGTAGAATAACGTTCAATACATTTAAAAGTGTTTCAGTTTCTTTATTATTATCATTTTTAATTTATTGAATTCATAAATTCGAGTACTCACCTAGGTAAGCATTTAGCCAGTCAGTTTTCAACTGATTATTCTAGATTAATGCGCAACATTTATTTAGAGTCGGTATTTTGTCATGGAAAGTTTTTGCTTTTGGGTTTTCACCAAGAATATTCTTATATTAAGCATCCAAAGGCATCAGCAAAAACGATAACTGTCATGGTGGCATCACCATTTCAACGGATTGAACTCTTCCTACAACTACATATACTTCCCCTCACAAGAGGTGGAGGCAGGAGCGATACGAAGGGCGATAGGCGGAGATAGCCCAGACTGCTACCGTACAACCATTGCAAATCCTAGTTCTAGTATTACTACCTAACCCGTATTTATCGTTCTACTAAAAGGGTTCCACGTATTGTATTTTGCTGTGTTTAATATATATATCTTTATTTCTTATTTTGGTTGTTGTATTATTTCTTGCTGAACTCTAAACTGGGTTCATGACGAGTGGTGACGAAGAATTACAATACTGAGTATTATTTTTCGAGTAAGCATAAATAGACACTCTGACATGACAAAAGAAAGTCAATTATGAAATTAAAAAGGCATGAATGATATAATTTATAAATCCACCAACGATGCAAAATTCAATAAAAATCAATAAAAGCATCATTAATTAATAAATTCTAAGTCGAAAATCAAGATTTATAAATATAGTGATTTCTCCTGGAAAATTTATTTTGAGTTCTCTATCGATATTATTTTCTTCGAAGTATCTCCGCATTCGATTCCGTCTCTCTTTTGATTAGTTCCCTATTCCATACTTTTTACAAATTCCTAACATAAAAATAAAAACTGACGGACACATTTTTCGTCTGAACAATGGAATCTAAATTAAGTTCATTTTCAATTTTGTGCGTTTCACTTTCGACACCAAACTGCGAAAACTAATTCGCGCTTTCTTAAACGCAACGTTTCACGCTTACTGCAAATTGACGCCGGCCATTGCGCCTTTAAGAAAAACACTGAATGATTAAATAAGCAAAATGTATTTCACAGTTGGCGATGAAACTTGACGAGAAGTCAAAGGTTACGAAGAAAATATTGTGAAGAGACTTTAACCTGTAATAAAATAAGTTGAATATAGTTGTCACTGGATGTACTAATTAGACAGAAACTTCATTGAACTTCCGTTCTGGAGATTCGAAGAAAATTGAGAAAAATAATAATTCACGGTTGACATTTAAAGTTAAGAAAATGTAATGCATACGAATTACATATTTTGAAGGGGCTTTCATATTTGATAAAATAAAATCGGATATAATTACCATTGTGTTTACAAATTAGACAGAATCTTCATTGTGTTTGTAATTGAATCGGTAGCAAGAGAAAGAGGAGGAGTTCTTTTTTCCTTTTCCCACATAAATAGTGAAATTTTATCCGTAAAAAGAATAAACTTCATAGTTTCGTGACAGATTTCCACATTTGCAGATTGATATACAAAACCAACGTGAATATTTCGTACGTATAGGTTATTCCAGCACGAGATCAAAGAGAAGCTATGAAATTCTTCTGAAAAATGAATATTTCGTTAAACTTTCAAGTAAGACAGGTGTACCTATATTTAAAATCAACATTAGGCATCTTAGCTTTTAATCAGTTTTGAACATTGGTGCAACAGGAAACGCTTCTTAATGAATTTTTATATATCCTTGTCTTTTTGATATTTGTAAAGACGTGCAACATGACTAAATTTCTTATATTGCCGAATCATTAATACATAAAATTGTTTTTTTTTATGTACTGCTCTTTTATTTTTATAAACTTAGAATAACGCCGCTCAGATCGATTGACTCTAAATGCATGTGGATTATCGTCTGGGTGTGGTTCGATATAGATTCACTAATTTTCAATTGCAGCGATAAATATCTTCAAAATTCTTTATGAAAGTGTTGATTACAAACCGATTTGTTAAAGACGCAGTCAAGTAAACAGCTTAATTCTTGTTTTATTTTCATTTCCTTTCGCTTAGCGCCAACGAACTGTCCTCATCCGTTTAAACTTTGATTCCTTCTTTATTTTCCATATTCCAATTTGAACAGTTCTTTTATATGCAGCATTGGAGAATATATGCAGCATTGGGCTTGGCTTCAACTTTTATCGCGGCTGGAGCAATAGCTTCCTCAGACTAGACTTTAAATTCGTTTTTCTTTGATGCAAGTTCACGTAAAAGAAAATTCTTTACGCTCCCAGGAATCACAAAATATAATAACTTCATCAAACCATATGTATATATATATATATATATATATATATATATATATATATATATATATGATACTTTGAATTTCTCATATACATACATACATACATACATACATACATACATACATACATACATACATACATATTTCTTTTTCTTTTTGTCAAAGTCGTCGTTTATTTTCGGAATAGATTTAAGCATATATTGCATGGATTCTTACAAATGAAAATTAACTCTTTTTTGTGGAAAATTCATAGAAAATTCTTTTCAGTTTTCGTTGGACTATTTTAGAATTTCTTTTCATTTAATGCCAACAATTAATAATTTTAGTTTCAAATTCTCAAATATAAAAACATGACATTACCAAAGACTTAAAAAAAACTTATTCACAAATAAAAACTGCACTTTTCTTTCAATGTGTCAAATAAAAAAACGAGGCACAAATTAATTTACATCATTGCTTTGAATACTGATGGCGTCTGCTATGCATTAATGAAACCGTTGGTGTTGTTGTTTCACATTCATTTAACGGCTGTATTTTTGATGAGAAAGAGAGGAAAATTTTCGGAGAACTTATGTCATAGAAACATTGAGAATTTAGGTAAAAGTCAATAAATACTTTTACAAAATGTTGGCTGTAAAGTTCAAGGACGAACTGATAACCTTTGTATGAGCATTTGCAAGTATGAGTGCTAAAAGTTTTCGGTCGACTAAGAAAGAACGTCAAAAATTTAGGTGTTTCATAATTTGCTTGGATTTTAAAAAGTAAAATATCAATACTGTAATTGCAGTTTTTTTTTTGTTAGTTCGGTTGGTTTTGTTTAGCGGCATATCAACACCTTTATGGGCTATTTTATCACTATTTCACGACTTCAGCTAAATATATTTTGAATGCAACTGCATGCCTTCATTTACAGCAAAAAAGCCTTTTTTGGTCATTTTACTATAACATATATGTTTGTTGGTTCTACTAGAAAATTGTATTGCTGGTCATTTTGCTTTAAAAATGGCAATTCTTATGTAAAAATGTAAAAATGCATTGCTATTAGTTTTACTATAAAATGTATTTTTGTACTTCCATATTGGTTTGTTTTTGTTTGGGAATTCACTATTTGATTCCAGCTGGAACCCTAACAGGGGCTACTACTCTAGGTCAGGATGAATCTGAGAACAATTGCAATTAAGAGGTGGTTCCACGTTCCTCAAAACATTCGATCTCCTAATGAGAAACTGCTGGGTGTATATTTCTGTTTAGAAAGAGGATAAGTCGTATGCTTTTGAATGTAAAGTTACCGTGGATAATGCAGAAATTACTGTACCTACGGTACCTTTTCGCCTTAAAAAATTTATTTCTTCAAAATTGCATTATTTAGTTATTGTAAGACGTGTTACAACAACCGACTAATACATCGAATGAATCGCTTTGAAAAATACACTTTTTATATCTATTCTTTTATTGAAATCTCTAGTTGATTTACTTTTGTATTCTTTGGAATATTTTGCTTTATTAGGCATTAAGTATTTTATTTTGTTAAATATAATTTTCTGTTCATATTTAAATTCCTAACGGATTTACATACGTATTTTTGAAAAAAATTTATAGACTATTTTAGAAATTTCTGCTTCCGGTTTTAGGCTGTTATTTTGTTTTGTGTTTATTGAATTTGTTATTGTTTTTTAAGTATTTTAACAAATTTAATATTAAGTTTAGACAGATTTTTTTCAATTATATTAGTGGTTGGGTTGCTAAGTTGTATTATGTGATTAGTTTTATTAAAGTTAGTTATCTCTTTTTGTAGATTTAGTAAGCTTTCCTTTTCGCTTTGAATATGGAAGAATTAGGAACGTATTTTCAATGTAATTTTTTTTCATCATGTAAATACTGAGAGCGACCAATTCTATGTGCTCGCATATATATATAAAACATGTAACCTCTATATAAAATAAAATATTCTACCTAATAATTCTAATTAATTCAACTTTTAAGGTTTTACATTCCAATTTCATGTTTAAGTTTTAGTTCGAATCAAATTAAATTATACAATTAAAAAAATTAACAAATAGAATCCCAGCAAACATTCATATTCCGGAACGGTCAGTTCATAATATGCACCTGATGACTGCAAAGTGAATGAAACTCCGGGTCGTGCTATAGACGTATGGTAGTATGTATATTTACTAATATATACTTAACAATTCTGTTATATTACATTGAGCACTGTTTTAGTAATACCAGAAAAATATATATGTTCGTGTAATTGCGTGTATATATATATATATATATATATATATATATAGGCAGCAATATTTATTTTATACATGTTTCATTGAATATGACAAGCGAAGAAAATTTATTCATTAAATTTTTATTGAGTTTTTTTAAGGTTCTTACAGCTTTCTTGGAGTGGGAGTGGCTAGGACTGTGTAAAATCATTCATACGAAAACTAAATGACTTCAGCACCAAAAATATAGTAAAACAAAACATTAATAATCTCTTATGTGACCACATGCACAGAAATTCTATACAAGATGAATTCACATTGCGACGCACCATTAAACAATACAATGACTGTAGTAAAAGTTTGAAACGTAAAATATATTACAGCTAATGGAAAACTTCTAACTTCATCTTTATAAATAACACACCTCTCGGGTCTAAACTGAAAAAAACGTCTGCTGTAGTAAATTAATTCAGTTGGCTGATACAAAACTGCATCTCCTGCCATAAACTGATTATCTGCATTGTTTATATGACGACAACTATTAAATCACTTAAGTGATCTTAATAACATAAAAAAGAATCTAGGCACCCACTAGACAACCCTTCAAATATTTTGTGATTAAATCACCATTCTAAATACATATTTCTGATGAAGCCTTAAGATTATAGAAGCCATTTGTAGAAAATAATTCAATCCAAGCCTCAAAATTTACCACGGCAGTAACATGTTGTCGTTTTCTTTTTGAAGACAAACCGAGATGGAATCACAATCATATTTCTCTAACACAACTTCTACACAATAAATCTTGGAAGAAAAACATTGAAAACATATTAACAACGAACCAATTGAAAATGGCTAATGAATTGAGAGAAAACACTTGAAACAATAATCATTAGGGATATATTTTGCACTTTCTTCGGCCATCCCATAAAAAGAAAATTGTTAGAACATTAGAAAAACCCAGACTGTGCAAATAGATTTAATTGCATTAAATCCACGATAGGTTTTACTTTTAAACACGAAACTAATAAGGCGTTACACCTAGATATTGTGCTAAATCGAACCAATGACGGCCTCCAACAAAAAGTTTACCGTAAAATATACCAACAAGAATGATTTCCAACACTATAAAAGAATAATATCTGGAGTAATTATAGGATTATGAATTTGCAGCCTTCGCGATTTACCTGAAGAAAATACATGGTGAGTCACGGAAAACGGATATTTTAAGGAAAGCAAAACTCTGCGAATATTTCAACACAAATTTTATAATGTACATAAAAGAACATTTACTAAACAATGTCATTATGGAATGTTTATGAGCGAAAAATGATGTTTGACAAATGATGGCTATTTTCACGAGCACAAATCTGAAACCACTAACTTACCGATGTTTTCTTCACCGATTTCTAAGATATTTTCACGTATTGCAGTCTTAAATTCTCCAAGCGTAATTTTTAGCAACACAGTTTTGCGGTGATTTTTTTACCACAACTCACACCCCTGAGGATTATCTCGGAAGAAGATAGAAAGTACTTATAACTTATTACTTTATAATAAAATCATGTGTCAAACTTACAGCTCATTTTTACATCTTTCAATTATAATACGCGAAAGATAATCCGTGTGTATGAACGGATTTTATTAACAATAAGCTGACACAATGTTTGCAATTTATTTAATCTAACACACACACACACACACACACACACACACACACACACACACACACACACACAAACACACACAGAGATATATATATATATGTCATTACAGAATGGTAGATTTTGAAAAAACAGTAGTTACTCTAGCACTTACGCATTGCTGATTCAGTAATGAATTAGAACAATCTAACTACTGGTGTATGATACATCATACGCTAAAATGTCTGCCTCCTTCTACCGAGCTCAGAGGTAGAATCGCCAACTGACGCAAGTTCTGGTTTCAATTCTGGGTAAAAGCAGTCGGATGTCTAACCGATGAGTTGTGATACAGTGAAACAAATGTCAGCGGATGACTATATATACATATATATTGAAAAGGCTTTTGAACTCTGTCAGTATCATTACCATTTCATTCACAAGGTATAAAGAAAATATAGAACAAGAGATATAATTATAATGCATTCTGAAAATAGGATGTTAATGGTTAGAATCTGTCGATGAAATAATCTGTATTAAAATACTAAATATCTATGTATTAAAATGATTACAATATCAGAATTAAGTAATACAAATAATATATAAATATTAAAATAAATATAAAATAACATATTTTATCATTAAATTAAGCAATTATTAATTTATAAAATGGTCGCTTAATACTTCTATACATTACTAGCAGTATAGCCCGGCGTTGCTCGGGTGCAATGAAAGCTTTAAAACTAATCCATGGTCCTGGAGCTCAGACTTTTTGGACATTGGCACGAAAGACTAAAAAGCAATAGTTGTTTCCAGTTAAAGCAAAACCGTAGACTGAAAGAAAAATGAATGGATGTAAATCAAATTTTGGTTTCCGGGTATCAATATAAAATTTTCTGCACTATTGTAAGAACTGCACACTTGAAACTTCTGAATATCGTTTCTTATGTCTTTGTCTATGAGTGTATCAAATTTGATTAAAATCAGACCACTCCTTCTATAACCCGATTTTTCGATTATCGATTTTCGATATTTATCGGGGGTACCTCGACACAAAACCTAGCTAAGAACATTTGCTGACGCTTATAGTACAACTGTGTGAATTTTCAAGAAAATCGGTTTAGCCGTTTCGGAGTCTATAGGTAACGGATACACACACACATAGACACACACACACACACACACACACACAGAGACAAAGTTCCATTTATAAATAAGTCTAGATAGATTTTCGCCATAATTTTAAACGGAAATATATTTTGTTTCATGATCCAGATTTTATTTAGAATAGAAAATCGTTTTATCGCCTAACATGTGTATATATTATTTTCGCTATAATTTTGGATGGAAATGTATTTCGTTGTTGTCATTCACACAAATACTAACGTTACCGACATATCAGCCAGTCAGTAAAGTGCCATGATACATGCTTGGGTGATCATGTCTCGAAAATTTTCCCGCAGTAGTTTGCCATTACTTTCTGTGGTAGACTGATTACCAACCAATGCTATAGAACCCAATATTTCCTGTTATTTGACCCATAGCTGGAGGGAAGACACTGACTAATACCTTTCTCAAGGATATTTGCGTGTAGCTGAATGCAAAGAATTCAACTGGAATTCGAACTCGGTTTCCCGATTTCTCGTTCCAAGTCGATATCCACTGCACCACAACGCATACATATATTTAGTCTATGGTTTAAATATGCTTGACACCGAGTATTTTCATTTTCGTTTATATATACATAGATTCATAATAAACATCTTTTGTTTCTATTACACGTGGGACGCACACTTAAACAGACATAAGTTTTTCCTCTAGATTTAAAATATTCATCGATTGCTTTATTACACGTGACACGTATCTGACCAATGAAATACCTCTGTGAATTTTCAAAAGATTTTTAAAAAAGTTCTTGAAATCATTCATCTTTACAAACTCTCTGAAGAAGCTTGTTAAAGTGAAACATGTTAGATTAAAGACACCTTTTCCCTACCTGTTCTTTACTTATTCTGTATATATATAAACTTTCATTTAAACATGTTTCGTTACAAACGACTGACAAGAAAAATTTTATTAATTTCTGATTTGATTTTTTTCTTTATTCTTACCTGTTTTCTTTTTGCTGGAGATAAGTTATGTGAAACTGTTCCATAATTTTCAACTTTCCAAACGCTTTCAGCCTCTTCACAGGCCATTTCAAGGATGATATTTTTCCGTTGTTGTTATGTCCTTATGTTTGACTGTAATATAATATTTTGTTTTTTTGTGTTTTTTGAAAAGGAGAGTTCTTTAAAGCTATCACGTGATGCGCACAGCTCAGAATCGTGTGAGCGTCTGTCTATATTTATATATATATTTAGTGTATCAAGGCAGCAGATAATTTTCTAAACATATACTGTTAAATATGAGACAATGAATGTCTATTATGTTTAATCATGAGCCGTTCTAAACATCGTATTTTGGCTTTAATTTCAGTTGAAAATAAAAACAAAAATTCTCCAACATTTGGATAATTTTTTATTAAGTTGGTTCTAAGCTTCCGGCTCACATGAGCTATCTATACAGAGGTTACAAGGACGTTAACACAAAAACATCCACCATCAGCGACGATTTTATCTTGTGCTGACATAAAACTCCGCTAAGCAACGGCAACAGTTACCAAAAATAGCAAACGCAGACCGCAAACCTGCAACGCGGCTACATGACGTCACACCGCGTGAGAGCTGGAAATGATAACAGAACCATATATTTAAATGCAATTTAATCTGTTATGACCAGATTTAAACGTGATTTGATTAAGTGAGGGTTGTTTGGATTTAATGTAGATGGCCTCCAATATCTGAAGGTTCTTTTTACTGCGTGTATGAGTGAGTATTATTGTATTGTTGACTAAAATCTGTCTGATATTACCTGCATGGTTATGTTTTTCAGAGAAATGTTGTTTAATTGTACTCTGATCAGAAAGGTGACAGGTAATTATATATATAATTTTATGCAAACAAATAAGTTATCAATAATTCTGTATTTTCTAAGATATATTCCGATAAACAGTATAACTGCTTTCCTTATCAATAAATAAAATAGAAATATAGAGATGCTAATGAAAATTGTTTGTTTTAGTTAATTTTAATCTAAATCTAGATATGATAAAAATAATAAAAAACATCCTTATTGTTATTTTGTACTTTCGTTGGAAGGGCTAGTGACGGTAAGAAATGAAGAAAGGAAAAGGAAAAAATTACCATATCTATGTTTCTCTCTCTCTCTCTCTCTCTCTCTCTCTCTCTCTCTCTCTTTCTCTCTCTCTCTCTCTCTCTCTCTCTCTCTTTTAAAATAATAGTGTAGTGATGTTTTAGTTCGTTGAGTGGCTGTTTCTTCCAAGTTTTATTTTATTTTATTTTTTTTACCAGCATTTTTCTCTTTGAATTCCAATCGTGTTTCTGTCTACAGCAACCCATTTAGGAGAAGGAAAGCTCCCAAGAACAACCCGCAACTCAAGGTGTTAATCGTGCCGAGGAGTGAATGGCTACAGCATTACGAGGTCGCGAACGATGCCCTACAGGCTCCGGAACCCTGTTTGTAAAAGACCGTTACCCAACGTGCCGGGCAACATTGGGTGAACTTTTGGACCCGTGCGTCACTCGTGTGAGTAATATGAAAATTAAAAATAGAAACAAAAATATAGTATGACTCTTCCAGTCAATAAAGAGAAAATCCAACCCTCAGGAGGTCTAAACATTTGCCATAGTAACAAACTCTTACACAAAGAATGAATCTTCAGGTCCCCATAACCAGGATAATCCTAATGATGGCCATGCAAATTCTCCAGCGAGATCCATAATCGTACATTTAAAGAAAGAAAAAATAAAACGGTCTCGTGAGGAGTACAATGTCGCAATGATTGCATTTCATGAAACCTAAGAAAAACATCAACCGCCAAATATATAATATTTGGCAAGAGAAGGTTGGACAAACAATTAGAAAGTACATTGACAAATATAAATTAGCTAAGGCGAGAAGGTACATCACGCGAAATAACCGATTGAAAGACGCTGAGATTAAAAAAAATAAAAAGAACTTCAACCAGAATAGACGAATGAACAAAACATGAGAGGGAACCGGAATAGAAAAAAGTATTAATATCACCCAAGCCACAGGTCATAGACACAAATCACTCTGAAGATAATGTTGGAAGTTTAGAAGTGTTGGAAAAGTGTGACCTTAGTCGGTCACAAGACGAAAATAAAACAAATTCAAAACAAATTAAACAGAATTATTCTATAGAAAACAAGAATAGTATACAAGAAGCTAAGGAAGAAACCATGAGCCATATAAATCAACAAAGCATAGCCTTAAAACCAACAAAGCATAGCCTTAAAAACTATTAAACTCGACAAAGTAGCATTCAAATTAATTCTGGATGAAGAAGACACTCATATAAATCTCAATGATGTAATATATGCATCAGCAACCGCAGTAACAAAAAAATTGAACATCAATGTAAAAAAGACACTCTTACAAACATGAAGATCTACCTTGAAAAAGAAAAATAGAAAAATAAATTTAACAACTTAGAAATTAATTATCTGTACTCGATGAACTGACAAGAGAAATAAATGTAAGAATTAGAAAAGGCAGAAGAGTCGAAAGAAAATACAATATTAAGAATGAAAATGAAATTCTATCAACCAAGCGAAAAATAAAGCAAACAATAAAACTGAAAGCTCAAATATTAAGACGCTATGAAAAAAGATCTAGAATTTACGGTCAGAAATGATCTTTCAAACCAATTCAAATAATTTTCACAGGGAAATAGGTAAACAAAGAATTGAAGTGACACGCCCCACCTCCAAAAATGTGGAAGAGGTTATACAGTTCTGGGGAAAATATTAGCTTGCCATAAAGAAAATAACAAAGAAGCAGATTGAATTGAGCAAGAAATAGGACGAATGAAAAATAAACCAAAACAGACATGGGCTGGAATCCCAGAAGAGGATTTTGAATGTGCTCTGAAAAAAGCACACTACTGGAAATCTCCAGGAATAGATAGAATTCTTAACTTTTGGCTATATCATTTAAATACAGCACACAAAACACTAACCAAAGGACTTCAAGAAATGGTTAAGGAATCTACTAAAATTCCGGCATGGATGACCAAGGAATTACCTTTCTTCTCCAAAGAATGGTGACACAAATATTCCAAAAAACTACAGATCAATTACATGTCTTCCCACAACATACAGGCTATTGACTTTTATGATGACAAAACAGACATATTTCTTCTTGGAAAGAAACGACATACTACCGCTTAAACAAAAAGGGTTCAAACGTGGGTGTTACGGATGTAAAAACCAATTAGGATGATCTTGGAAAACTGCTTCAACGCAAAAAATCTTAGTACTGCCTGGATAGATTATCGTAAAGCATTAGATAGTGTACCATAATCTAGGATCTTAACGTCTTTAAATCTATACAAGGTATCACCCGTTGTCATCAATTTCATCAAACAATGTTTGTCGATATGGAAAACAACACTTTACCTCAATCATATAAATGGAACCTATAAGTTTGGTGAAATAAGCATCAACAGAGAAATATTTCAAGGAAACTTTTTTGTCTTCCTTATTTTATGCCACTAATAGCATTAACCAGCTAGCTTAACAAGACGAAATGTGGTTATGAAATAGCACAAAAGAAAATAAACCATCTATTTTACATGGATAACTTAAAGTTGTATGCTAGTAATGACAGTGAGCTTGAAGATTTCTGCAAACTGTAAAATGTTTCAGTGAAGACATTGAAATGAAATTCAATTTGGATAAATATGCTAAAGCCATCGTTTTACGAGGATCCCTAAAACAAAGATCCTCTATTAGCTTAGACCCTGGTGTAACAATAAAAGATTTAGCGCAAGAACAAGATTATAAGTACCCAGGTGTAAATGAGGATGAAAGAATTTACCATAAGAAATTGAAAGAAATAGTGCATAAAGAGTACTATAGAAGGGTACGACTGATATTAAAAACAGAATCGAATTCTCAGAACAGAATTATGGCTAATAATAATCTTGTCATCCCAGTGGTCTAATATGGTTTCAACATCTTGAACTGGACTGCAAATGACAATAAAATGACGTATGTATTCTAGGAACAGAAGGCTTCTTTCTAAGCATAAGATGCATCATCTAAAGGCTGATGTAGACCGTCTGTACATAAAGCGTAAAGAGGTGGACGGCGTTTTATTCAGTTAGAATTGTCATGAAAAACAACAATTATTGGCTTACTAACATACATGGAAACAACAAAAGATGGAATGATACAATTAGTCAAACAACATGAAAACAAAAAGAAAAATATTTAACAATAAAAGAAGACAGTAAATACAAACAAGATTTACATTTAGTAGATTCTGTAGAAAAAGCAAAACAGAACTCAAGAACCAAATGCTTCAGCATAAAACATGAAAAAGAAAGTCAAGGATAAAGCTCTTGAACTGATGAAACAACGCTGTCAAACCTCTGCATAACCAATATTCAGAACCCGATTTTGATAAAGTTAATCTTCGTCTATCATCTAGATTAAAATCTGAAACTTGCAGCGAAAGACAAGAGTCTTTTCACTAGGAAATTCCAGGTAAATATCACACATAATAAAGTGGATCCAAAATACAGATTCTGTGACAAATACCAGGAAACCATAAACCTTTTAATCTTAGGATGTTCTATACATGCCGCAAATGAATATAAAATCGTCACAATTGCAGGAAAAGATGTAGAAATCTCAGTGGATAGATTACAGCAAAGCCTTCGATAGTGTTCCACACTGTTGGATCCTTTGAGAACGTTTAAAATCTATTCGGTGATAGTAAATTTAATTAAACACAGGATGGAGAACCACATTATACTAAAATCACACCAGAGGGACTTTCAACCGCCTAAATATCCAACGAGGAATCATTCAAGGAGACTCCCTGTCACTCCTTCTATTTTGCCAGTTCTTAATCTTCCTTAGGCATGAACTAAACACTAATAGCTATAAATACAAAATAAACAAGAAATTATTTAACCACTTACTCTACATGGGTGATCTCAAACTCTTTACCAAAGACAACAATGAATTTAAGGGTAGGTAGTCTCAATACTGTATAATGTAATGACAAAAGTGGCTGTTTCACCGGCGAAAGCTTATGTTCTATTTGGCATAATCAGTTTGATTAAAAGAAAATTAGTTTATTTTCTCTATCGGCCTGCGAAGTAGAGAAAGTCGAGAAAACTTAATGAATATAGTGTTTTCTTTCTGGAGTGTGTCGGAGGGCACATTTTATTTTAAAAATACGGAGAGTCTACTCAAATATGGTTATCTACTAAAAATAACGTTTAAAGTAATAACAATTAATATAATTGGATGTGTAGAGAAATAAATTGTTATTAATCTTGGTTTAGGGCAAAATAATTTCTGGTTTTCATGGTCAGATGTGTGTGTGTGTTTCTGATGTAATGAATATGCATACACCTTGGTTCCCCTTTACAGTAATATGATTGGCTGGTGTCAGTCTTAGATACAGATTAAGACGGGGGTGCCTAGGACTACGCCTATTAGAACCCCATATTGACTACGCCTATTGCATAAGCCTACGCCTAAGCATATTGCATACGACTACGACTAGAACCGGTCCATTACGGCAACTTGCTAGATTGTTCTACCCGGTTACATTTGCCAAAACCACTTAGCTACTTTGAATAATATATATATTCCTTTTTGGGACATGTCAATTTCCTTCTTGTTTCACCTACGAATAGTTTAACCTCCAAAGTGATAATCTTGTGAACCAAACGCATTTATTTCGACGATCTGTGGAAAACTTTTCTCTGTTTAGATAATATTTCAGTTGTGTTCCTTGGCAAATTCAAACTATACAAAAAATTTGTGCGGAGACCTTGACGCCATTTGTTTAATAATTGAAACATTTTTGCCTTGTTGTATTTGATTTTTATCTCCAAGTTCCGCCGTCTATTCGACAAAGCAACTGAACTCGACATAAATTGTTTATGACAATTTAATAGTAAGACCTCAACCAGTGCGTCAGATGCAGCCAGGCAAATCGGCCATAAGCCTTCTACAGCGAAAAAAGTCAGTTCTACAAGACAGTCGAAAATACACGAAAATCAAAACAATAATACAAATAAAAGAAAAAAAAATTTTAACAACAAATGGAGACCGAAACGGAAATTGGAAGTAAAATTTTCAAAGTGGTTTATAGATTTTTCCTTTAACAATAAAACTAATGTTTGGATTTTAATGTGTAAGGATTGAAGAAAAAACAGCGTTGATGAAATTGATCTGAAAACAAATGTTCACTAAATTAATCAATACATAGAAAATCGACGAAACGATTTTCAAGATTTTATGCAGTAAATCATTTTATTTTTGATCATTGAGGATATTTTCTCTTCAAGTCATGGCACGGACACAAATCATGGTTAATTAGAGTTGATTAATTTGTTCATCATTTTCTAATGTTTTATCGAAATATTTTAAGCGAGTCGTCAGTTTTTTGCTCAGTAAAATGAAATGGATTGAATAAAAGCTACGGAACAAAAAATATTCAAGAAGATGAAGAAACCAACCAAATTTAATAGCAAAATGGAAATATTTAATTCCGGAGTTTAAAAAAAATTTAAGAATACTATTTTTGAATCTCGAGATGAAGAATTATCATTTTTTACATGATCATTATTAACAGTATTTAGATTCGGCTTAATTTCCTCATCTTTGCTTTTATTTTCACAATGTTTCGGTCATTTTATTCTCTGGCATTCTTCAGGTATCTTCTCCAGTTTTGAGCCAACGCTTTAATCTATTAGGTTTGTGATTCAAAGTGTTGCTTCATGAATTTGATGGCATAATAGCTTTGTTAGTCAGTCAGTCAGTTAAGTGCCATACGTGAAAAACGCTTAGGCGATCATGTCTCTTTCGATATATAACTGACTAGTCTGAAGATTTTCTCGCAGTAGGTTGCCATTACTTTCTGCCAATAGTTCACACTCCACCCACATCTATTGAACAGGTGAAGAGGCTCATCTCTTGTTTCCTGTTTAGGATGCGGTTTCCGGTTTTCTCTTTTCTAATCTTCTCACTTTTTTTTTCAATTGGAGTAGATAGACTAAATTATCGCCCGGTTCACACTCCACCCTCATCTATTGAACAGGTGAAGAGGCTCATCCCTTGTTTCCTGTTTAGGATGAGGTTTCCGGTTTTCTCTTTTCTAATCTTCTCCTATGTAGCCCCCTGCACATCAGTGGCATTACCGCCTTGCTTGGGGTGATATGATTAAAAAAAAGGCTATAGCATCTAATCTGTCATGTTATTTAACCCATGGCTGAGGGAAGAAGCGACAGATTAATTTCTCAATGTTATTTGCGTGTAAGTGAATGCAGCGAATTCAACTGGAATTCGAACTCGCCTGTTTGATTTCTCGTTCGGAGCCGATATCCACTACACCACAACAAGTTGAACTATCATGTAGTAGAATTAAAAATTTAGATTGCTTTTTGGCATACTTCATTCTACCTTCAGGCTTATCTACAGTGGGCCGTCTTTAAAAGCTATCAAGCCTACCCGATCCTTACCTGGGAGACATTCTGAAGTAATTTGTAAGTCGTATACCTTATTTGATAATATAAAAACATATTGGCATATAAATTTAGCCTTAGTTTCAGAGGTAAATATTGTAAAAGATAGTTAGATGATACATAGAATCTGAATGAAATATTTTTTCCGGGCATTTATTAAAATTTTATGGAATTGTAACAATGTTTGAAAAAAAAATAGGGTCATACATACGTCGGCGTTGGTATAAGCTATAATGAATTAAATTAGGAGGAAAAAGTTGAACACAGAACAGGTAGCGCCTGAGGTAGTATTGCCCTAAACTGCAACATGCTTCGAAAGGAAAACATCAATCTGAAAACTCGAGTCATGTTGTTAGAGAGCCTCGCCAAATCGTGACTTTCATGAGGAAGTCGTGCGTGGCGCCAAACCCGATCAGAAATGTCTGAACTGTCCCTTGTATGCAACCGCCTTTCTAAGATGAATGGTGAAAAAGGCTTTGAGCAAGTAAAGCAAAGAGACTAAATCAAAATACCATAAACCCAAATTATGCCTAACGCCAAAATATAAAAAAAAAATGCATATAATTAAAAACATATAAAACTAAATAATCTGAATGAATAAAAATGTAAATAACACACACACACACACACACACACACACACACACGAAGTAACGATATATATTTTTATATATCAAGAACAGTATTAAGGAAAATGTATGATGGAAGAGTTTACTTGTGACGCGTTCCGTTCATCAGACTGATGAAGTCCTTTTCCTCTTTTACACACACACACACACACACACACACACACACACACACACACACACACACACATATATTTCATATTGCTCTGGATAATATCCATTGATGTCTCTGTTTTTATCTATTTAATACTTTATATGAATTATATAAAACTTTTGGGATTATTCTCATATTATAAAATATTAAGTGTGTTACGTCGGGTAACAGAATTATGTGAAATAATACAAAACAACGTAATAGTATAAAAGTAGGTGTATTGACAGGAAAGAGAAGTATTTACAAGAGGTGAGGATTAGTAGAATACAGAACAAGGTAATTAGTATACAGTATCGTCATAGAGACGTGATAGATTGACTAGTAGAACACTTCCGGTGCAATACCGGAAATACTCGACTGACTCGCTCACTCGACTTCCTTCCTCGAGGTATAATCACTACTATTTTATATAGTGATTCGAATAGTCCATTTCCGTGGAAAGGTGGAGAACGCCGCAACAAAGCGCTATATCTATATAGAGAGCTCAGTTATCCAGAACAATATGATATTTATAAAGGAAACCTCAACACGTCATTTAAATTGGTTATAAAGTATAATTCATTTCAAGAAGCTAAATTAGCTCATTTTATCAGACCACACAATATTCTACAGTTATAGAAGGTTGTATTAGAATAAAAAACAAATGCCCAGTTAGAGGTAGATGTAGATCCGAAGAAGTAATATACCAAGCAACAATCTATCCTAGTGAATACAATAACGAGAAAAAAGTATTTATAGGAATTTCCGCCGGACCATGGAAACAACGCCTATATAATCATAATCAATAATTTTCTAAACCCCATCTAAAATATCAAACCACTCTCTCTAAACATTTCTGGGAATTAAATCTCTCCCCTTGAATGGAAGATTATAGGGAAATCTTAAACATCCAACAGCTTCAGAAGCAGATGCAATTCATGCTTAGACGAAAAGATTAAATTATCCAATTCAGAGAATCTAGCCAATTATTAAATCAGAGAAAAGAAATAATTTTCAAATGCCGCCATAAAAATAAATTTAAACTGTCTAACACATAAAATCTTAGAATTCCCCCATTTCGACACACTTGCCTGTTCTTTTATATCCTATGTGGATCATTCGTTAGAGGTTTCTACGGACCGAAGAAATATACCACCTCGTTTAGGAGTGAAAAGTAGATGGATATGTGTACACAGGCTTACATTGTCTTTATACATACGGGTATATAAAAAGTTGTTTATATATACATGTGTGCGTAGATCCGCTCCTCATAAAGTTAAGAGTGTGTGAACACAATAATTATATGTGAATATAAATAGATGTGTGTATGTTTGAAGAATACATTTGTATGTGCATACACACGCATATGTGGGTGCGGGAGCATCTATGAATAGATATACGTATGGATGTGGGGATGTGTGAAAGTATGAAAATATATGCGTAATTTGTGAGTATGTGTGAGATTTGTTAGCATACTTATATATATATATATATATATATATATAACGAGGGAAAATATAACATGTACATCGGAATTTCAGCGGGACTTTAGGAACAAAGATTTTTATATGCAAGGCACTTTCTTATTAACCCTAATTTAAGGTATCAAACAGTTCACCTTGCCAGTACTCTGCAAATGGTCTGAGACCATTGCAGTGTTGACACCAAGTGAGACATTTCTCACTTTGACATAGATTTTGCTCAACAACTGCTTACAATTGTTTATTGTTAAAACTGCATGACTGTTCTCTACTTTCGTCTTCAAGGCTCTCCTCATGCTCTTTTGATATTAGCAGAGGTTTGGGAGGTACTCTCTTTTATTTATTTATTTATTTTTTTCAATTGGAGGAGATACAGTAAACTATCGCCCGGTTCACACTCCACCCACGTCTATTGAACAGGTGAAGAGGCCCATCCCTTGTTTCCTGTTTAGGATGCGGTTTCCGGCTTTCTCTTTTCCATTCTTTTTACCCTTACGTAGCCCCCTGCGCATCAGTGGCGTTATCGCCTTGCTTGGGGTGATATGATTAAATATATATATATATATATATATATATATATATATATATATATATATAACACTATTTATACGCGTGGAAATCCCGTCTTTATAAAATATATATGTGGGCATGAATGGATGTAAGTCTGTAGGTATGTATAAGTATAAACACAGTCGCATTTGTATGTAAATATGTAGATGTGTGAGCATGTGTGTATGTGGATATAAGTTAGTGTACATGGGTGTGTTAATTTGTGGGGTTACACATACATACGTATCCATGGAATTGGGAGTGGGCGTTTAATGACTTGGTGGTCAACATTTTCGCGACTGGTTTGGATACCCACAACTGAAATGACGCTAATGTCTCTGTCCTTAATCTTTTTACTTATTTTTCTCTTCAGTTAAAAGAAATGCTTATTCCGGTAAAAATTTTGTACCAAATTGAACAAAATTGTGTGATCTGATAAAATGAGGTAATGTAGCTTATAATGTAGGTTATAATTTATAACCAATTTAAATGTGGTGTTGAGTTTTCCTATATATGTATATATATATATATATATATATATATATATATATATATATATATATATATATAAGTAAGCTGGTGTTCACGTTAAGAATAAATCTTGTATTTTTATATACTCTCATTAGCATATATAAACAACGTACGCTCTTATTACGAAACAAATGAAGTACGATATTGGCGCTTGTAAGTACATAAATTTTAATTTTAATTTTAAAATATATTTAGTGTTTATAATGAACGTTTATAAAATAATAGTGTATATATTCTGTATTAATAGAATCCTTCGTGTCTAAATTCTGAGCAGAAAAAAATTAAAAGAACAAATCAAGGAAAAATCTCATGCAAATTGATATAACATTTTTTTTCAAGACTAATGTTAAAATATCTATGTATCTTGTGAGACTTTGTAGGTCTTTGAACTTGAAAGACTTTTCATGTTTTTCCTTCTCTGGCTTGTTTTCAGATCTCTTCTGTCCACTATGAACTTCGTTGTCTCGCTTTCACCAATTGTCAGAACAACGACGCTCATCGATTCACTGTAAAACCAGAAAGACTTCTTTTTCTCTTCGTCATATTCACTTCTTAATGATGGTTAGCTCTTTGTTTCCTTCTTTTTCTCATAATATTTTTTTGCTTTTCTGTCTACTCTATTTTTATAAAGTCATTTCGTGATTATGACATTGCATGAAACGCTGACAAACACCTGATGAATTAATTACACTACCTGTTTCGTGACAAGCCGGTTATCTCAACTTGACGTCATGGAATGGACAGCAATTCCATTGGAAATGAAAAGATGGAATAGTTGCATATGTGAAGGCGTTATCTATGCCCTCGGCATCAAATCAGGGAAAAAGTTCGACTCTATCCTAGCATTTACTTAACCTCTGTTTATTCCTAACAAATGTTATTCTGAATTATTCTGAAAGTAATTT
The DNA here is from genome assembly GCA_037127315.1 of Ascarosepion bandense. Taxonomy (NCBI): domain Eukaryota; kingdom Metazoa; phylum Mollusca; class Cephalopoda; order Sepiida; family Sepiidae; genus Ascarosepion; species Ascarosepion bandense. The sequence goes on from JBBBDQ010001492.1 coordinate 69,729, forward strand.
TCGCAGATTATGCTTTCTGTCTTTTTTTCTTTTCAACACGGGCATAAACAAACCTTCACGTACACATACATGTAGGGACCATATTCGCTGCATAACCCGAAGTAGTGGCTGTCTGAGTCAGTATTTGGCGATTTTCATCGGTTAATATCGAGCCACGCAAATAATAACCGCATTTGGCACCGAGAAAACTTGTAGGCAACGTTATCTTTTGACGGATTTTGTTCACACACACACACACACACACACACACACACACACACACACACACACACACACACACACACACACACACACACAGAGAGGCGCAAACATATCCGCATACACAAAATCACGCACACAAACAAATACGTACACATATACGCATACACACAAACACACACATGCAAAAACATACGGGCGCAAGTACATACGGGCAGGCAAACACACATGCCTAGAAACGCATACCTATGCATACATACTCACATACACTCATACAAACGCTCGAATAAGCACACACATACACAATCTTACACACACACACACACACACACACACACACACACACACACACACAGATAGATATGTGCACAATCACACGCAAACAGATACGTACGTACACACATATACGCACATCTGTATCATTTACTTGTTAATCACATGAGTTTTCTAAACTGGTATCTTGTGAAGTTGAACATCGAACAGCATTTTACATGGTGAAGTAAATCACAATCCATCGTGTTTTAGTTTACCATTCCTAAGGCCGAAGGATGTCCGCTTGATAAATTTCTGATCAAGTATCAAGTATCAGGACTGAAACAACAGACCAAATCTAATAAATAGTGCAGCAAAACCGACACTTTTTATGAAGCACAGATAGCAAGTAGTGTTATAGCTCGGATGCCACATTGTTAGGTAAAGGAAAAAGCCGATCGATCATTTGTTATTGATTGAGACATGGACAAGGTTGAAAGCTTATCAAATGGGTGTATGCACCAAAAGAAAGCATCAAATATTTATTATTTATTATTTATCTTGTCAAAACCAACGTCACTTTATCATTAGAATTAATGTTGTATCTCATTTGATAATGGCAGTAAATTTTGTTGTCAAGCTGAAACATTCAAACTGCAATTTCACCGTGGGTATCTAATCTCTGGACCAGGTGGTTATTCTTCCCTGTTTTACTTAAGTCAGCATTTTGAAGGGAGACTACGGATTTTCACGGCAAAATGTGCAACACTGAATATTTTCAATGTTTAAGAGATAGAAATACTATCTGGTTAATGGATTGGCGAGCGAAGTGTCTCACGTAGGAAAGTATATTTGATTTCTGTGCTTGGGATTTTAGCTGAATTCTAGTTTTGATACTTTAATGCAAAATGCATATCTTGTAGTTGTAAAATTTGAAAAAAAATTGCCATCGATAGAAACGATTGAATTTAATAAATAATAAACTTAACTTGTATTTAGTGTCAAAGTTTACTTTTCAATTTCATATGAAGACAAAAGCAATAAGTTCTTCAATTCTAACGAAATTAAACAAATTTCGCAACTGTAAGGCAGTGCTTCACGGTGAAATTGTATATTTATCTTGGAAACCTATAATCACAACACTGAAGTATGCTTCGTATATAAATACTTTTATTAGAACATTGAAATTATTGATACAAATTGTCTTATTACTCACAGATTCATTAATTGTTTAGTAAAAATAAAAATCCACTACTCAGTAAATAAAGTCTGTAGAAACAATAAAGTGAAAAAAAAAAGCATTAAAAAAGTTTGAAACAGCCAAGTTATAGTGAAAACTGAAAATCTCTTTGTTTCATGAAAACTTGGAAATAACAATGTGCTCACTTTTAAACAAGATTATAATTTTTAGGTGAATAAGGCTTGCTTTGAAACCTAAAAATACGATCATTTTTTCTGCAATAATAAAAGGAAAAATCCGATTTGTGGCCACGTAAAATAATTTATTTTTCTTAACTTTCATTTAAGCGCACATTATAAATTTGAAGCATTAGATAAATTCCCTCGTAAAATAGAAATCTCTTTCAATTATTGACAATAAAAATCAGTATATTTATTTACATTTTATTTAGTATAAATATTATTTGTGGCCTGATTCGTAGTTTAATAAATAAGGATAAAAACTATGGTAACGCTGACATCAATAAACCTATCTTTTTTCGAATTTATATCGCAAATTAAACTTGTCGTTTTTTTTACATTCATATGTCCGTTGTGGTGCAGTGGATATCGACTCGGAACGAGAAATCGGGGTAGCCGAGTTCGAATTCCAGTTAAATTCCTTGCATTTACTTACGTGCAAATACCCTTGAGAATGGTATTACTCCGTCTCTTCCCTCCAGTTATGGATTAAATAACTGGACAGATTGGGTTCTATAGCCTTGGCTGGCAACCAGTCTACCGCAGAAAGTAATTGCGGGATAATCTTCTGCCCAGTCAGTCATGTTTCGAAAGAGACATGATCGCCTAAGTGTGTATCACGTATGGCACTTAACTGACTGATACCGACCGAAGATTCTTTAAATCCACTTAACTGAAAATACTTTCGCTTGGATAAAGTTTGAAGGCAATTCTTCTCAAATGATATTTTACTAAAGTATTGTTTTATTCATTTAAGTTAGTTTTAACACAAAATACGCAGATCGAATTCACTCGGAAGGATCCAAGTGACTAGTTTATAAACAAATGCTCCACATACAATAGGTTTCTCTAAAATACTGATTTATTATAATAATCGATATTATTATTATAATCAATTCTTTTTCGATCCATCACTTATTGGGCAGAAGATTTTCCCGCAGTAGGTTGCTATTGCTTTCTGCGGGGGGTAAGTTGCCAATCAGGACTATAGAATCCGATCTGTTCTACTATTTAACCCATAGCTGGAGGGAGAAGAGACTAATTAATACCTTTTCCACGGGTGTTTGCGCGTGGGTGAGTGCAACGAGTTCAGCAGGAATTCGAGATCGGCTCTCCGATTTCTCGTTCCGATCTGATAATTGGAGTAGATAGACTAAACTATCGCCCGGTTCACACTCCACCCACATCTATTGAACAGGTGAAGAGGCTCATCCCTTGTTTCCTGTTTAGGATGTGGTTTCCGGCTTTCTCTTTTCCATTCTTTTTACCCTTACGTAGCCCCCTGCGCATCAGTGGCGTTACCGCCTTGCTTGGGGTGATATGATTAAAAAAAAAAAAAAATTCATGCTTTCTTCATCAATTGAACATTTCCCGGCTTGCGGATATGAATTCGGAATAAAAACTTACAAGGATTCAATTAAACATCAGTATTTCAATATTTATTAATCAAAGAAAATTTCTGCATTTCAACATTGAGAATTTAAATTTCACAGCATTTTTAAAATATTCAATTAAAAATGAGTTTGAAAATATTTGCACTACTTTAAAAATCTATCTATCTAAATTTATTTATAAATGGAACTTTGTCTGTGTATGTGTGTGTGTGTGTCCGTTACCTATAGACTCCGAAACAGCTGAACCGATTTTCTTGAAAATTTACACAGTTGTACTATAAGCGTCTGCGAGTGTTCTTAACTAGGTTTTGTGTCGAGGCACCCCCGATAAATATCGAAAATCGATAATTGAAAAAATCGGGTTATAGACAGAGTGGTCCGATTTTAATCAGATTTGATACACTCATAGACAAAGACATAAGAAACGGTATTCAGAAGTTTCAAGGTTGCAGTTCTTATAATAGTGCAGAAAATTGATAAAATATATATATAAAAGCAAGATGTTTGTGTGTGTGTCTGTTTATCTGTCTGTATGTTTGTATTTTTTTAGCCCTTTTATTTTAGTTTTTGCTTCGGGTTTGGCTCTAAGTAGATATAATTGTAGTTCTTAGTCTCAGCCATGATACCATTTACTCAGAGGACTTATTTAGCCTTCAAAATTCAGTTTGCGATGAAAAAACGTTTTTGATATCGATACCAGGAAATCAAAATTTGACTTACATCCATTCACTTTTCTTTCAGTTTACGGTTTCGCTTTAACTGGAAACAACTATTGTTTTTTAGTCTTTCGTGCCAACGCCCAAAGAGTGTGAACTCCAGGACCATGGATTAGTTTTAAAGCTTTCATTACACCCGAGCAACGCCGGGCTATACTGCTAGTATTCTAATAAACGTAACGGACACATTCGTGTCTTCGACTGTATTTGAGTGTGTGTTTGTGATAACTACTTTAAAATACAGGGTGCGATGCACGAATTGTCGCCTAAATTACACAAAATTGAAAGTACCACTGACATCACATTTTAACAGATATATTTACCAAAATTACAGAATAATATTTTAAAACACTAAAGAGTAAATTTATTTACCAAATATTGCAGACGACTTCGGAATATTCTGCAACTCTTCTGGACAGTCTCCTTGTTTAAGTTGGCGAATACTGCCATAATTCCTGCCTTTAGTTCATCTTTGGTATTACGTAGAATGTTGTTGGTCTTTTTCCCAACAGCTCCCACACGTAAAAACCTAGTGTGTTGCTGTCTGGGAAGTTAGGTGGCCTGATGTAGTGGGTGAAGTGGCCGCATGAATTGTCTGGCAGCCATCATTGGGTTCTCCTGCTTGTGTGGCTTGGTGCAGATTCATGTTGCTCGACGTAGCGTCTTCCAGCAGCCACGCTCTTGACCCAGGGCAGCACTACCTCTTCAAGGCACTTGATGTAGGATTCCGTGTTGAGTCTGAGGCTCTGTGGAAAGATAAACAGAAGCATGGCCTCGCCATCAGTAGTGCTCACTACAAAAACCTTCGTAATCACCATTAGACTTATCCAACTCCGAATCCTCTGTACTATCCTTAGATTGACAGCCAAACACTCTGACATGTTTGTATTGGAGCTTCTGGTGTGATTGCCAACAGTAGAACGTGCCGCTTCCAGATTTCTCTTTTTCTTACAGACGCTGCCCAACTGACCCTACTATATTGTGCAGAATAAAATAAAGATAAATATGCAAAATAAAAAACAAAAAACAAGCAACACTCATGCGAAAAATTTTTTATTACTTTATTAGATGGCTACTTCAGCACAACATTGAGAATAATGTTTTTCTCTCTTTCCAATATCTGTGCTAATGTTTATGTTTGTCTCTTTGGCTGTTACTTTGGAATTTCCACTGTTATTCGCATTTGTTTCTTTTTTTTTTTTTAAACTCTTATTTCGTAAAAACATTTCTGTCGAAAAACTTATATTTGGCAGATAAATGTTCGACTCGCACTTCCCGCCTGTGGAACTCGCTTCCATATTCTTGCTTTCCTGACGGCTACAACCTCCAGGAATTTGAATGCAATATCAATACTCATCTATTAACCACTTGACTCTAGTTCTTTCACCACCCCGTATATCCTTTCCTTTCTCTCCACCTTTGCAACTGTCATCACACCTGTATTCCCATCCTTCTCTTGCTCCTTTCTAACTGGTTCGTCTTCCTCTTCACTCTCTTCTACTTAATCTTTTTACTCTTATGTAGCCCCCTGCACATCAGTGGCATTACTGCCTTGCTCGGGGTGATAAGATTAAAAAAAGTAATAATAATAATAATAATAATGTTTTCTGATGTATCATGCACACACATATACATGTATATGAACTAATGTTATCGTCCAACATGCACCTAAACAGACAAGCATGTCTTCAAAAACACACACATACACACGTTACCGTTCAAGATATTCCTCGTACATATATTTAAAAACTATCTGTTGTTTTAATATACGTGACACATATAAAACCCAGTAAGAACTAAACCGCAAATCATAACATGTTAGATTGAAATACGTTTCTTATTTATTTTTTCCTTATTTTAGTATATTTTTGTCTCACTGATTGCATAGCATCTCATTTGCTAGCATTTTATGATACGAAAACCTTTTTGCCACTTGATGTCTCTGGTTAAGGCTTCGGATTAACTCGTACTTTACAAAGCAACGTCAAGATAGAGTGGGGCAATATTTACATTGGACAATATGCAAGCACTATGGAAAATGTGTAAGCAAACACAGGTGTGAACATCACCCAGCACCGGTTACAGAAATAGAAGATGTCACCATTCTATGGAATTACACCATCTACACAGACAGAAAAATTGAATCAATAAGGCCAGACATTATTGTTAAAAACCAGAAAGAAAAAACTTGCCTATTAATTTATATGGCTTGTCAAGCCGATTGTCACATAGAAACCAAGGAATTCGAAAAGCTGTCAAAATATAAAGACCTGGAAATTGAAATAAAAAAAATTTGGAATCTGAAAACAAGTATCGTGCCAGTGATAATAGGTGCACTTGGAATGAAAAAATGGAACAAAAAACAAAAACAAAACAAAACAAAAAAAACCCAACCAAACAAAAAAACAACAAAAAATAAAACAAAAAAAGCATTGAAAGAATCCCTGGAAACTCCAGCATAGGAGATATACAAAAAATTGTCTTGTTAAGTACAGCTCACAAACTAAGAAGAACGTTGTCTATGTAATGCTAAGGATGTTAGGGGAGATAGAAAAAAACATGAAATGGAGTCATAACAACAAACCACTACCTGCCTTAGATCTACCCGCAGACTTGGTAGGTAGTGCGACAATAGCAGAAATCGATTTATCAAAAAAATGACATAATAATAAAACATCTAGTATTGCCACAAAAAAAAACGATTATTAATGAAATGCTCCCTCATCAGACTGAAGATAATGAAATTATATATGAATTAGAAAGATTTACAGAGTGAAAATGCATTTAAAGAGAAAGACAAAGAAAACTAAATTAGCATAAAATACCAAAATTGAAATAATAAGAGGAAAAATATGAAGAGTGGATGAATAGGGATCGGATGAATCTGGATTAAAAGAAAAAGATTAAAAGAGGACAAATATGAAGACTGGATAAATATAAACCGGATGAATCTGGATTAAAAAAGAAATATTAAAAGGGGAGAAATATGAGAAGTAGATAAAATGAAACGGATGAATCTGGATTAAAAGAAAAAAGATTAAAAGAGGAAAAATATGAGGAGTGGATAAGTATGGACCGATTGAATATGGGCTAAAAGAGACAGATTAAAAGAGGAGAAATATGAAGGGTGAATGAATATGGAACGGATGAATGGGGATTAAAAGAGAAAGATTTTTTAATCTTTCTCTTTTAATCGAGATTCATCCAGTCCATATTCATCCACTATTCATAGACAAATATAAGGGTTGGATGAATATGGACCGGATGAATCTGGATTAAAAAAAGAAATATTAAAAGAGGACAAATATGAATACAGGATGAATATAACCAGGATGAAACTTGAATAAAAAAAATATTAAAAGAGGAGAAATATGAGGGGTGGATGAATATGGACTTGATGAATCTGGATTAAAATGAAAGATTAAAAGAGGAGAAATATGAAGTGTGGAAGAATATGGATTAGATGAATTTTGAATAAAAAAGAAATATTAAAAGAGGAGAAATATGCGGGGTGTATGAACAGGGATCGGATGAATCTGGATTAAAAGAGAAAGATTAAAAGAGGACAAATATGAAGTGTGGATGAATATGGACCGGATGAATCTGGTTTAAAACAGAAAGATTAAAAGAGGACAAATATGAAGTGTGGATGAATATGGACTTGATGAATATTGAATGAAAAAAATTAAAACAGTGGAAATTTGAGTGGTGGATGAATATAGACCGGAGGAATTTGGATTAAAAAAGAAATATTAAAAGAGGACAAATATGAAGAGTGGATGAATAGGGACCGGATTAATCTTGAATAAAAAAGAAATACGACAAGGGGAGAAATATGAGGGGTGGATGAAGATGGACCAGATAAAACTGGATTAAAAAAAGAAATATTAGAAGAGGACAAATATGATGGGGGCGATGAATATGGACCGGATGAATCTGGATTAAAAATTAAAGATTAAAAGAGGACATATATGAAGAGTGGATGAATATGGACCGGATGAATCTGGATTAAAAAAGAAAAAACAAAAGAGGACAAATATGAATTCTTGATGAATATTGACCTGATGAATCTTGAATTAAAAAATAAAAAAGGAGATATATGTGGGGGTGGATGAATATGGGCCGGCTAGATCTGGATTAAAAAAGAAAGAATAAAAGAGGAGAAATATGAATAGTGGATGAATATGGATGGATGAATTTTGTATAAAAAAGAAATATTGAAAGAGGAGAAATATGGTGGTGGATGAATATGGATCGGATGAATCTGTATTAAAAAAGAAAGATAGATAGAGGTCAAATATGAAGGGGTGATGAATATGCACCGGATGAATCTGGATTAAAAAAGAAAGATTAAAAGAGGTCAAATATTAAGAGTGGATGAATATGGAGCGGATTAATCTGGATTATAAGAAAAAGATTAAAAGAGGACAAATATGAAGTGTGAATGAATATAGACCGGATGAATCTGGATTAAACGAAAAGAGTAAAAGAAGACAAATATGAAGAGTGGATGAATATGGACCAGATGAATCTGGATTAAAGGAAAAGGATTAAAAGGGAACAAATATGAAGAGCGGATGAATATGGACAGGATCAATCTTGAATACAAAAGGAATTTTAAAAGAGGAGAAATATGGGGGGGTGGATGAATATGGACCAGATGAATCTGGATTAAAAGAGACGGATTAAAAGAGGACAAATATGAAGAGTGGATGAATATGGAGCGGATTAATCTGGATTAAAAGAGAAAGATTAAAAGAGGGAATTATTAAGTGTGGATGAATATGGGCTTGATGAATCTGGATTAAAATGAAAGATTTAAAATAGGAGAAATATGAAGAGTGGTTCAATATGGACCGGCTGAATCTGGATTAAAAGTTACAGATTAAAAGAGGACAAAAAGTGGATGAATATGGACCGGACGAATCTGGATTAAAAAGAAATATTAAAGGAGGATAAATATGAGGGAAGATGAAGATGGACCGGATGAATGTGGATTAAAAAAAGAGAGATTAAAAGAGAACAAATATGAAGAGTGGATGAATATGGGCCGGACGAATCTGGATTAAACGAGAAAGATTAAATAGGACAAATATGAAGAATGGATGAATATGGACTGGATGAATCTTGAATAAAATAGAAATTTTAAAAGCAGACAAATATGAGGGGTGGATGAATATGGACCGGATGAATCTGGATTAAAAGAGACAGATTAAAAGAAGACAAATATGAAGAGTGTATGAATATAGACCGGATGGATCTTGATTAAAAGAAAAAGATTAAAAGAGGAGATATATGAGGTGTGGATGAATATGGACCGGATGAATCTGGATTAAACAAGAAGTATTAAAAGTGGACAAATATGAAGAGTGTATGAATATAGACTGGCTGAATCTTGGATATAAAAGAAAGATTAAAAGAGGACAAATATGAAGACTGGATGAATATGGACTGGATGAATTTTGAAGAAAAAAGAAATTTTAAAAGAGGCGGAATATGATGGGGGGGATGAATATGGACCGGATGAATCTGGATTAAGCAAGAGAGATTAAAAGAGGACAAATATGAAGAGTGGATGAATATGGGCCGGACGAATCTGGATTAAACGAGAAAGATTAAATAGGACAAATATGAAGAATGGATGAATATGGACTGGATGAATCTTGAATAATAAAGAAATTTTTTAAAGAGGAGAAATATGATGGGTGGGTGAATATGGACCGGTTGAATCAGGATTAAAAAAGAAAGATTAAAGGAGGTCAAATATTAAGAGTAAATGAATCTGGACTGATTGAATCTGGATTAAATAAAGAAGATTAAAAGAGGAGAAATATGAGGGGTGGGTGAATATGGACCGGATGAATGTGGATTAAAAGAAAAAGATTAAGGAGGACAAATATGAAGTGTGGATGAGTATGGACAGGATGAATCTTGAATATAAAAGAAACTTTAAAAGAGGAGAAATATGAGCTGTGGAGGAATATGGAACGGATGAATCTGGATTAAAGAAGAAAGTTTAAAAGAGGACAAATATAAGTGTGGCTGAATATGGACTGGATGAATCTGGATTATAAAAGAAATATTGAAAGAAGAAATATGAGAAGTGGATGAATATAGACCGCATGAATCTGGATCAAAAAGAAAGATAAAAAGATGAGAAATATGAAGAATGGATGAATATGGATTGAAACCGACAGATTAAAAGATTACAAATAAGAGGTGTGGATGAATATGGAACGGATGAATCTCGATTAAAAAGGAAAGATTAAAAGAGGAAAAATATGAGTAGTGAATGAATATAGACTGGATGAATCTGGATTAAAAAAGAAAGATAAAAAGAAGAGGAATATGAGGAATGGATAAATATGGACCGGATGAATCTGGATTAAAAAAGAAAGATTAAAAGAGAAGAAATATGAGGAGTGGATGAATATGGACCGGATGAATATGGATTAAAATAGAAAGATTTAAATAGGACAAATATGAGGAGTGGATGAATGTGAACCGGATGAATCTGGATTACAAAAGACAGATTAAAAGAGGAGAAATATGAAGAGTGTATGAATATGGACCGGATGAATCTTGATTAAAAGACAAAGTTTAAAGGAGGAATTTAAATTATGAAAGTAATGGAAAATATGGAAAGAAAATAAAATTATGCTGTCAAAAAACAAAAAAAAAACCCCAGAAAATTAAAGTTGAAAAAATTCAGATGAATTAAAGAAATTTGGAAGAGAATCTGGAATGATGAGAACGTTTTCAATAATCAATCACAATTTAAAAATGCAAAGAAGAAATAAATAACTGAGAAGAAAATATTGGCAATCTTTTATTATTTTAAAATTGAATGATGAACTGAAAAAATCATTCAGATTGAAATGCTTGGCTTTCTTCATTTGCATGCACTCATACGGATTTGTTTAATGCAACCATTATCTTACCCCCAGAAATCATCTGACTGTCAGGCAAAAGAAGTAACAGGCATTCTGTCTAAAACGGGCCCAATAACCCCAAAACTATAAACTGATCACTTTGAACAATTATTTAAAAATCATGTGACAAAGAATATATATTTATGTAGAAAATAATAGTTTATTCGTGACATAGCAAAAACCCCGAATGGTCTACTCATAATAAACTGCATGAGTCTAGAAAATTATTTTCTCTCGATAAAGCAACATGGCTGTTGACAGGATTCAACGGGTTGAAGGATGAAACATTTTTGTCCTGAGATAACATGATGTAATAAATATGTAATGAATATGCATACACCTTGGTTCCCCCTCACAGTAATGTGATTGGCTGGTGCCAGCCATAAATACAGACGAAGGAGAGGACGCATAGAAGTCTACGTCCATAGGTCTACGACTAGAGGTCTACGTCCAGAGGTCTACAGGTCTACGAATATTGGTCTACGTCTGTTGACTACGTCTACGTCTAAGGATACTGCATATGGCGAGTACCGTCCATTACGTCTACTTGTTAGATTGTCCTATCCGGTTGCATTTGCCTAAACCGCTTAACTACCCCGAATGATATATATATATATATATATATATATTATAAATTATGTTTTAGAACAGGTACATAATTTCTTCTATATATATCCTCTTCTCTACAATCATATGGCTGTTTCAGTGTTTGGACTTCAAACACATCATCAGGAGAAGTAAAGGTTTGGAATCATTCTCTGTTTATATTTGGTTCGTTTTTGTTGTGGGGGCTGGTTGGGGTTATTGGTAATTAAGTGAATGTATTTCTCATTTTGACCGTTATAGACTTTTGAAGAATCTGGTGCGTAAGTGTGAAATTGTTGATTAATTGTATTATCTGTTGGAATGGACGTTTTGTCGGTTGGTGGGGTATATCTTTTGGTTAGAGTTTCTAAGAGGCCATCCTGTTGAGTTGTCATTTTTATGGTTGGCTATCGTCTAATTGATTTATGTCTGTTGTTAGTGAACCTAATTCATGTATTCCCCTTGATCCGGTGTCTAGGTTTTCACTTTGGGGTTTCTTAGATAGACGTGATAGGGGTGGGGTGTTTTTTCTTTCCAATTTGGATTTTTTCGGTATGGAATATTTTTTTATTTTATAGGGTTCTTTTTAAATATTTTATACTCAAGTTTGGAGTATTTTTGTATTTAGGCGGAGTTATTTCAAGAAATCTAAATTTGTATTTTTTAGGAAGTAAATGCAAATTGGCGTTTTATCAGTTTTTTGTATAAAGTTGTATGTTTAATCTTAATTTTAAGTTTAGAGGGTTGGTTTTTTCTTTTAATTTTTTCTATATTCTTTTTTCTATAAATTATCGTTTGGAATCCTATTTATTTCTTTTGATTTTTTATATATTTTATTTATTTAGGTATTTTTGCGGGCATTAGAGCTTGCTTTAAGTATTTATTACATCGATTTTTTCTATAGCATTTTTTTATCTTTTATAATAATAAAAACTCTCTATTTAAATTTCCAGTACGTTTTAGTGTGATTGTAGGATTAGATCTTACGTGTGCTTACAGTTTATTTTTGTGTATGATATAATTATTCTGAAGTAGTATATTTTTAATTTTGATTTTGAATATATGAATTTTGATTCTTTTTCAATTTTGGGAGCCATTTGTTTAATTTTTAATTTTTTTAGTACGGAATATTTTTGTATTTAAGTAAGGTTATTGTGTTAAGTAAGGTTATTGGTGTAGGCTTTAGTGATAGACTTTCCTTTGAGGATTTATTGGATCGAGTTTTTCTATAGCATTTTTTATCTTTTATAAGGAGAATATCTAATCAAACTCGTAGTATTTCTAGCATGATTGTAGGGTTAGGTCCCTAATGTGCTTGCAGTTTACTGTGGTTTCGTGTCTCTGATTTAAGAGCTTGTTACTATTTATATATTTAAGGATCTCTATTTTTTCTTGAAGGCAAAGAAAGCATGGTTCTTTTATAGATTTTGCTGTTCTTGCTTTTTTGAGAAGTTTCCATTTGACCTTAGGTGTTTTATTTTAGTTTTTTAATTTCCAAAAGTGTTTGGAGAGAGATGTCATGTTTTGTTTTTCTTTGTTATTGAAGGATGAGAGGTGATTGTAAAAGCGCTTTTTAAATACGTTCATGGTATTCACAATATATATTTTTTTATCTTTAGGATTTTCTAAGGATGAGATCGAACATATATATATATATCAGAGATTTCGTGAGACATTTGTTGGCCATGGGGTATTGGTTGGGGTTTCTACAGTTACAGAGGTTGTTATCATGGGACGGACTTGTATTAATGTTGGATTTATTTTTGCTGTGTATTTTAAATATTCTAGTGTTATGCATTTTAATTATTTTTTCTAGATTATTAGAACAGCTATAGCTTAATTTTATGGTATTTTTATTAAAGATTTTGCTCAGAGGTTTATTTTTGGGAAAGTGCTTCTCTACTAATTTAAGAAATTTATGTCCCAGCTTGAAATTAACTGATTAGTTGAATGGAGGGTTATACCATATTATTTTCTGCTTCTATTTCTGCTTTTTGGACTTTTGAGTTTCTTCGCAAAACTGATTTTTGATGATTTATAGCCGCTTTCATTGACGATTCTATTATAAATTACCTTGTGCTTATCAAATATCTCTTTGTTGGATGAGTGTGTGTTAATGCGACGTTCAACTGATGATGGGATGTGCTTAATCATGGATGGTTGAGATTTATATATATTGGGTTAGCGTTGTCTTTCATGTAAGGTTGGAAAGTGTTCGATGCTCGGTCTAATGTTATGTCTAGGAAGTCTACATGCTTGATATTGTGGTTAATTATATATCCCTTTCCGGGACATATCATAGCAAAACATTGTCTGCAGAATCCAATGGATTGAAGAATCAAAATCTAATGAGATGCATGATTCTTGTAAATAACGATCTGTTTCTGATATAGTAGGATGTTGTCGACGGGATCCGACGGATTGAAAGATTAAATCCTGATGATATTCAGATTTCTAGAGATAACAATTTTCTTCCGAGAGCAAAATGTTTATCAGCAGAATCGACGGTTTGTACGATTAAAATCTGATGTACTTTGGTTTGAGGAAATACGAATTAGTTCTCGATATGTGAAAATGATTTTCATCGGGATCTAACTGGTTAAAAGAGCAATACCTGATAAACTCCAGTATTTTTGAAAAAGGAAATTGTTTGCGATGGAGCAAAAACGTTGTTGTTGGGAAGAACGGATTTACAAATTAGCTTCTGACGAGTCAGATGATTCAAGAAAATACAAATTTATTCCCGATAGAGCAAAAATGTTGTTGGAGGGAAGAACGGATTTATAAATTAGCTTCTCATGAGTCAGATGATTCAAGAAAATACAAATTTATTCCCGATAGAGAAAAAAAAGTTGTTGGCGGGAAGAACGGATTTATAAATTAGCTTCTGACGAGTCAGATGATTCAAGAAAATACAAATTTATTCCCGATAGAGCAAAAATGTTGTTGGCGGTATTCCACAGAACAAAACGGGAACCGATGATCTGAAGGATTCTAGAATAGCGATTTTTTCACTATAATGTAAAGTACTTATTGGTGGGATATAGTGAATTGAATATTCAGCTTTTGCTGAGCAGAAATTTGATCTAGAAATTTGATCTAAATTTTGTAACATTGCATAGACAAACAACGAAAATGTCCATCATTCATGTATAATAAAATCTCGATATTAATAACGTTTTTGAGAGAAGTTATAAAACGCTGACCTTTTACATTCGCACCAAGAAAATATCTTCAATTTTAATATATCGCCTCCTCCACCGCCCATTTTTCATTCTTTTCTGAAATTAATTCTTTCCAATATCCGTAGAACCAGACAAACCTGATATAGATACAAAAGTAGATGTAATATAATCAGATGCCACTTTTAAATTCTATTATACGGTTATAATTAGGATGAACTGGAAATACTTTTACGGACATCTAAAAGCTTTAGTGTCAAAACATGGTTTTGTTGGATTTGCTTTACGACATATCAACCTCATTGAGTTATTTTATTATGTCTTGATTCCACTGGATGAATATTACTCAATAATGAAATATAATGTCTCTTAGAAACCACATAGACTTATAGACGGAATTCTTAGCAATAATTTAAGACTCGCTCCCATCTATCTCTCCGCTGACTATTATCTACGTCAGTATATATGCGAATTGGACGAGTTCATGTCATATTCTAAAGAGGTGTGCTAATCTCCACGAAGAAATGATTAAGAAACGTCCATCAACCGACACGTAGCAAATTGCTGAATATTTCTCCGATGTTGTCACTCTACAGGTTGCTATGGATGAATTGACGTCTAACTGAAAATAACACTGGCACCTTATTTGAACAGACATATTTATCAAAATTACACAAAAAAGTTTTCTCTGTAAAATTGTCACCGGCTTCAATTTCGGCTTCCAGACGATTTCGGAATCTCTTGCAACTCTTCTGGACTGTCTCCTTGTTTAATTTATTGAATGCTGCTATAATCATTGTCTTCAGTTCATCTTTGGTGTTTCGAAGAATTTTGTTGGTCTCAACTGCGCCCCACACAAAATTGGAGGGAGTTGCAGGCTGAGGAGTTAGGTGATCAGATGAAAGGGGTGATGCGGACGCCGAAATTGTCGACTATATTTTCCTGCTTGTGCGGCTTGGTGCAGAATCCTGTAACCAGATATAGGGTCTTCTAGACGTCACCCTTTTGGCCAGCACTACATCCTCAAGGTACTTGATGTAGGCCTCCATGTTTAGTCGGTGTCCCTGTGGAAAGATGAATGGAATCATAACGTCCCCATCACTAATGATCACTGCAAATACCTTCGTAATCCCAATTATTGTAATCCAACCTTTTCTGAATCTTCTGCAAAGTCCTCAGACACACCAAAATCCGGAAATATGCGTAGTACAGTATGCCTTTTCCAAATTTCTGCCAGAGTAAATTACGTCATGGTTTTCTTTTCCCCACAGACGGTACCCAACTGGCCCTACTATACTGAGCAGTAGACAAAATAAAAAAACATACAAGCAACACATAGACACGAAATTAAAACATCAAATGGCGACAATTTACTCATTGCATTCTGTATATTGTTTGAAATATGAGTAATATTCACCAGTGAATGAAATGCATTGACCGAATATCTGAGTTTTGGGGAAGGGATTCTTGTTCGGATTTGTGCTTGAACTTTTCTGTACCCATCATAGTTAAATTTGACCTAATAAACTTAAAATCGAAGAGAATGGAAAGGACAAAAAATGAGAAAAATTATTCCGTTTAAGGCAACCATGGAATCGTGGAGTGTTTGATTGATAGTTAACCTGATAATGATTGTTTCACGTGGAATGATTCCAAAAATTGTCACAAAAAAGAATAAAACGAAAGTTAAATATGGCGAAGCAAAGTATTCATAAAAACGTAATGTATGGGCGTCGACAACTTACAGTTCTTATCATGGTTATAGTACCGTTGCCTAAAGTATCGATATATTTAGAAGCCAAAAATATTGTGCATGCAGGTCAGGCAGATAAAAAAGTAAAAACAAAAACGATCACAAAATAAATGACAAAAATTGAGGCAGTATATATATATATATATATATATATATATATATATTATCATTATTGTTAAATTACGACATCAAGAGGCATTAAAACATTGCCTTGCCATTATTGGCTTCTCTATCATTCTTGGACCGGTGGAAAGAGAACTACTTTCAGATTTTGATGAAGATTTTGGACATAAATTTACAATAAAATGAGATTCAGAATGAGAGATGTGTGTCTGACTGAGGAAGACTGAAGTAATCTCGATTTCATATTTTTTCGCTTCATAAAATGTCGTAAATTACGCTCTCTACATGAGCACCCGAATTTTATCAACGGGAATGAAAGCATTCTGTCTGCACACACACACACACACACACCCACACACACACACATGTACACACACACACACATATATATATATATAAAGAGAGAGAGAGAGAGAGAAAGAGGGAGAGAGAGAGAGAGGGACAAGCTTGCTAAGCATTGCATCAGGCTGAGAAGTCTCATGTATATATATATATATTTGTTGAGTGTTTTTTATGTAAATCATATTCTGTATAATATCCATTGAGCTCTGTATAAAAATCTGTTGCTTAATATTAAATAAATCTTTTTGGCTTATCCTCTCCGTTTACGGACTTGACATCATTATCTATCTATCTATCTATCTATCTATCTATCTATCTATCTATCTATCTATCTATCTAAACAAAAACTCAACACATCATCTAAAGCGGTTATACATTATAATCTATTTCAATGTGCTAATAAGTCCAGGTTTTATTTGGTATAAAGATTTTCTCAGAATAAAAAAAACTTGATGAAATGGAAATCAAGTAACATGACCCAAAATAGAAAACTTTAATCTTATCCTATAAGGTTTACCGAGGTTAGGAGAGACTAAGTTCTTTGAGCAGAATGAGTGACCATAAACTCATACACACCCACCCACAAGCACACGTATACACATATATCCATACAGATGAACATACATACACACACAAAGTACACGCATATACATAAAGTTACATATACATATTTACACATACATACATGCATACATACATACATACACACATATGCATATACACACATCTGTCCATATTCACATACAAATATCGTGTTCACAGACTCAGATACACACCTATGAAAGCCAGGCATATACATGTATAATTAAAGCTAACACATATATACGCAAGTATAGCAACAAACATAAAATATAAACAGAAAAGGACCTACATTCAACTGCATAAATTAGACAAAATAGTTGTACATGTATACAGGCATATATGTTAACTACATCGAAGGTTTCAACCATAACTGCCATTCCCTTTCTAGATGAAGGACCTCAACCCCACCACTAACTTCTCCAACCAGTGGATCATATATAGAGTAGTTTAATACTAAATTTAATCACTCTGCGCGATTTGGTTTTTGAAAAAATTGCAAAGAAGTGAACTTGCTCGTCGAAATGGATCATCATTTACACTTTACTGGTCTCTCCAGTTCTAGGCTGTGATAGTTTCTTCTTTTTAATCCCTCTCTAAGATCCTACCATTTTGTTTGTATCCAGTTTAAATTGGCGTTAGATTTCATTTTTGTTTATATTCTTTAAATGTAAGTGATTTTCTTGTATTTTTCTTTTAAGTCTGTTTTCTTTTATCTTTGATATTCTTAAATGAATGTTTGCCCTCAAGTGGATTTTCTAACTTGTTTAATTTTAGCTTTAATTGAAAGCCAAGAGATTAAATTCACTAACCCCACTAAGTAAAATACTTTAGTGTATTTCAAACCGAAATTATATTGATGAGAATTTAAAATTTTTCAGATTTAAAAAAAATTAAATTTTTCGGCCATTTTTCATTGATCGACACATTTTGTAAGCAGATGCCAATTCTCGTTTAAAAATCTTGCAAAAATAAAATATACCTCGCTGACACGTTATTTTATTCAAATCAGCAAATTTAAACTTACCTTAATCTGATTTGAAATAAGTATTACTTGTTTACGGTCTGAAATGTACTATAAAATCGTTTCTTAATTATGGCAAACTTGTTATCAGGGGTTAACATCGTGTTATCAGAGGTGATAATTGACGCGACAGACAGAAGCCGTCAAAAACGCTAAGTATAGGAGACAAATTTGATATAATTTTATGTAGCTTAATCGTACGCTTCGTTTTTTGTTTTTTTAATTATACAGGAAAATTTAAAAATCAATACAATATCTTCAGCAATTATTTAATATTTTATAGAATTTTAGTTATTTTAGCTTTATAGACTTATGTTTGAAGATGTTCTATGATAAATAAAATTAAAATAATATAATACTTTCTTTTAAAATAATTCTAAGATTTAATAACTGAGAATGAAATTATATAACATGTCAAAGGCAACTCAGTAATTCATAAAATGTTATGGCATTTATTAATTTTTATTTTTAATATCTATTTTTCATATTCTTTTTTAGGTACCAACACAAATTGTGAATTTAAAGGGATATTTACATGAACCCATCTCTAGTTTTTAACATAATTTCAAACCTTGACCCTATAAAGCGAGCGGAGGCGACGGAATCTCGGTCATCGTCATGAAGAAAGATGTCGCTGAACTCTCCTCTGTCCTCTCTAAACTCTATAATTACTGCTTCTCTGCTTCCAGTTTTCCTGCCTACTGGAAGTCCTCTTCTGTGGTTTTTATATTTAAGAACTCAGGAGAACCCTAGGACTCCTCTAGTTACCGCCCTATCGGCCTTCTACCGATTTTCAGCAAAGTGTTCGACACTATAATCAATGCTGAAATAGTTCAAACATCTCACCGTCCATAAACTATTCTCGGACAGACAGTATGGCTTTCGCTTTGCTAGGTCTACTCCTGATTTGCTAACTACCATCAACGAGTACATATACCAGGCCCTCGATAAGAACGGCGAACATCTCCAAAGCATTTGATAGGGTCTAGCACGCCGGGCTTCTGTGCAAGCTACAGGGCTATAGTATCACTGGATATTTGCTTGGTTTGATCCAATAGTTTATATAAAACCGCATAATGAACGTCGTGTTAAACGGGCACGTATTCAGATCCTATCACACAAACGCTGGTGCCCCCAGGGCTCCATCCTAGGCCCGACGCTCTTTCTGATTTTCATCAACGATCTCTCTGATGTAATCAAATTCCAAGTAGGCTGACGACATCACCATTTACTCCCACCTCAGTTAGAAATCTGCCAAGGTAGACAAAGATAACCTCACTGCTGATCTTGAGAAGAACATCAAATCTGTGTTGGATTGGGGTAAGAAATGGCTCGTAAACCTTAATGCTTCTAAAACGAAACTGCTTACCGTCAACCACCAGAGACGGTTCCTTGTGACCTCCCCATCAGCATGAATCAAGCTAGTTTCCTCGAAAGCAATACACTGCGCCTCATCGGCTTCATTCTCTCAGCTGACTTCAAGTAGAACGACCACATTGAATCAATTGCTACAGCTACTGCTAAGAAGATTGGGTTACTGTGTCGGGCCAGGACGAGTTCATCTTGCACATATACAAATCAACCATCCACCCATGATTTGAATACTGTTGTCATATCTAATCAGACGCCCCTGCTATTCATCTCGGGATTCTTGACAGGATCCAGAAAATAATCTGATATAAACAAAGTTAAATTAGGTATCCGTTTAACATTTAAAAAAGAAATTAAAACCGACAAAAATTTATAGTGTAATCAAACAAAGCATATCTATTTGCAGGAGTAGGAAAATTTCAAAGTTATCCATTTACACTATTCGGACTGTTATTCTCATTTTTGTTGCCAAATGCACTCCGTTTCGATCTTTCTACTTCTGGTCTTCTTCAGGTGTTTGGAATTTCAAACCGAACCCTTTATTTCGTTCACTGGGGTAGATTGCTCTACTTCCACGAGACATGCTTCTTCTAGATATCTCAGTTCCACTAAAGTTGTCTCCGCGCGATTCGCTATAGGTTGTTTAATGCTGTTCTTCTCGCAATATGCAACATGAGCCTCTTCACCTGTTCACGTGGGTGGAGTGTGAACCGGGCGATAGTTTAGTCTATCTACTCCAATTGAAAAAAAATAGGTTAGTGACTTGCTAAGTTTTAACTTAGCTAAGTCTAGTCAAAGAGATTTCTGCTAGGAAGAAAACCCTTCAAATTAGACATGAAAGTTAGAAATTATACAAAAACGGGCAAAATAAAAGAGGATAAAAATAAATAAAAATAAAAAAATGGCTTAATTTTTACCATATTCAAGAAGACAGTTTGATCTCCAAAACGCACGTGTTACTACCAGCAAGTTTAAAATTCTTTTATACTTTTTGGTAACAATTTTGGTCAAGGGCATTAATAGGGTGGCCAATAGGGAAAGGAAAGGAAAGCAAAGGAAAGAAGTAAGGAAAGAAGGAAAGAAACAAGGAGGCTGACTATATATATAGGTATAGATGTCCAGTCTGTAAACAGCGAGTATAATCCAACAAGATCAACTTAATATAAAATATTAAGTGTTATATATATATATATATATATATATATAAAGTAAAATAAATTTTCAAAATTCAAAAATGTTGAATGAACATTTCGACATAAAATCCCTAAGAGAGATATTACGTCTCCTCAGCAACGTCCGTCTTTCAAAACGGCAAAAATAAAAAAAATAAGTATAAAAAGAGAGAGAAACAAAGGGTAGAAAAAAAATTTAAAATAAAAAAAAACGGTCATGATTTGAGAAATTTACGTTACAAAAAATCCAGAAGTAATTCATGTCTAATTTTAGATTTTAACTTTTAGATAGAGTTGTAAGTGAAGAAATGGAAAATTTGGATTTGTCTGGTTTACAAAGGAAAGGGGTTAGGGGTGGTATTAAATTGAGAATAGGGTTAAGCAAAAAGGAAAGGTAAGTAGGGAGGTGAGAAAACTAGAGACAAGGAAAGAGAAGAATAAAAAGGAAAAAAGGGGAGAAAAAGAAAAAAGAAAAAAGAAAAAAAAAATTCATATTAGAAACACTCGATACGTGTCAAAACAAAAATAACCTTATACATGGGTTAAAGTATTGGAAAAAAGAGACTTTTAGAAAAAGCATATTTAGGGGAAAAAGAAGATAAAGAATTAAAAAAAAATTTTAATGAATCTGATTAAAGATACCTTTAGGTATCAATAAGCTAAATAAAATAAAATAAATTAAAATTAAGAATAAAGATTAAAGAAAATAAAATTAAAAGAATTTAAAAAAATTAATTAAAAAAAAAATTTTTATATAAAAATTTATAAAAATTATAATTTGAAAAAGATATATTCAGAGGACAACGGGGGTTAAATTAGTAATTCTTTTTCCAAAAAGTAGACAAACAAAGGAGACTGGGAGAGGAAGGTAGAGGAGTTAAATACTATTTAAAGTTAAATTAATTTATCAAAAACCATTAAATTTATATATAACATCCTAAAAACTAAAAAATTGGAATTTCAAATTTAAGTATTCACAAAATACGCTTTATGAGGGCACTTACTAATGAATTCCTTTCTAAAATTCAGGAGTAGGTTCTGGTGAGGGCACTTTAATATTAGAATCTTTTCTAGAAGAAACAGATAGCACCTATCACGGAAATTCCTCGGAATACGGGCAGAACCTATTAGTTTCCAGCTAATTACAGGGTACAGCCTGTAATTTTATTTACATTGAGCTCTCCTCCTGTATCATTTTTTAATATTAAAATTTTTAATATTAATTAAGATCAGGTTATTGGAATTTACTTTCCTACTTTTCCGTTTTGGATTAAAGTATTTTAATAATAATAATAATAATAATAATAATATATATATATATATATATATATATATATATATATATATATATTCCATTTGTAAACAAGTTATTACGCAACCTAGGTTTCTACCATTAGTGGTGTCTTCAGGCGATTTGCAATAACTGATTTTACCGTTTACCCTTTTTCTTTTTAAGAACGCTCACGTAATGGGGTTTTTTTTTGAACGCTCACGTGACAGGGAAGTTTTGAACGCGCAATTTTTAAAATTAGAAAATATTATGGCGTTTTCATCCATGGTTGTATGAACCTAAGAGGTATTTTTCATTATGGTTACACTTAGTCATAATTTCCGTTCTTTTATTCATTAGTTCGTTTTTGTTTGAGAATAGCATAATCTGTAACTTTTCTTCTTTGCACAGTCTACATATTTTGCCACCGTTATAAGGCTTGGCTGTTTTTACTATACTCCACGTTGTTTGGGTCTTTTCCATATTTTGATTTTAATTTTTACACGTGGCTAGCTAATTTTATACAGTTTTTTAAGTTTTCTATTTTGAATGTAGACTTGTGATTGAACCACCTGGTCTTAAAAATGTCTTTGGTTGAACCCAAATATATTTTATTTTGGCCATTTAAGTCATGTACCTTTGCCTTGTAAATGAGTTCTTTTGTGTTTCAAAGTCCTTGAAGTGGACACACACACACACACACACACACACACACACACACACACACACACGAACGAACGAACGAATACCGGATGGCAAATAAAAGAAAAACAACAACCCATAAACAATGCTTCAAGCAAATGACAAAACTCTCCTGTAGATATTTTATTTTCTAACATTGCGGTTGTGCGTTATTATTATTTGTGTCATATTTTCGATGCAATTCTGGCTTTGTTGAGTATCTTTTGGAGAGTGCTTGATGCGGGGAAATGTTATGAGCGTATGAGTTTAATCAATATTTTTTCTAGGATTGTCTTTATGTTTTTTGCTGTACGTTGTGCTGAACCATATGATGTTTCTCTTCCTGTTGGCTTTGTTGTGCTGTTTGGTGTCTTTTAAGTGCTGCCAGCTATCCACTATATATATATATATATATACTGATTGTTTAATTACTTAGTTTTTGGTCATAGTAAGATTAGACCAGTGCACATTTGCATTAAAAAGTACTCCATACAATTATATTGTAGAAATTTTGAATATTTTTAATTTGAAAACGAGTTATTACGCATGGTAGAAACCAAAATCATGTAATAATTCGTTTACAAATGGACACATCGCTCATTCAGTGAAATGAATTAGAGTGCTCTAGCTATTGGGCGCGTATAATGATATGATACGCTAAAAAGTCTGCCTACTTCCACCGAACGCCCATAGCCCAGGGGTAGAGTCGCCGACTGACGCCCTTTCGGTCGGGTTTCAATCCTAGGTAAAAAAGCAATCGGGTGATGAGCTGTGATACGGCGAAACAGATCTGTCTGCGGATGACAATATATATATATATATATATATATATATATATATATATTGTTACGGGTAGCGTAACACAAATACGAAG
This sequence comes from Ascarosepion bandense, assembly GCA_037127315.1. NCBI lineage: Eukaryota > Metazoa > Mollusca > Cephalopoda > Sepiida > Sepiidae > Ascarosepion > Ascarosepion bandense. Next base: position 93,596 of record JBBBDQ010001492.1, read on the forward strand.
AACTGTATTAGTATAAAAAAGGGCAGGGAAAAAAGAAATTAGATTTACAAACTAAAACAGAATTTATTTGCATATATTATAAATAAAGTTTACAGTAAAACTTGGTAGAGGTTTAAAACAGCCTAAGTTCTGGTAAGTCCAATTTAAACGTGATTACCCCGACAAGTAGCAGACAATATTAGATAAAGTGGGTGAGGGGAAAAATCTGCATTAGTTAAGGAGGTGAAGCGGGAGATTAGATTTACTCTGTGCGGACAATAAAAAATGGATTATTTTATTGCTAATAATGACAAGAAAAATAATTCCAAATTACTATTATGGTTTAGTCAACAAAATGAATATAAAGAAGAAGCAGTATTTACTGAGGACCGTTTCTGTTCAGGGTCTTTTGTGTAATAGATTCTTTTGGCCGAACATTCGTTCTGAATCAAGACGAGCCGGAGTTGAACTGAATTGGCAGACTGCTGTGGGTCCGGGCAACAACAAATGAAAACAACTGACTTATCTATTCGGGCTCCCGTTTATATATATATATATATATATATATATATATATATATATATATATATATAAATGTAAAATTTTCGTTATACTCGTTTCGAAAACCCTCCGAGTACATACGCAGAAGGAAAAAATGGTAATAAAAAAAGAACGAGCTAAGCACTTGAACATCAGTCAAAGTACGTAGCCCAAAGAAAAAAACCTGAGACGTGTAATCTAAAACAAAAAGCGCTCAATACGCAAGTAGAGCCAGCTAAGTAAATAACTAAAACTAAAAGTTGGCTGGGAGCACATTCAATAAGGAATTAGAGCACTATGGCTATTGGGCGTGTATTGGGCCTTCTCTAACGAACGCTCGTAGCCCAGAGGTAGAATCACCGACTGACGCCAATTCGATCGGGTTTCAATCCTGAGTTAAAAAGCAATCGGAGTTTTATATTATTAACCAAGTAATTATAATCTTTTCCGAGATCTTACTCAGGTGTGTATAGCAAAGGAAATGTGATTGTAACTGTGATCGTTGCGCTGGCGATATGTTAAAATACCCATGAACGCGCTCTGTTATAAATATGTTTAAATTATCAGTTGTATCTATGATAATTTTTTTCAAACAGAGATGATTCTCGAGACCTTCGAAATCAAAAGCTAGCAACTAACATTGAAGAGAATTCATTACAAATGTAACAGCAACATTTTGAAATGCATATATATAAATCTTATATACTTGGTACCTCGGATGATTATTTAAAATTTTTTTTTATATGTGATTTTTCGAAATTATTTGCTTACAGATAAATGTTTTTGCTTCACTTTTGAGCATTCAACTTTATCATTCTTATAATTTAAATACCTATGAGGTGTTCTAACAGAAGATGGAAAGTGCGACACTGAGATCTGAAGGTGAATTGGCATGGCGAAAGAAGCCTTTCAGAAGTTGAGTAAAGTATTAAGAAACAGGACAATTTCACTAGACACAGAGAGGAGTGTACTTGATTGCTATGTGATATCGGTTCTTCAATATGGCAATAAATGTTGGACAATATCTTCGAAGATGAAGGAAAAATTGAAGCAGCTGAAATGTGGTTCTACAGAAGGATGCTGCAGATATCATGACGAGGTTTTGGAAAGGATGGAGACGAAAAGGAAATTAATACTGAGCATCAGGAAGAGACAATTAAATTTCCTGGGACATGTAAAGAGGAAGGAGGGCTTAGAGAACCTGATACTAACAGGCCAGATAGAGGGAAAAAGAGACAGAGGAAAGCAGCGGATAACATGTTTGAAGGACCTGATCAGGTGGATGACGGAACGAGGGTTGCATGATGCAACAGGAGAAAACGTGCTAGGAGCCATCAGGGACAGGGAGATGTGGAGAGCCATGATCGTCTACGTCTTGAAAGGACAGGACACATAGAAGAAGAAGAAGAAGAAGAAGAAGAAGAAGAAGAACACTAACAATCTTGACAGTAACATTTCTCATCAGAATCAAAATAAAAATGGAGTCTTTTCATCGCAACTCATTAACAAACTTTTTGTTGAAATCATGAAATACGCAATGAAATTATACGCAAGATGCAATTTTTCTAATTCAATTATATCATGTGGATGAATGTTTTAAAACATTTTGCGATAATTTGTTCAAATTGTTATTTTTAGCCATGATTCTACGAAAGTGTATAAAATAGAAAAATGTGTAGAAGGAGAAGCAATTATCAGCAAAATAAGCTGAACAGCTTAGCAAAGACTAAATCAAGACAATGAATATTGATGACATAAATAGATATTTCTTTTGTAAAACTAATAAGAATAAATGAAAAATATAAAAGTATAAAAAATAAAAACCAATGTTATTAACTAACAAAACAGCATTTAAAAGCAAACTTTTTGGTACACTGTATTCAATTATATTACTTGTACAATTTTGTACAAAATTTCCAAAAACAATCACACTTTTTTTAGATAGAATAATGACAAATATTTTTTGTGGGTAGAATATTAACAAATATTTTCCAGCCATTAGAAGTTCACTATCTTCCAAACATTTGACTTTAAAGTTCCAATGTTCATTTATCCATTAAAGGATTTATACCGTCTTTTCAAATAAAGCGTTCTCTTTTGACAGAGCCTAAAAGCAAAGAATCTCAATTCAAAAGGGTGCATGTTTGCTTCCTTAAAGCTTTAATCATTTTGTTGCTATCAATTGTCATTGCTAAAAGAATTTCACCAGAGGCATGCAAAGTGCTCAATACTTTAAAAACCGGTTTTGTCACCTGTTCAATGTTTATTTGACTTCTTCAATAACCAGGAAAGTGTTTCACCGGAAAAAACGTCACTTTGACAAAATGAGTTGAAAACAAAATAATTAACAGAAGATAGAAAATAATTCAAGTTGAACAAAAAAGAAAAACTTCACATACCTTTTGGGTTCTTGTTAGAAGGCAATGAATAATCAAATATCAAACAAATACTTTATATTTTCAAAAGCTATTTTTGGTCGGTTGTTGATTTTGAAGCTGGTTTAGTCAAGCAAGTCTGTCTCCATAGAAGCCAGATTGATTGGAATAACAGTTATTATAATATGTCGATTATTATTATGGTCTGTTGCCTGTTATTATGGTCTCTTGCCTGTTATTATGGTCTCTTGCCTGTTATTATGGTCTTTTGCTTGTTTGATAAAATCGAGTATTTCTTCTAGAATTTGAGGTTCAGATTTCAAACGATGATTTTAACACAGTCAGAACCTCCCCTCTCACGATTGGCGCAGCACAATCTATCTAATCGCCATTATTTTAAATTAACTAGACAAAGCTGAGCTAAATATCTCGACAGTGATGATTATTTCATTTTTTTGTCGATAGTTTGTTTCTTATTTTGCAACTCAGTCAAAACTAGGACAATAAAAATCAATTAATTATCTACTATTAAAAACATCTAACCTCATTGCCGAACGCAACAACTCATCTGCAAAATCCAAATATTATTTATGAATTCACATGTATTTTAAGAAACTATTTTCCTGATCAAACAAAATTAATGAATAATTATAATGGACATACGACTACATGCTTATCAAGGAGACTCAAATTACATCTCTCTGACCATAGCTCAATTAAGACTCATTTAAACACACATGGAAACCTACCAAACTCCCTCTGCAATATACTCGTAGAAAATACAAGTATAATAGCCTGATCCGCATGTAAAACAAAGTCTAAAAATAATGGAAGCGTTAATAATAAGAAAAGAAAAAGCCAACACTCAATAACGTCAACTAAGAACACGGCCACAACGTGCTGACCTTGTTTGGTAAATAATACAAACAAAAATAAACCAAAGAAAAAAAGAAATCCAACGTTTCCATCACATCATAGGCATATAAGAAACCATTATGATAATAACTAATAGAGTAACCGAAAGGCGCTCAAATAATAGAACATTCAGATTGTCTTTTACTCAGTTTATATCTAAATTGTTGGGGACCACCCCTTTATTGCACAATAAATGGACTCGTCTAAGTTATTAAAATAATCCTGTCTACAGAGAACGGATGCTTGTAACGCAGTGCTTGTCACAGTAGTTGAACCGCCGCTAGTTGGTCAGCAAGAATATAGACTTATTACCCGGACTTCTTATCTACAAGATTGTATATATTTGACTACCAAGTATTCCTAGTATTCCTGAATTCTAATAACCGTGTACAAGTTGTATATATCTTGTTCAATGTATTTACAGTTTTCCTCTCATCGCTGTTTTTGTGTTATTATTATATTGTGTGGTTTCTAACGTTAAGTCGTTTGTCGAACGTTAAGTCGTTTGTCTTCTTTGGCAGGATATAGTCTACAAATATCGTGTATTCCTTCGCACCTAATTTCCTGAGCAATAGCCTTAGCTTTTTCTTTTCTGTCCAGTTTTGACAATATCTTTATGGCATCTGTAATAGTCTTTGAAACTTTTGTCATCATCAATAGAGTACTTAAATGTCTTTATCGCATTCCGAACGGCGTCTTGTGAAAACGTCGCCTCTTTTTCCGTGTTCCTTTCTTGCGTGTTGATTGTCAATTTTAGTAATAGTTCTTGAAGTTGTAATTGTCTTTCTTCGTTCATTCTTTGAATTTCCATTTGTTTTCCTTTATTTATCCTTTGAATTTTTATCTGTTTTTCTCCAAATTTTAATTGTCTTTCTTCACTTCTTTTTATGATTTCTATTAATCTTTTTTGAAAGTCGTCCATGGTTTGTTGCTTTGATTTTATGAAGGGTTTTACTTTTTTACTGTTGCTTTTTTGCATCTAATCTTGTAAAAGTTTTGTTCTGAAAAATTTTCCTGTTGCGACTTTCAAATACCTTTTTACAATTTTTTCTTTCTATCCATTTCCGTTCCAAAGTTGTTATACAAGCAGATTTTCTGCAATAGTGTCGCCAAGTTGTTTGTGGTTGACTTGTGTGGCACTATGTTTTTTTTTCGTTGTTCTATATGCGTTCTTTCGAATTTTCTCGTGACTCTCGAATTTTCCGTCGACAAGTTGTTGTGTTCGACTTGAATTCAAATTCTTCGTCGTCAAGTACAAATCCTTTGTCATTAAGTTGTTGTTGTGTATGCGAGTTCAAATCCTTCGTCAAAGTTGTTGTGTCGATTCGCGTTCGAATCTTTATTGCCACGTTGTTGTTGTGTACGTTTGTTCGAAATCTTCCATCGTTAAGTTGTTGTGAGGTATACGCGAGTTCGAATTTTCGCCGCCAAGTTGTTGCAATGAAAGTGTTCGAATTTTCGTCGCCAAGTTGTTTTGGATTCCAGGTGAGGAACCGCACAAAATAATGAACAGCAAAACAGATATTGAGATACAAAAATAGGTTATATTAAACGTAAAGATACAAACTGGAACGCAGGTTAGTAATCCAGAAATACGATTAGTAAGGAATATATATATATATATATATATATATATATATATTATTATTATTATTAAGTAAATCATCGAGCTTTATATTCGACCTCAACAGAATGCAGAAAGCACTGGACGGCCGTTTCGTCTTATATTTGGGACTCATCAGCAGTATGCATCCACCACGGAATTCGTGAGGAGCGGCGCACTTCATCGAGCTTAATTCATTACCTCTTCGTCACCAGGGCCCGTGGTACAGTTGGTATAACATCAGCTTAATAACCAAGACTGTCTGGGTTCGATTCCTGGTTGTGGATGCGCACTGCTGATGAGTCCCAAATATAGGACGAAACGGCCGTCCAGTGCTTTCTGCTTTCTGCATTCTGTTGAGGTCGAATATAAAGCTCGATGATTTACTTAATAATTGTTCAAATCCTCCTACTACTTCTTGTAATATATATATATATATAAACTTATTTATGTGTGTGTGTGTGTGTATCCGTTACCTATAGACTCCAAAACTGCTGAACTGATTTTCTTGAAAATTTACACAGTTGTGCTATAAGCGTCTGCGAGTGTTCTTAGCTAGGTTTTGTGTCAAGGTACTCCAGATAAATATCGAAAATCGATAATCGAAAAAATCGGGTTATTTTAATCAAATTTGATACACTCATAGGCAAAGACATAAGAAACGATATTCAGAAGTTTCAAGGTTGCAGTTCTTACAATCGTGCAGAAAATTTGATATCGATACCAGGAAATCAAAATTTAACTTACATCCATTTATTTTTCTTTCGGTCTACGGTTTTGCTTTAACTGGAAACAACTATTGCTTTTTCGTCTTTCGTGCCAACGTCCAAAGAGTCTGAGCTCCAGGACCATGGATTAGTTTTAAATCTTTCATTACACCCGAGCAACGCTGGGCTATACTGCTAGTATATATATATATATATATATATATATATATAAAGTCTTTGAAGTGAAGCCGTGCTGGAATTAGTATATCCGTGTAATACTATTCTGGCTGAGTGGAGCTCAGAGCTACTATGACTACTGACGCAGTATTCTCTGTGTAACTTCGGTATCTCTCGGTAACCTACAGACCTTTACGGTACTCGTACTCTAACTCCACGATAACTGACGTATCTCACTATAGCAGGAGTATATGTATACTCAAGTCGAGTCCATTATCATAGAAAATGGGGAGATTCCACAACAATATATATATGTTATATAATTAAATTTGTTACACAATTAATTTATATATATATATATATATATATATATATATATATATATATATATATTCGGAGGTAGTGAAGTGATTGAAATACCAAAAATAGACTAATATCAACTGTACTTGCAATCAGTTGCTACTTTGTCTGACGAAGAAACCCTAAAAGAGCATATTCTTTACACTTGTATCGGACTTGCTATTTGCTAAAAGAAATTCTTTCAAAATATTAAGTCAAAATGACCATTGCCCAATCGTTTGTAAACCAAGGAAATTGCGAGTTGACTTATTTGACAGAGGTTTTATTTTCAGTCTCAGAGTTGATTTCAGTTCAATTATATTTATCGATTAGACAATTATATTATATTAGACAATTATATTTATTGTTCTTGTTTTTGTGTACGCATGTCTGTTTCTGAAGTCTGGCGTCTGTTTTTGATGTCTAATTGATGTCTGGTTAAACTGTTTCAATGGAGAATTGAGTAATGACGTTAGTCGCATTACTACTCTGTGTGACGATCGACTGCGATGTTATGAGGATAAGTGGGTGGCTGAAAGGATGTAGAGAAGACAAACAAGATCAAGACTCTTCTTGTTACGTTTTCTCTTTCTTTTGATTAACGCTAAATAGTCAAGTCTGAAGACGTATGAAAGATTATTGGCTATTGCTTCTTTTGAATCCCAATATTTAGCATTTTCTAGATATTACTCTTTAAGTACACATCATCATTGAACTTGATAGCTGGTGTGGCTATAGTTGCGATCGATAATACAAAATGTCTCTTATTTACTTTTATTTTATGGAAATAACGGATGTTTTTCTATTTTAGAATTCAGCGATTTCCGTCCGTTTCTGTTTAAGAGATTTTGTCAAATTGCTTGTTAGGATTTTTGCCACCTCTGAATAATTTAAATATGTCAAATCCGAATTAGATTCACAATAAACCTCGTACAGTATCACTATTTAGTACTAGAATAACCCACCAAAGAACTTATCATTATTGTTTCGCGTAATGAAATCAGAATTTATGAATAACACACACAGCGCGTGAAACTAATAGGACAAAATAAGAAGACAGTTTTAAAAAGCATTTACGTAGACTCGAAAAAAGAAAAAGAAAAACAGACTAATTCAGCGTTTATTGAATGAAATGTGAAAATAGTTGAACATTTATCAGGAAAATGAGTAAAGGTAACAATAACTGATGTAAAAACATTGATTTTGTTCTATTGAAAGGTGATTAGGTTGACATTCGATTTGCACAGAAACAAGAACTGCTGACTGTGAAAGCCATGAAAAGGGAAGAGTGGCAGAAAGTAGATGAACAATTCTGTGTACTTCAAAAATATAAACTCCACAAAAATTCATTGACAAAATCAAAAGGAAATCTTTTTAAAACTTTGATCAAAGTGAATGAATCAAACTTTAAAAGTCAATGATCATAACAATCAATTAGTAGCGAAAAAAAACTAAAATAGAAATAATTCTAAAAACAAATATCGTGATCAAACTTAAACGCATTTGATTATAGGGGCGAGAGTTCCTTGGCTAGAATCCAATCAGATGATGTCAGCGGCGTTCGCACTCAGTTTCTGTAATGGCTACTTGTATTTCAGACATACAACAAGCGACAGACGTTCTTGGTCAACAGTAAATTCACCTAAACAGTTGAATTTGTGTGCAAAATATGAACGAAAAATTTGTGTTCAATTTTTGTTTGTCTTGTCACGAAGATCTATATTGATTAACAAAGATTGGGCATCAGCTTCATCACGCATCCATCATTGATAGTGGCATGAGATAAAGATAAACTGAGCAATATAAAACCATTTTCTGTAATCAGCGTAAAGAAACGAAAAAAAAAAAAAGATTAGACCAAATTAAATAAATGTTGTGTAATTGGTTTTCGATAAAAATTCTACAAGATCAGAGAGATACCATCAAATTTAATATAATTGGACTCTGGCTCTAACCGCGCTTCTGAATTGTCAAGAAGAATTTCAAACCTTTTCTTTTTCAAAGGAAAAATTATCAAAGAAAAAAAAATTCAGATAAATTTTTAAAAAACCTTTTCATCGAGAGTCGAAGTAAAATAACATATTTCAATTAGTCTGTAAGTTACGGAAATATTTAATCTTGAACCTAAAGCATTTACACAGGAATTTAACTAAAGAAATAAATTAAAATAAGCCGTAAGCATATTTAGAGATACTAACAAACAAGCACAAAGGTATAATTGTATAATTCGATATTTGTAAAACGTTTAATGTACTTTTTGGTAGGTAATATGTTTTCATTGTGTTTAAAGTCAAGAAATACGTTAACTGAAAATTGTAAAGGAAATTGTCTTTATTGTGATGTTATTAATCTTTATATTTTTCATTATTTTAATCACCATCCATCGATTTAAGGCGGAAATCAAATAATTATTTATTCGAAACTTGCTTAGGTTTATTTGCTAAACTCTACAAATTCATTGAACTTAATGACATTTTCTGTTATATTGAGTAATTTTAACAAGTTAGCGAGCTATTTTCCTTCAAAGGCATTAATATAAATTCTTCTCGATACTCATATTGAGATAGCCACCATGGGAAGATCATAGTTATATTTTACATTATATATATATATATATATATATATATATATATATACTACCGGTCATAATTATTAGGCAACCCCAGTGTTTTAAAAAATGATGTATTTCATACAATTTTTTAGTATTTATTGTCAAGTGAGTAATTGTAAATGAAAATAGAATTTCTTTTGTTAATATTGCACAATGACATGTGCATTAAATGAATTTATATATATTTAATAATTACCTATATTGCAGTTTCATCAATGAACGAATGAAGAAAGTTTAGGGTGATTAGGACGAGTTCATTTTTGCTTCCTTGCCTTGTAAAATTTTGCAAAGTAAAAATAACAAAAGAACCATTTTATTTTTATTTGGCAATAAATACTAAAAATAGTATGAAATACATCATTTCTTAAAAAAAGACAAACTGGGGTGGCTTAATTATTATGGGCGGTAGTATATATATATATATATATATATATATATATATATATTGTAGAGTGAGTGGCTATGATTCAGTGTAAAATAAATGATAGAACTGTTCAACAAACAAAACTGACAAAGTTTGCAAGTAAAAAAGAAAGAGAAGAACAGGGAAAAAGATAATATAACGAAAGCGGACAATGCATGCAAGGGAAATTGAACAGTAATAAAGAAAAGTAATCGGCCAAAAAGTTTACAAACTAAGAACTGACGTTGATACACAAAAAGAAGTTCGAATAAGCGAAGTAATGTTTTATTTAGAAAAATTAGTATGAAAGTATAGCGATCTTCTGTGATGATTTCTGTCGGTTTGAGCAGCTCATAATGAACTGCACCTAGCTGATACTACAAATGCAGAGCAGAAGCTTCCAACCATGGATGTTTGGCTTTACCGCTGATTCTGATGCATGGCCGGGCTTATCTCACGATCTTAGTGTATCTACTAAAGAATGGCCAGTGAAGTGGTTGAAAACGCTTAGAAAAATAATAATTACCGAACATTTTTACATTCCTTAGCTCCAACAGAAAGGAAACGTGTATGAATACTAGAGAAATTAACTAAAAAATTAATAAAATCTTCCTTGTTGGTAAGTTTCAACGACGAAACACACATATATGTGTGTGTGTGTGTGTGCGCGCGCTCGAGCGTGTTTGTGCGCGAGCGTGTGTGTGCGCGAGCGTGTTTGTGTGTGTGTTTATAAGCGTTTCAACACTTTATTTAATTTAATGGAAACTTGACAAATTAAACGTGATAATTTCCAGTAACTATATTAGCTAAAAGCAGAATTCTTTGAAGAATCTAAATCACCGAAGTTTTTGCCAAATTGGATCATATCATACGAAAAATCTAATACCCCCACTAATCAACAACTTTGAGGTCCTCACCTCCCCAGCGGACAAGGCTGAATGCTTTGCCCGCAGATTCTCGAACAATTCGAGTCTGGACTCGTCTGGAGTTTTTACACCCGACTTCTCACCTAGAACCGAGGCACAACTGAATGATGTCCACATTACACCCTCGCTTGTCTCTAAGATAATCTCAAAACTTGACCCTCACAAAGCGAGCGGTGGGGACGGAATCCCAACCATAGTCTTAAAGAAATGTGCCCCTGAACTCTCCTCTGTCCTTTCTAAGCTCTACAACTTCTGCCTATCTGCTTCCTGCTTTCCTGTCTGTTGGTAATCTTCCTCTGTAGTTCCTATATTTAAAAACACTGGAGAACCCTCGGACCCCGCAAACTACCGCCCTATCAGCCTTCTTCCGATCTTTGGCAAAGTGTTCGAAGCCATTATCAACGCCGAGGTGGTTCAGCATTTGACAGCACACAGACTCCTCTCGGACAAGCAATATGGTTTCCGCTTTACCAGGTCTACTGCTGATATGCTAACGACCATCACCGAGTACATATACCAGGCACTCGACAGGAATGGCGAAGCCCGAAACGTTGCATTGGATATATCTAAGGCGTTCGACAGAGTTTGGCATGCTGGCCTTCTATGCAAACTGCGGAGCTATGGTATAACTGGACATTTGTTTGAACTAATCCAGTCATTCCTCTCTAACTGCACAATGAAGGTGGTATTAAACGGACAGGCCTCCCAGAACTACCATACGAACGCAGGTGTCCCTCATGGATCCATCTTAGGTCCTACGCCATTTCTGATATACATTAATGATCTCTCTGATTCCATAAGATCCCAAGTAGGTATGTACGCCGATGACACCACAGTTTACTCTCGCCTCGACCAAAAATCTGGTGTGGGTGACAAAGCTAACCTCGCAGCCGAGATTGAAAAAGACCTCCAATCCGTAGTGGACTAGGGTAAGAAATGGCTAGTAAATTTTAATGTTTCTGAAACGAAGCTACTCCCAATTAACCATCATAGACAATCGCACCTATCTCCCATTAGCATGGACCAGGCTTACCTCCCAGAGAGTAAAACACTACGCCTCCTTGGTTTCACACTTTCAGCGGACCTCAAATGGAATGACTATATCGAATCCATTGCTAAATCCGCTGCTATGAAAGTCGGTTCTCTGTGCAGGGCCCGGAGGTTTTTTCCGTCTGAATCTGTCCTGCACATATATAAATCTACCACCCGCCCGTGCATTGAATACTGCTGCCATATCTGGTCTGGTGCCCCTGCTATTCTCCTCGGGCTTCTCGATATGGTACTGAGGAGGGTCTGTAATGTGATAGATATCGACTTGGCAGACCGCCTGCAGTCTCTCTCCCACCGGCGCGACGTGGCTTCCCTGTGTCTCTTCTATAAATACTTTCACGGCTTCTGCTCCGATGAACTTAGATCACTGGTGCCCCCTAGATACGAATTTGCACGAGATACTAGATTAGCATCTAGATCCCACCCTTTTACAGAGAAACCGATAAAATACAACCACAACTTCTACTCCAATAGTTTCTTTTCTCGCACTTCCCGACTGTGGAATTCTCTACCACATGATTGCTTCCCCAACGGCTACAATCTCCAGGAGTTTAAATGTAATGTCAATAGACATCTCCTAACACACTAACTCGCTCCCATTCTCTCAAACACTCTTCCCATCTGCCCAACCCCCATCCTCGGTATCCTTACCCAGCTATCACCTTCCTCCTGACATTCCTTATGTCTAACCACCCCTTCTCTTTACCGTCCCTTATGTAGCCCCATGCGCAATAGTGGCAGTGGAATGCCTTGCTTGGGGTGAAATGATTAAAAAATCTGAATCGGAAAATACAAAAAACGCAACAAAACGAAGGAATTATTTAATAAGAGAAGCTTTTAATTGCTTTTGTCTAGTATATACAAAAAAACAAAAAACTTTCTTGATGAAAAAAACGTTTTTGATGAAAATAAAATTTTTGCAAAATCTTTCATTTTTGACAATTTTAAAACAATAAAATTTTTAAGTTTTTAAAAATTCAGTTTCAATGCTGTAACTTTTAGAAAATATTGTTAAGTATAACTTTAGTTATTAATTATATATTGTAAAGCTTATTGCAATCTGAATATTTAAAAAAAATTATGTATAATGGTTCTAATCTTTCTAAGTATGCTTGTTCATACATGAAATTATCATTAAACGGTTTCATGTTTTAGGGGTTGACCCCACTTACGGAAAAAAGCGCTCTTATAAAGTTTATCAGCCACCAGCAATTCTGATCTACCATAGTCAGCACGTTAGGCTGTCAATAAATCGATCAACATGTTAAAAAAAAGACAATGTGGTTAAGAAATGCTTGTATATAACATGTTATGCCATAATTAAGTAATGTTTGTTTAAAATTAGATTAATTTACCTGTGAATTTGCTAATTTTCTTCAAAAAACGTCTTAGAAATATATATTTTATTTTTGCAAGATTTGGAAAACTGAAATTTAACTTTTATTTGCAAATGTATTAGAATAGCCAATTTTGTTGATGTTCCTGAAAAAAAATCGATCCTGATCAATATAATTTTTGTTAGAAATACACTATAGAGTATTTTGCGAAATGAAAATAGTAAATTTTAATCCTTTAAATAATGCTAAAATGAAAGCTCCAAGAAAGTTAAAAAAAAACAAAAAACAAACAAACCTAAGTATCGCGAATTATTGGAGGTACCTATATATATATATATATATATATATATATATATATATATATATATAAATTTCATTGAAAGAGTTCGCGGAAAAAGCATCTTATATGAAAACGATACAAATATTCGAATATTTTCTTTGCAGCCAAGTACACTTGAATTACATATTATAGCTTAGATAAAACGAAAGTATGTGAAGGAAAGCGATTGAAGTTTACCTCAATTTATGAACAAATCAGTTTAAAACAGTGTGAATACTAAGCAAGTACTTAATAGTTGTTGTGGAGTTGTCACGAAACTTCGCCGCAAAGTTGTAGTGACCGATTTTTGCCAGAAGTAAGACACGGAACAAGATGGTATGTTCAAAACAGGGTATTAATATAACAAGAAACAAGATATTTAAAGGAAGTGTTAATAATAAGTAATAAAGAATAAGTAAGTCATAAGGTATTATAACACTGTCTGACTAGTAGCTGTCGTTAAATGCTCCCGTTTACTGCTGTACTTGACTGACCTGTTAACTGCTATCGTAACTCCAGCTCTTTAACTGCTTTCTAGAATTCACGCAGGTAATTTATATATAGCAAGAGGAAGAGTTCATTCCTCGTAGGAGGGCACCATAACAATGATGAATTTAGTTGAAAAAGTGTGAACATGATTAAAACTTTGAGGAAAATGTATGGTTATAATTTCCCGAAAAAGTAAATAGACGACTTATTTGAAAGAGGAATTGCACTATTTAATTTATAATCTAAGACATTCAAATTAAATTATAAGCCATTCAATTAAAATTCAATTTTATCAATTATTATTGATAAAAATAGCATGAAATTAATTGTCTAAATTAAATTTGCAATTACCAAAGAAAAGAGAAGTTCAGATGAACACTAAGAGAGGCAAACATGTACCATAAGACTATGCAATTACTAATAATTGCATAATTAAATTAAGATTAAATTGAAATTGAAATTAAATTAAATTAAATTAAAATGAATTAGAATTAAAATTAAATTAAATTAAAGTTAAAATTAGTGAATTGTAAATTCATTCTTTAAAGGGAATGAATGCATCTGTGTTACTTAAATTTCCGCCCCCTTTTAATTTTGACGTCTCTTCTATGTAGCTCGCAACTGTCCCTTTTTTCTGACAACCATGCATTCTTATTACAGTCAATGGTGCTCCCTTTCTTCTTGCATTTCTCGATTGAAACGCCTCAGAATTCTTTTAGATTTTTTTCTCAGTTTGCCCTCGACATAATATCATCTGTGTTTGTATGCTATTCAGATTATATCAACCGATAATAAATCTGGATCAGTATTTTATTCTTCGTAGAAGCGAGTTTCATTGTACAGAAGATTTAACTCCAAGGAGTGTTTTTTGTCCTATTGCTGTGTATTTACTGGACTCATTCTCTATTCGCATACAGGCTGTTTGTTTTCAGTAGAGGTAACGAATTATTTGAATATTTTCCCCTCTTAAACGACGTTTTCCTAATATTTTAGTTATGTCTTCATGTCTTCCTCTAACAAAAGCGTTATCATCGTACAGACTAATAAAGACACGAGGCTAATTCTCTCATGTCAAAACTTATTGTTTATTCAATTAGAGACTTCGTCAATTAATATCGTCGCGTCTGGCTTTGGAGGTTTTCTCCGAATGCGAATTCTTCTTCTCGAGAGGATTTGAGTGACTCATTCTTTGATTCCGACTATTTGGTATTTTCTGGAGTAAATCGGTAGAAAATGCTTTTGTATATTCCACGAAAAATTCTTCAACTCGCAGAATGTCTCGTCCTTAAAATAAATATTTCCGAAATGAATTTATTACCGAATTATTTATATTCATTATTTGAATGAAATCTTGAATAATGAAAATTCTCAGACAATAATTCTACAGATTAATTGAGATTTTCATTTTCATTTTTTTACCATTTTTTGTTTTGTTTTGGCGCCAGGCAAAGGTGATTTACTATTTTTATTTTTAATTATTAAAGTTTGATTTATTGCCGTTAAGAGTTTATCCTCTTTGCACAAAATTGCTACAAAATTACAAAATAAAATTGTGTTAATAATAAACTATTTGTTAATTTTAACGTTAAAACGTTAATTTTAAACTATTTGAAGAGATGCATCAGAAAGTTTTTAATTATCATAGATCGCACATAGAAGTTCTAGTTTTGTCAAATTTAACAGAATGTTGCAAAAAAAAAATTAGAAGTCTTTATTTATGTTTATAGTTTGTTGAACAAATATTCTTAAATCAACTTCTAGAATCTGACTTTGTATTTATTAAATTTAGATTGTCCTGTATAAATATTAAGATGTCAAGTTTTACATACATGCATTTTATTCACGTGTCTCTGTAGATATACTGAACAACAACCAAACAGATCTCACAATGAAAGGCCGAATTGCTTCAAAAACATTTGTAAATCTGTATAAGAAATATTATTTTCTAAAAAGAATAACATGGAGTATGACATAAAGTTTTGAGATTGAATTTGATGGATATTGACTCAGTCTGGACTAAGGTAATTATAATTGAATTCCTAGGGGAAATTGCCTCACTACTTTAGCGAATGGTTAGCGAAGTAACTCATCACTGAAGGGTTCAGACGTTTGGAACACTTAAAAATGAATAAGTGACAAAATGAGTCTTTACTCACATTCACTTAAGCGCAGGGCTTACGGCCTATCACGTTGAATACACCGGTTCTCTCTCGATCACCAAAATTAAGCAACGTTGAGCCTGGTCAGTATTTAGATGGGTGACCCCTTCCTGGGAATACCAGGTGCTGTAAGTGTATAGTGACGGATGTGCGTTGTGGTGCAGTGGATATCGGCTAGGAAAGAGAAATAGGTGAGCAGAGTTCGAATTCCAGTTGAAGACCATAGCATTCGCTTAAGCACTGGTACCCTTGGGAAAGTTATTAATCCGTCCCTTCCTTCCAGTTATGAGTTAAATAACAAGGGTAGGACTTGGGGACCCTGCCCTGAAAAAAACAAATTCCAATGAATCTTGATACGCGAAGAGAGAAAAATATTACTAGACACAAAACTTATATATAAAAAACAATAAATTGTTGCGAGGAAAAGGTATTACCAGCAATAAATAAATAAAATTTAGTTGGCAATAAATAACCCACTGAGGTTGGTTTGCTATAAAAACAAAACACCCAACCAACAACTTAAGCGCAAATACCCTTACGAAAAGTATTAATCCTTCTCTTCCCTCCATTTATTGGTTAAATAACAGAACAGATTGGGTTCTATGATCTTGGTTGCCAACCAGTCAGTCATGTCTCTTTCGAGCGTGTATAGTATTAATGAATAAGCAACAGTGATAATAATATTTCAGTATTAGCATCAGTTGCTGTTAAAGTTATAGCCTCGTGAAGTGCAGTCAAGCGTGACAAATAGCAACCACTGCATATGTTAGGTTTACAGCTTCAAGTTTTCTACTCATTCTTGTCTCAGTGGTTTAAAGCGTGGACATTTGATAATATTCTAACTGCGATTTCAATCCCTGAGGCGGGTTATGTGTACACGAACTCATTGCATTTATACAGTAATACTAAATACGAACTTGACGAGTTAAATCTTGACATGAGCAGCCGGCAAAATGAGACGAATCGATAAAGGTTTCAGATCAAATCGACGAACGCTTGGTAACAAGCCAGAGGACACAATGTCCAAAATGTTGCGATAACAGAAACAAAAACTGGAACAAATATGCACAGAGTTGGATGTGCGTTGTGGTGCAGTGGATATAGACTTGAAACGAAAAATCGGGTAAACGAGTTGAATTCGTTGCTTTTACTTAAAGCGCAAATACCATTGGGGAAAGGAAACCCTCAGACCCCGCCAATTACCGTCCTATTAGTCTCCTTCCGATCTTTGGCAAAGTTTTCGAAGCCATTATCAACGCCGAGGTGATTCAGCATCTCACGACCAACAGGCTTCTCTCTGACAAACAGTACGGGTTTCGCTTCACCAGGTCTACTGCTGATATGCTAACGACCATTACCGAGTACATATACCGGGCACTCGACAAGAATGGTGAAGCCCGAACCATTGCCTTGGATATCTCCAAAGCATTCGACAGGGTCTGGCATGCTGGCCTCTTGTGAAAACTGCGGAGCTATGGGATAACTGGACATCTGTTTGACCTCATCCAGTCTTTCCTCTCTAACTGCACATTGAAGGTGGTATTAAATGGGCATGCCTCCCAAAACTACCATACGAACGCGGGCGTCCCTCAAGGTTCTATCCTAGGTCCCACACTCTTTCTGATGTACATTAATGATCTCCCCGACACCATTAGATCCCAAGTTGGCATGTATGCCGATGACACAACAATCTACTCTCGCATCGATCAAAAACCAGGTGTGGACGACAAAGTGAACCTCGCTGCCGTACTTGAAAGAGACCTCCAATCCGTAGTGGCCTGGGGTAGGAAATGGCTGGTAAATTTCAATGCCTCTTAAACAAAGCTGTTATCAACTAACCACCATAGACAATCGCATCTACCTCCCATTAGCATGGGACAGGCTAGCCTCCCAGAGAGTAAAATACTACGCCTTCTTGGCCTTACACTTTCGGCGGACCTCAAATGGAATGACTATATCGAATCCATTGCCAAATCTGCTGCTATAAAAGTCGGCTCCCTGTGCAGGGCCCGGAAGTTTTTCCCACCTGAATCTATTCTGCACATATACAAATCTACCATCCGCCCGTGTATTGAATATTGCTGCCATATCTGGTCGGGTGCCCCTGCTGCTCTCCTTGGGCTTCTTGACAAAATACAAAGGAGGATCTGTAACGTGGTTGATACTGACTTGGCAGACCGACTGCAGCCGCTCTCTCACCGGCGTGATGTGGCTTCCCTGTGCCTCTTCTACAAGTACTTTCATGGCTACTGCTCCGATGAGCTTAGATCACTGGTGCCGCCTAAGCACGAATTTACACGAGATACTAGATTAGCAACTAGGTCCCACCCTTTTACAGTTAAACAAATAAGATGTAACCGTAAATTCTACTCCAACAGCTTCTTTTCTCGCGCTTCCCGCCTGTGGAACTCCCTTCCACAAGCCTGCTTTCCCGACAGCTACAATCTCCAGGTGTTTAAATGTAGGGTCAAAAAACACCTCCTATCACACTAACTCCCAATTATTCTCAGAACACTCTCATCTACCCAACCCTCATTCTCGGTATTCTTACCCGCCTATCATCCACCCTCTGACATTTCCTATATTTAACCATTCTTTCTCCACTCTATGTAGCCCCCTGCGCAGTAGTGGCAGTGACATGCCTTGCTCGGGGTGAAACGCTTATAAAAAAAAAATAACAGAACATATTGGGTTCTATAGCCTTGGTCGGCAACCAGTCTACCGCAGAAAGTAATAGCAGCCTACTGCGGGACAATCTTCTGCCCAGTCAGTCATGTCTCTTTCGAGACATGATCGCCCAAGCGTGTATCACGTATGGCACTTAACTAAATATTCCTTATGATGATGTCGATGTTGATGTGAATTGAATCTAGTCTCTTCATGTCTCAAACTTCATTGCGATTATTTTATACACTAAGATAAGCTTATTAAAATATGTAAGAAAGGAAACAAGACAAAGCCTTTTTGTTAATCAGATTAATTGTGTATTTCTCGCAATGTCTATTGACGAGTAAAAAAAGAAAAGCCGGGATTTCCATAATTGGTTTATAACGCAGAGAGATAATCTGATGCAACACAACTGAACTTTATTCACAACAAAGAAAAAAATCAATTACGTTGACAACCGGACTTTTAAAAAATCTGTATTACCCCATGCAAGGCAATAAAGTCACTAAGACACAAGACATTATTGGGTGTGAAAGAATTAGAAAGAGAAACATTAATGATGAGCGGGAAGAGAAAAGAGTAATCAGGAAGACAGTAGATAGTGATTGAGATTGCATTTAAATTTTTTGCAGATTAAAGTTGGCTGGAAAGCATCGAGTCGGAAGGGAGTACTACAAGTGAAAAGTGCGAGAAAAGAAGCTGTTAGTATAGAACTTACGGCTACATGTAGCCAGTTCATCCGTAAATTAATGATACCTCGATGCGACTCTACTATTGTGTATAAACAGAAAAAAGTTTCAGTACTCTACGGAAGAGCTCATCCGAACAATTATCATGAACGTATTTATAGAAAAGACACAGGGAGGCAACCTTATGGCGAAAGTGAAGTCGAGATACCATATCAGGACTAATAATGTTGCTGGTTTTATGTGGCAGCAATATTCAATTGATGGATTCTTCTGTCTCCAAATTAATATTGCGTTAGGTCCAATGATGAGGTTGATACAAACACTTTGGACAAACTGATATACTTTTAAGAGTTTAGTAACGGCTACAACACTATAAATATGAATATAGTACATTCTTACTATTCTATTGTGCTAACATCTGAAAAAGATGCCTTTATAAATAGAGATATATTTATTGAATTATTTTATTTTTATGCATAAAAATCTTCGAACTTGACTTTTATAATCAAAATAGAAAATAGAATTGAATAAAAAATAAATAGTTTTTTCAAAATTTAAATTGAGATAAAAGACAACGATTACAATTCTATTTGGAAAAATCAACACTAAATAATAATTACTATATAGTTGAAAATATTTCAATAAAAGACTACCTTTTTATGATATATGTTTTCGTTGCTCAAATCAACTGTTGTCAGACAAGCGTTTATCAAGTAAGTGTTAAATAATGTAAAATATATTTATCATAAAATGTGTAGCATGACGTAATTTGTTCATTTTATACAAAAAAAGAAATAAACAACTAGAAACCAGTGAAGAGTTGTTTCTTTATACACGAGAGAAGCAAAAGGAAGAGAACATTTAAATGTGCCGAATCTCATCTGCTGAAAATGAAGTCTTTTGAAATTCATGCTTTCAAGTGAGAGAAGAAGGATAAAGAATTTAAGATATAGCTCTTTTAAAATGATTGCGTTAGCTTTGCTATATTCATTCGTTGTTTCTCTGAGGCACTTTCTCGTGAGTGCGTGTCGAGAAACAATCCATTAATGAAAGATCATGTTAAGCTGAAGAAAAGATTAAAAGATTAGAAGTGAGAAATCGAAGGACAAGAGGCGTAAAGCTGTAGAAATTGAATATTAATGGAATCTTTTTAAATATTGTATTAAAGTAAATTTCGGTGAACAGAATCTAATAGATGGATTTTCAGAGCAACTAAGAAAAGGTTATCTTTGCTTGTGTGCTTTTAAAAACATATCAAGGGATTATACTTTTTATATGCACAAATGATGACGATCAATTACAAGATGCCGACAGATTTATTACAATTCATAAATGAATTTGCAATATATTTTTGCCACATAATACTGAAGACGTTCACTTGTTAAGCTTTCTTTTTGATGGATACAAATTAACACTTTATTTAAGTAAAAGAATGTAAACATTGATTTGATTAGAACTATCATATAAAAAGGGAGCTAACTCTAGCCATCCTACAAAGTATTATAACAAATTACTGCTACTGTTAGTACTAGGATAAATAAATTATCTTCTAACTGTAAAATATTTGATAATAATAAAATCCTTCATAGCATTGCTATAAAAAAGTGGGTTTAAATAGGAATAATTCTATCTAAAAACTCCAAATGAAACTGGCATTAATAAATCTAAAAATACAAAATGAAAAGTTATATGGTTCGACCCCACATTTTGTCAATTATCTAACATTAATATAAGTCAATACTTTCTGAAATTAAGCAATAAATGTTTTTAATTTTAGCAACTCACTAAGTAGTAAATAAGTAGTAAATAAGTAAGATCTTTAATAGAAACGAATTAAAAAAATAGTTATTCATGCACTAGCAATATCCACAACATAATATTAGTCTTTATCGCTAAATAAGTACAAAACTTTCCTGTGATTGTAGAATTAAAGATAATTGACCAGTTGAAGGTATATGGCTGTCTGAAAAGTTTATATATCAAGCAAATATTTTCCCTAAAGAATATGATAAAGAAAGGAAAGTTTACTTAGGAATTTTTGTCGGACTTTGGAAAATCATTTTATAATAATAAATATTCATTCTCTAGTACTCCACTTTAAATTCCAGACCATTCGGTCTAAATATTTTTGGGAATTAAAAGACAGGGTTTTCTCTTCATAGATTGAATATAAGATTATAGGAAAATCACAAACCCGTATTAACTTTAGAAATATATGTAACTTATGCTTAGATGAAAAAATGAAAAAAATTAAATTTAGTGGAACTACTCAGCTTTTGAACCATAGGAATGAAGTAATTTTTAAATGCCGTCACAAAAACAAATTTAAATTGCCTGTTTAGTAGGATTTTGTTTTTTCCCTATTAATATATTTTTTTGAGCAAATTCGGCTTTCATTTTGTATTTTCTAATTTTATTGTTATATTATCATTTTTAGTCATTTGTGATTGTAATTTGTTGCTATTCTTTTTCTCTTACTATAAAACTTTGGTTCAACAATTTCTATCACGTAGGTACGTCAAACGTGCCCCTACAAAATTTCCATAAGTACCTCTTTTTGGAGACTTTTTAAATCAGTGAATCTAAGTTTTAACTTTGTCTCTTATGTTCTCACGGCGTTGCTCGGGTGTAATGAAAGCTTTAAAAATAATGTATGGTCCCGGAGCACAGACTCTTTGGACGTTGATACGAAAGACTAAAAAGCAACAGTTGTTTCCAGTTAAAGCGAAACCGTAGACTGAAAAAAAATGAATGGCTATAAGTCAAATTTTTTTATGTTTTTGTCTATGAGTGTATCAAATTTAGTTAAAATCGGACCACTCCTTCTATAACCGATTTTTTCAATTATCGATTTTCGATATTTATCGGGTGTACCTCGACACAACTAGCTAAGAACACTCGTAGACGCTTATAGTACAACTGTGTAAATTTTCAAGAAAATTGGTTCAGCCGTTTTGGAGTCTATAGGTAACACACACACACACACACACACACACACACACACAAAGTTCCATTTATAAATAAGTTTAGATATATAATGTAGAAATGAGTTATTTTCGCAGACTAGATTTCAACATTTTGGTAATTAAAAAAATTACTAAATGAAAACTCAGAAATAATGTCCAGATATGTAATCACACATATAAATATATTTTAGGATCATACAAACGTGGATGATAGTGTTTTAACATTTTTAAGTAACTATTCCCTAATTTTGAAATTTTGGTTGTTCAAAAATTCCAGTTGCGCGTAAGTAAAAATCTCTGTTAGTACGTTTGAAAAATGTTGGAAAATCTGTTATTATAAATCGCTTGCACATACCGAAAGGCTGAAACCTAGGTTACGGAAATAACTAATCTTTTAAAATAAAACTATTCAAAAGCTCTGAAATATAAATGTATTGAGCACTTTTACTACAACTGAATACTAGTGGTCTAAATTAATTATCAAAAACTAATTATGACCAAATTTTTGACGGAATTAATTTCGTCATGGTGCTCTTTATCACAAAGACAGTGCCCAACTGACCCTACTATATAGTGCAGTCGAAAAAATAAATAAAACAAACAATTAATTTATTAAATTAATAAAAAATTAAATGGTGTTAATTTACCAAAATCTGCATATATCTTTGAGTATATTCACCTAAAAATTGCCAACCAGATGTTCTTAGCATCCCTTAAATAAAAGTTAATATATTCACCGTAAAATTTTAGAAAAATACTCTAAAATTGGTTTCTGTAAAATCCTTCACAAACCGGACACATGAATCCTTATGTCGATGTGAAAATTGCATTCGTTGAAATCTAAATGAAGATCAGAAACGTTTCTTCTTCCAAGATTTATGAGCAGTGAGAAGAGTCTTTGATAAGAAATTTGGCCAAAAAACGGAAGAGAGGAACTGAAAACCTACTTGAACACCACAAGAACTGATGATATCAGATTACTATTTGAAGTCTTGGCAAGAAGCAAGCGTAGATCAAGAAATCAATAAAATGCCAGTCGTCCGAAGAAGTTGCACATAGGCGAGAAAAATATAAAAAATAGAAAGGAAAAAACTACAGTTTCCGATTCGCTTGCCATGTGAAAAAAAACATAAAAGACAACAAACACTTCAGCAAAAAACCCAACAAATAACAAAATACAAAACAAAAAAAGAACAAAAACAAAAGAAAAAATAAACAAACAAAAAATACAGGCAAACTTACTGTGCTCAGTTTATCAGAGGAACTCAGCAATTGGCCCTGTTCTAGATCTCATTCCGAGCAGATTTTTTTTTCATAAAAAAGTCTAATTAATTATCTGAAATGAATTTCTGTTACATTTAGTGACCTTATAACAGTGATGTAGAAGCTAGGACTTGGGGAAATATTTGTAAACAAGCTTTAATAAGTATTAGGAATTTCCTGCTGGAAACTTGATTGCCTCATGTGTAAAACTATTCTGCAGCATGTGGGGGGATTAATTGTGACTTAAACTGATGATTTGTCATGATTTAAAAAATCTTTCAAAACAAGAGATATTTAAATTTGAGTAGTTTCAAGAGGGAAGCTGAATCAAATGATATATTTTATATATAAAATAATTATTTTAAATATATTTTAGCCTGGAAACGAAAGCATGAAAAAGTGTAATTTCTTTTAATCGTTTTACCCCAAGCAATGCAGTACCGCCACTGATACGCAGGGGGCCACATAAGAGTAAAAGTTTAGACAGGAGGTGAGTGAAGAGAAAGACGAACCAGTTACAGGGGGTGTCAGAGAAAGGGCAAGAGAAGGATGTGAACACAGGTGTGAAGACAGTTGCGAAAGTAGAGAGAATGGAAAAGAACAAGATATAGACGGTGATGTAGAAAGAACTGGAGTTAAGTGGGTAAGAGATGGGTATTGACATTGCATTTAATTTCATGGAGGTTGTAACCATCAGGAAAGCAAGTATATGGAAGGGAGTTCTACAGGCGGGAAGTGCGAGAAAAGAAGCTGATTGAGTCGAATTGACGGCTGCATTTGGTTGATCTAACTGTAAATAGGTGGGACATTGTTGCCAGTATGGTTGCACGAGTAAGTTCTTGTGACGGAGAAACCAGTGACTTAAGTTCGTCGGAGCAGAATCCATGAAAATATTTGTAAAATAGACTGAGGGGAGCCACATCCCGCTGGTTAGAAAATGGCTGGTGTCTAGCGGCTAAGTCTGGACCCATCATTCATAATTCTTTCATTTGTTCCGATATCGCTTTATGCGCCACTGTCCTCATCACTTCCAATCATTTGTGTTGTAAGTGTGGTTTATGGTGACATTCATAGTAAAATAGTGCACCGGTGATGTTGAGGTTGCTTTACCCCTCATCTCCGAAATCTCCTCCACCTACTGGTAAAGCCGTTGACTTCTGAGGGACATCTACATACAGAGTACGGTCGATAGCCGCTTAGAACAGGTGGATGAGAGAGAGAGAGAGAGAGAGAGAGAGAGAGAGAGAGAGAGTGTCATTGGCCAGGTTGAAAAACCATTCAGATTACCCTCACACAGTTTAGCCGACAGGTTGTTGCTGTTCACCAGAGTGTGTGACTGTTGCAGTACCCATGCGACTTCGTGGTGGCCACGTGCAAGAGCTGGATGTAAACCGTGGACCAGTACAGTTCCGCTTTCAGGTTCACTCGAGAAAAAGCTGGGTCGACCACTTCGCTACAAAGGCACTAACACTGACCATATGCAACTTACATCTTTTATATTAAAATGTATTCATATTTTTCAAAAAATGATTTTCCATTTCAAACCAACTCAGTAGATAAGCATCCTCAACTGAAAGTTTTTCGCAACTGTTTTGCCTTAAAGATATAACCAGTTAATGAATGCATTGGCTTCTTTATTTCAAATTAATCTTCAAATATTCCATGTCTACTTTTGGATGAAAAGCCCGTAAACTAAATCGGCAATATATTTGAAGGCCTAAATGCTTGGATGATAAAAGCGAGTGAAATTTAAATTGCCCAACAAGATATTTGATAATTCAGATCTGAGGATTTTCTATATTAATGCAATCTGACACACACACACACACACACACACACACACACACACACACACACACACACACACACAAAAAAAAAAACCCCGAAAAGACAGCATTTAGAAAAGATCCAAACCATGGCATTACGGAAATGATTGTGTCAATCATCATTTTATCCTAAACGATTATTTTTTGTTCCTTTTAAATTTATTTGTCATGCGTTCTGTAGAATTAAAACAAGAGTGAGTCAATGGTTGAAACCTAACTTATCCTTTTTTTTATTTCGAAAATAGTTATAGGTTTAATGTCAAATAATCTATCTTTATTCTGAGTTTTATTGCAAAACATTTTCAACAAAACCAGTACACGGTTCTAGGGAGGTGAGCATTACAATAAACGCCAAAAATACAAAAAATACAAAACAGAAAATAAAATCGATCTTATTTAGCAATAAATAAAGCAAATAATTTTTCTTCGTGTAAAAAAACAATTTGCGTCAAGTAAAATTAGTTACTTTATCCCGCTGAAAATGAAGAAAATCCTAAGTTTTAGAGGTTTAATTTTTTTGCTCTTATCACTAATCTATCAATTGGTTATCATGGCTGACAATGATGAGAACGTTAAGAATTATTTAATGGAAAGGAAGTGCCCAGCTGTGACGTAGAATAAGATTTTCAATCATTAAAGAAAAGATGATTGAAGTCAATTCTTCCAAATTGTTTTTTTAAACACAAGAAAATCCATTATTTGTTGATTTTATTGAATTTGTCATTTCTTAATTTTTGCAAGTTGACTGGATGAAATACTTGATAATGTTACCAATTCCGAATTCTACAAAATCGATCATATTAATGCTTGGACATTAATAGCACAACCTGGAAAAATTCCATCTTTCTTTCTTTCTTTCTTTCTTTCTTATGATGCCGACATGAAGTTACTTAAAAGTCTTAATATTTCGAAATTGCATACGGCTTAAATTGACTTTTAGAAGCCCCTTGACTTTTTGTGTTTGTTCACAAATCAACAGGACAATTTATAAATGTAATGTGTTTGTTTACACATTTCAGATAGTTATTAATATTATTTTTAAAACAAAGTAATAAATATAACTCAATTATTAAATAATAACCGTTGGTCAATAAAGACAACATTAAGAGATTAAGATCTACGAATCTACTGCTTGTAATTCTTTCTATTATAACAAAGACCGTTATATATATATATATATATATATATATATATATATATATATATATATATATATATATGTTATTTTTCTTTAATCCGAAGTGGAAAAGTGAGAAGGTAAATTCCAAGAACCTTATCCTATTTAATATTAAAAAAAATTTAATCTTATAAAATGATGAAGGAGGAGAGCTCAATGTACTTAAGATTACAGAGCCAATATAAATTAGAGAAAATTTTCAAAATTCAAAGGTGTCGGATGCACATTTCGACATGAGATCTCTAATAGAGATTCCACATAACCTCAGCTACATCATTCTATTCCAAATGAAGAAAAACCTGGGGCAAAGGGTGGTAGAGGGGTTAAAATACTTTTTTAAGGTTAAAATTTTGGGCTGTTTGAAAAGGTATATTTAGGAGGGAAGGAATGGATTTAAATATAAGATTTAAAAAATTTTATATATATATATAAATTTTACATATATATAAAATTTTATATAAAAATTATATATATATATATATATATATATGTATTGTGTTTGCATTATATATAACACGCTAAAGTCCACTTTCCTCAAACGAGCGCATATAGCTCAGAGGTAGAATTTAGTCGGATTTCTAGAAGCAATCGAATGTTTAACCGTGCTGATGAGCTGTGATACAGCGAAACAGATCTGTCTGCGGATGACAATATATATAGGGGTGCACGCGCGTGTATGTAGCCATATATTTATAACTTCTTCCAGATTATTATTGTGTGTTGTATGTCGGTTTCTTCTCATCACAAGGTATGGACATAAATGATCGTGGCAACGTTTTTCCCTCCAATGAATCGATGACATGCACCAGAATGAAATTATCTGGTCTTTTTCTCTTGTCGGTTGATGAAATTACAGAAGAAAGATTGGGCCACTGTTTCTCCAGAGAAAGATGGATAACACGGCGAACGTGTACATCTCTGTGTAAGTGTGTGTGTGTGTGTGTGTTTGTGTGTGTGTGTGTGTGTGAGTGTGTTTGTGTGTGCGCGTGTTTGTGTGTGTGTGTGTGTGTGCGCGTGTTTGTGTGTGTGTGTATGTGTGTGTGTGTGTGTGTGTGTGTGTGTGTGCAGGATAGAGTATGGCGAGTTGGAAAGCATTAAAACAAGGTTTCTATGTTCTCATCCGCCCGGAGAAGCAATAAAGTCATGTGCGTTTAAGTACGAGGCTTAAAAAATACCCTGCATGTCTTGACAGAATACGAAATGAAGCCATATCAAACTTAAATGGTGGATGAATAAAGTAGTCTTCGGATTCGTCTTTTTGGTTTTTTTTATTTTACTTTTCTATAAAATAGGTGAATCTTTGTTGAATTCTGTTTTTCTCTTCCTTTCTGTAAAGCAATCCATTTTCTTCTGCACACTGTCACCGCCTGACATGTCTTATCTAATATCCAAAACATGGGATTACATTTCAATCTGATAGACCAAGAGGAAATAACTCTTAAAATGAGAAGTTTCAACATCACAATACACAACACTAAATTCGCCTTGCTAAAATAGCTGTATTTTCAAGTAGACAATCTTAATAAATGAATGTTTCAAGTCCTGCAGCTACTGTTTATATGGGATCACGGTTACTTAATACAACACTTTTTGTTCAAATGTTAGAGACCTTTGTTTTTGATTTTCAGGAATTCTATAGCTTCCTTCAACCATCTTATCCTTCTTCAACGTTAGTTTCATGCCCGAAAATGGAAAACAAAACCTAAACATCACTAAAGAATATACAGAATAAAAAACAAAAAAAAAAACAGTTATACCCTTGTGCAAATTAATTGAAACAACTGCTTTAATTACCTTTCTTTCACCTTTCGGTCAGTTTTAGACCCACTGGAGTGTCAGTGTGTAATCCATTCTATTTTTCATCAGAAGAAGTTATTTGCAGCAGTGTGCAGTAGTTTGAATCTATTTTGTGGGTGTATGATAAAATATGTTTGGCCTTGAAAAGTATTGCGGCATCCGTTATTGCATCAGGTTTTTATCAAGCCCAGATACTATTGTCTCGACTGTCGCGGATATTGTTGGTGTCAGCCTTTCAACTGTCATTCGTGTCATCAAGACAAAGAAACATACTGGATTCTTCAGTTTAAACCGTAAAGGAAAATGCGTTCGGAAGAAAAATAGCGTTAAAAGACGACGTATACGTGATCAGGGAAAGTGTGAAATATATTAAGAAGACATCAATGTTTCTGTTTTAATTAATTTGCATAAGGTCATGCATTTGGAAGTGATGGCTTTAACATCATCTACTAAACTTATCTTAGTACAGGGCCACGGTTATGGTACAGTCAGTGAGGATATAACTCACTACTCAATAGTAATGGTCAACCAGACTAGATGACTAAGAATTACTCCATACAGATTCGTTAACATGAAGATTTTAAAATTGATGTTTTTTAAAACTTGACATGAAGAATCCGAATACCTATTTTCAAGGTAAAAAAGACCTTATTAATTGGAAACATAATATCGACAACAAAATGTGAAATAGTCAACTATTTAAATGTTCGTTGTTATGATAGCAACCCTTACCAATTGTTGTGTTGCTCTTTTCCAAGCCTATTTATTACATGTCAGTTCCTTCCTCAAGTAACGTCTTTTGAATTTGATATTGAACGTTTAATTATAATTAACCGACTTTATTTCAACTAAAATAATTATTTCTTTATCTTTATTTTGTATAAAAACAAACACAATATCATTAATAATTGATTTTTCATAAGATTCTCAAAGTGAAGTATCCAGACATGAAGCCTATTACCATTTTTTGTACCAATGAAAAAAATGGTGAGGAAAATGCAATAATGGTTAAAGATTCACTTTTCGGCTTTTCACAACATTTTGAACGGAACAAATGTGATTACAGAAAAAAGTCGATTTAAAGTAGAATTCTTTTATAAAGTATTTGCTTATTGTTCATTTAACGTGATGTCATGTCAACAAAATATTGAACCTTTCCAACGATAGATTAATTCTTGTCACAAGAAAATCTTAAGCTACAAAACAATGTAGAAACACACAAATTCCGTAAAATATTCTATGCGTCAATAGGCGTTAATAAATAAAAACAAACGTTGTTTCACAAGTAAATTACTTTTGTCTAAGTAGAATGAATATCTTATGTATTCGAAAGTTTAATTTTATAGATGTAAATATTGGTTTGACCTCTATTTTTGTGAAAATCCTTGCGTATTCAGATCATAAGGTCATTGTCAAAAGTTAGTCTTAGGCATAAAAATACTTTATACAAAATTTCTGCACAATTTCTTATCCGGAGATAATGAGAAAATCAATAAAATATGATAGTTTTTTGAAGTCTACAAACCAATGAAGGTTAACAAAAAAAAGTTTAATTAATTTTCAAAAATATAACAAATATTAATTTTAGTAAAAAAATGAAAAAATGTGTTTTTTAAAATATAATGTTCACTAGGATGTGCGTTGCGATGTAGTGGATATCAACTCGGAACGACAAATCGGGGAACCGAGTTCGAATTCCACTTGAATTCGTTGCATTCACTTACGGGCCAATACCCTTCGGAAAGATATTAATCCGTCTCCTCTCTCTGGTTAAGGGCTAAATAACAGGACGGATTGAGTTCTGTAGCCTTGGTTGGCAACCAGTCTACCACAGAAAGTAATAGGAACCTGCTGTGGGATAATCTTCTGCCCAGTCAGTCATGTCACTTTCGAGACATGATCGACCAAGCGTGTATCACGTATGGCACTTAACTGACTGAATGTACACTACTGACCATAATTATTAGGCCAAAAGAAATGATGTATTTCATACTATTTTTAGTATTTATGGTCAAATGAAAATAGAATGGTTCTTTTGTTATTATTACTTTGCAAAATTGTACAAGACAAGGAAGCAAAGATGAACTCATCCGAATCACAGCAGTTTTTCTTCATTTTTTCATTGATGAAACTGCAATATAGGTAATTATTAAATATTTATTAATTCATTTGATGCACATTTTATTGTGTAGTATTACAAAAAAACCTTCTATTTTCATTTACAATTATTCACTTGGCAATAAACACTAAAAATAGTATGAAATACATGAGTTCTTTTAAAACACTGAGGTGGCCTAATAATTATGTCTGGAAGTGTAACTATTGTCGCGTTTTGGCAACAATAAAAAAGTCAACCATATGATCTCTCTCATAAATTATATATAAGTAAACTTCAGTTCTGTCGACAGATGAACGAATTAACTGATGAGGTTTGATGTCAACGAGAAGAATGGAAGCCTTTCACTCAATTTAAAATCTGATGCTCGCTTGTTACAAAACCAATAGGTATCCGAAAAAACAAACAAACAAAAAACAAACAAACAAACAAACAAACAAACAAACAAACAAAAAACAACAAAAAAACAAAAACAAAACTCTGTCATCAGAAGTGAAGTATAGAATTTACGGGTTGAGTCCTAAACAATAACTGGATCTTGATGTCCGAAGTGTTGAGATGAAACGTTTCTACTCCTAAAATTATAAATCCTGCTCAAATGTATTATTCAGTACTTTATCCACCTCTTGAACGATTACATTTTACTTCAATTCTTTAATGTACCTTGTCTCTTCAGGATATAGGCGATCATGGCCCTCCACATCATCCTGTCACTTATAGCTCTTAATAAGTTTGTCTTTTTTGTTTCTTTCAAAGCTTGTACAATCGTCCATTTACTCAAGCTCATTAAGTATGAAAGTCGCTGTTCCCTCTGACCCACTTTCCTTTAATCTGACCTGTGAGTATCAAGATTTTCAAGCTCTCCTTTCTCATTACGTGCCACAAAACTCTCAACTAACTTTTTGTGATGTTAAGTATAAGTTTCTTTTTTGTTTTGGTTCTTTCGAAAACCTCGTTGTTGTTCACATGTTCGGTACATGGAATCCTCAGCATCCTTCTGTGGAACCACATTTCTCTTGCTTCAGTCTCTTTTTCATCTTTGAGGAGATTGTCCAGCAACCGCTGCCATATAGGAGCATATATAGCACGTAACCATTCAATACACTTTTCTTTGTTTCTGACGAAATTTGTCTATCTCTTAATACAATGCTTAGCTTTTAGAATGGCCATCCCAATACGTCTTTGGTTCTCAATGTAGCACTTTCCGTCTTCTTAGAACACTTAACTTACCGAAGTTATATATATATATATATATATATATATATATATATATATATTAGAGAACCGTTAGATGAGTAAATTGAAAAAAGGAAATTGTACTAAAAAGAAAAAGTATTTTTTATCGTTAAGTTTACGGTCTTTTGAGTTAACTAAACACACACACACACACACACACACACACACACACACACACACACACACACACACACACACACATATATATATATATAACTAAACATGTATATATATATATATATATACGTTTAGTTAAATCAAAAGACCGTGAACTAAATGATAAAGAAATATTTGTTTTTTTTAATACAACTATTTCCTTTTTTCAATTTACTCATCTAATGTTTTTCTATTAATAACATAGATCGTAAATTACTCGGTGATAATTCTGGTAATAACTCTTTAAAGCTACGGTTGTGTGTTCAATCAACCGAAATCAACATTTTCTAAACATGTACTAGGAACGGGGTACTAAATAGGCCTCGATCCGACCAATGAAAATCTACTTTTGTTCATTTGTTTCGCTATCTTTCGTTTCTGCAGATTAATTGGTTCTGTGAGAACCAATTCTTATGTAAAGGCTGGATTCCACTTTGCGCCATTTTATAGCACTAACATGATTTAGCTTTTATTGTAGACAGAATCCTTCAAGCGATACAATTCTAGTGGTTCCTCTGCTCACCTCGACATCAGATGTATTCATTGCTATTTCGTAACTTAAAAGTAAAAACATAGAAAGGAAAAAAACTGAGGATGACGAACCACGTATCGAGATTTGGTCAATGATATGGAACAGAATGGAATATGGAAAGAATGGAACAAATAATCTTAGACTGTTCCCTCAAAGACATCCCAGTCCCCATGCTCTACGTTACTTCCTCTTTGTTAATTCGATTTGGTTAGTTTGTATCGAGCACTTTTCTTTCTTTGTGGTTGGTTCCGTTTGAGGGTTTTTTTTCTTTGCTGCGAGGTACTGTATGTATTGTCGGTACTCCGCGGTTTTCTTTTTTTTCCCCCTCTTGTCCAACGCTTTATAGCGACGGACAGTAACGGAGTTAGATTCTGCCGGTTATTTGTGGTCCTCAAGGTTTGCTTTTGTAAAATTTTAGGATTTAGATACGTACAGAGTCGGTCTTATTATTATTATTATTATTATTATATATATATATATATATATATATATATATATATATATATATATATATATATATATTTGATTAAATTTATCATTTCCATTAAGTAAAAAATTCAGATAGAAATTACATAGATTGGAAGGTCACTTTTAATTTTGATTTCTTAAAATTTTCTTAAAAGCGGCCATTTTTCTTAATTTTAAGAAATTTGTAAACAAACAAAAATTCAACGATATTAAAAGATTTAAAAAGATTTCTGACACTTTATTTTAGTAAATTTAGAAAATTGAAAGTTAAATTAATCTGGTCATATTTTGTTTAATTAAGATCAGTAGTAGAATTACTATTGTTATTGTTATATAATTTCAATATTTTATTGTTATGTAATTTAATTATTTTTTCTAAATTATTAGTGCAACTATTACTAAGTTTTAGAGTGTTCCGATTGAAAATTTGACTGAGAATGAAGTGAGCCGATGCTGCCTTGCTATTGTCTCTCTCTCTCTCTCTTTCTCTCTCCATGAGCGTGGTGACAGGAGGGATATATATATATATATATATAGTTATCCGCAGACAGATCTGTTTCGCTGTATCACAGCTCATCAGTACGGTTAGACAGCCGATTGCCTTTTTACACAGAACTGAAAAACGACCGAATTGGCGTCAGTCGGCGATTCTACCTCTAAGCTACGGGCGCTTGGTAGAAGAAGGCAGACTTTTTAGCGTGTGTATTATCATTATACACGCTCAATAGCTGAGAGTGTTGTAATTCATTAGCTTATATATTTATATATATATATAAGATAGATCGGAAACTATCTGGTATGATATTTACAATGTTCGGACTGTTCTCATCTTTGTTGTCATATTGTTGAACTGTGATGCAGCAAAGCATATCTGTCTGCGGATGACGGATAGATAGATAGATAGATAGATAGATAGATAGATAGATCGGAAACTATATTTACAATGTTCGGACTGTTCTCATCTTCGTTGGCATATTGTATTCATTACGTCCATCGGGTAGATTGTTTTTGTTCTCTTTGTGCCTTGCATCTTCCATATGTCTCTGCTGTAGTCAGGAATTGAACTCACACCTCTGTCAGTTAAGTCAGTTGATTTAACCAACAATTTTATCCACTAGTCCACGTGTTCTTTAATATGACAGCCATGATAGGAACAACAGTTTGAACAAGGTAAATAATGTAAATAGTTACAGTACGTCATCTCAAAAACATAGACAGACATTCAAGGTGAATATGTCAACAAAGATGAGGACAACAATCCGAACAATGTAAATAGTGTAAATAGTCTCAACATCTCATCCCCCAAATATTGACAGATATTGAAGGAGTGAATATGGCAATAAAGATGTGAACAACAGTCCGAACAATAGTTATAATATCTCATATCAGAAATATATACAGATATTCAAAATGGATATGCAAACAAAGATGAAGAAAACACTGAAAAATGCAAATAATGTAAATAATTACAATACCTCATCTCAGAAACATAGACACATATGATATGAATAGAGTTAAATACATACATACATACAGACATGCATACATACATACATATATATATATATATATATATATATTAAACGTTTGCCTATCTATCTTTAATAATAATAATAATAATAATTCAGTTATTTTCTGAATTTTGATCTGAAGTTTCGACTGTATAAAATTCGATCGATGAAATTAATGAAATATTGAGCTACATGCAAAGAAGTACAAGGAAGGAGAAAAAAAAAACAATGTTTTATTACAGCCAACAGAGAGATCTCCGGGTAACTAAAAGAAAAATTACATATATATCTAACATTGAATATATATATATATATATATATATATATATATATATATATATATACAAAAACCCAATGTTGCTACAACCAACAGAAAGAAAGATCTCCGGATAACTAAAAAAAATACATATATATTTGATATTGAACAAATTATGTTAGAATATTTTTTTATATATAATTTTATATATATATATATATATATATATATATATATATAAAGAAGTATGTGTACATATATATAAGTTTCATTAAAATTGTGGTGACCGTTTTTGAAAAATAAAATCAAAAACTAAACTATAATCGAAAGCGCTTGGATATGCAAAACATTTGGACAATTTGTATTTAATTTTGGTCCAGACAATTCGAAAATTATAAGAACATAATAAAGTGTAATTAAAAAACTAAACCAACAGTACTTTATCACTCGTTTTTAATAAAACTTGTATAAAAGAGGGATTGCTGCCCAAATACAATATATTATATATATATATATATATATATATATATAGGTATAGATATCCAGCCCGTAAACGGCGAGAATAATCCAACAAGATCAACT
This sequence comes from Ascarosepion bandense, assembly GCA_037127315.1. Lineage (NCBI taxonomy): Eukaryota > Metazoa > Mollusca > Cephalopoda > Sepiida > Sepiidae > Ascarosepion > Ascarosepion bandense. The sequence goes on from JBBBDQ010001492.1 coordinate 128,767, forward strand.
TAATATAAAATATGAAGTGTTATATCTATATAGAGAGCTCAGTGGATGTTATCCAGAGCAATATAATATTTATAAAGGAAAACTCAACACGTCATTTAAATTGATTATTAATCGTCATTCATTTCAATCAGCTAAATTAGCTCATTTCATCAGACCACACAATATTCGTTCCATTCGGTACAAAATATTTTCCCGGAATAAATTTCTTTTAACTGAAGAGAAAAATAAGTAAAAAGCTTAAGGATTGAGCCATTGGCATCATCTCAGTTTTGGGTATTCACACCAGTCGCGAAAATATTGAACACCAAGTCATTAAACGCCCACTCTCAATCCCATGGATACGTATGCATGTGTAACCCCACAAATTAACACATTTATGTATACTCATTTATATCCATATACACACATGCTCATACATCCACATATGTACATACAAATGCGACTGTGTTTATACTTATATATACCTATAGACCTACATCCCTCTATGCCCAACATATGAATCTTGCGTTCATATAGCCACATATATATTTTATAAATACTGGATTTTCACGCGTATAAATAGTGCTAAATATATTTAAGTATATTAACAATTATCACACATACTCACAAATTACGCATATATTCTCATACTTACACACATCTCCTGTGTACATAGCAGAGCTCGGGTTATAGATGTGAAAATCTGAAATGGTAGAATTAAGGAATTAAGTCTGAATATTTGCAATAGAAATAGCGTTAGAGTAGCAAAAGTCTCGCGATTTTCGTCTCAAGGAAAGTGGTAATGGGTGGGTGGGGGCAGATAAGCTATCATAATTATAATGGAAATGATTCTGTCGAGAATGGTTTTGCTGATTTCACGTCTTGTGAGGTTGATAATCCTGGTGAGGCAGTTAATCTCGTAATCCGTTTTATGACCATTAATGTACAGAGTTTACTAACTATGTATTTACTTGTTATATTTATGTCTTCAACTAAATTAATTATGTTGTTATCTACTTTTTTGTAATTTAAGGTGAATGACCTTAACCTGCATAAATAAAATACACTGACAGTGTGAAAAGCAAACACGAAAAACAAATTGGTAAAGGAAACACAATATGAGACATACTAAAGGAAAGGAACGTCAGCAAAAAACATTGACCCAAAAGAAATCAGAAGCAGAAGAAAAACGAGTGGATAATTGAAGAGATACTTGACATGATGCAAATGAGACAGAAAACTATGCCAAGACATGGAACGGAATACAGGGAATTAAACAAGGAAATCAGACACAAATGAAGACAGGCTAAAGAGGAATGGCTCAACAACAAATGTGCAAAAATAGAGAGACTGATTAGGACTAAATAAGCAGACAGACATAAAGAAATAACAAAACTGACAGGACAAAAAACCTGCTCCTAAATAGGATGTATAAAATCCAAAGATCGAACGATAATATTGGAGAAAGAGGAGATACTCTAGCGATGGGAAGAAGATGTAAAAGATCTTTTCAACAACAAGAAAGAACAACCGACAATACACAAAGATGGTGACTGACCGGAAATATTAAAATCAGGAGTGGAAATTACAATGGCCAAACTGAATAGAAAGCAGCTGGACCAGTTGGCATTGTAATAGAGATGCTGACAGCCCTGGACGAATTCGGTATAAAGGAAATTACAGAAATAATAAATAAAATTTATAACAGTGGTGTAACACCGGACCAGCTAAGCAGGTCAGTTTTCATAGCTCTGCCTAAGAAGCCAGGTATAAACGAGTGCGAACTCCGACGAACAATCAGTTTGATGGGCCACATAACAAAACTCATCATCCGAATCCTGATGAATAGACAGCTAAGCAGAATCAGGCCAGAGATAGGACAAGAACAGTGCGGCTTCATCAAAGACACTGAAAGAAGGAACGCGATATTTATGATTAAGATGCAATCAGAAAGGGCAATACAAATGAAAAAGGACGTATACCTCTGTTTTATAGATTAGGCAAAGGTGTTCGACAAAGTACGCCACAAAGTATTGATAGAAAAGCTCAGAAATATCGACATGTTTAGGAAAGATATCAGGGCAATCAAGAATCTCTACTGGAAGCAAATCCCCTGCATACGGACTGGAAACGAATTCAGTGGTTATACAAAGATAGAAAGAGGCGTAAGACAAGGATGTGTCTTTTTATCAGATCTATTCAACTTGTACTGCGAGACTATATTGAGGGCCCTAGAAGTTATGCCAGAATTCGTCATCGGAGACCACAATCTGAACAAGATAAGGTACGCAGATGATATAGTATTGATAGCAGACACGGAAAGGAAACTACAAGACCTCCTACAGAAGATATCTGAAGAGAATGAAAGGAAAGGACTACAAATAAACTGCAAGAAAACCGAATGCATGGTCATTAGTAAAAAGAGCAGTCTAAAATGCCTGGGAAGTGTTCTAACAGAAGACGGAAAGTGCGACACAGAGATCCGAAGGCGAATTGGCATGGCAAAGGACGCATTCCAGAAGCTAAGTAGAGTATAAAGAGACAGGAGAATGTCGCTAGAAACAAAGAAGAGAGTAATGGATTGCTTTTTGTTGTCAGTTTTTCAATATGACAGTGAAGGCTGGGAAATCTCAACAAAGATAAAGGAAAAACCCGAAGCAACTGAAATGTGGTTCTACAGAAGGATGCTGCGAATATCATGGATCCAGCATGTGAGGAATGATGAATTTTTGGAAAGGATGGAAACGAAAAGGAAATTTATATTTAGCATCAGGAAAAGACAACTGAAGTTCCTGTGACATGTAATGAGGAAGAAGGGCTTGGAGAATCTGATATTCACAAGTCTGATAGAAGGAAGGAGAGTCAGAGGAAAGCAGCGTGTAACATACTTGACGAGCCTGAGCAGGTGGATGGCAGAACGGGGGTTGGGTTGTGTGACAGGAAAATGAGTGCTAAGAACCGCCAGGGATAGGGAGACGTGGATGATCATGATCGCCTTCATTCTGAAAGGACGTGGCTTAAAGAAAATCCTGTAATCGTTTCACTGTGACACGCGATAGTTTTTCAGACTTGCGTAAATCTACATATGTATCTATTTGTTTCAACACTGGCATGGAAAACGCCTGAGGCTTAAGTCATTTTTCTCCATATAATTTCTAAAGTAACACAAATGGTAGAAGCTCTGGCAAAGAGAAAAAACATTCACAGAGGCAAAAAACATTTGTAAGAAATCTAAGATCAGACTGATGTGTTATCAACCGTTCTGAACGAATCTTTGACATTAAAAGCAGAATTACAACGAAGAATCCAGGTATTAGAAATGTGATGCTATAAAACCGTTCTAGGTATGTCCCACGTAGATCACATCACAGATTAGGCTGTGTTAGGTTTTATCAAAGAAGAAACATACTCTTTGAGATACACCATAACTACCATCAAAACAGTAAAAAAAAACTAATAATTTTTCTACTGCAATCCTTCAAGATATCACCTTAGGCAAAAATAAAGAAGAGGCAGAGAAATCAAAAGGGCAGTGAGTGCACTGGAAAATCATTCACAAAGACTGACAAGCATGCAAACGAAATATGTGGAAAGAGCTGCTCAGCAACCCTAGACCGCACCCAATCTGGGTAACGATGACCAAAACGATGACGATAATGATGGTGGTTATGTTGTTGTTGATGATGATAATGACGATTATGATGATATAAAACCGTTCTAGGTATGTGCCAATTTCCGATGACAAAGTAACGCAAGAGAAACAGTATTGGAAAATAATCGCTAGCCTAACTGCAAGAGGAGATGGTCGGATTTTCATGTGCCGTCCTTCATGCCAACACCAAGGAAAGAGAAATGGGTGGTCGTTGTCTTCTCATAGAAACCAGCGATAAGAATCCCTCCACAGTTTTTCAAAGTGAGAATGTGAACAAATTATTGATTGAAATAATGGAAAATATATGACTATATATTTATTATAAATTATATTTTAGAACATGTACATAATTTTTCTATATATATCCACGACAAAGGTACATTTGTTTCGACATTGATACTTCAATGTCTCATCAGGCGGTATGTAAAGGAATGGAAAGCCTCTTTTCTTATATTTTCTCAGTTGTATTTGATGTGTTGGTGGGGGTTAGTGATAGGGGAACAACTCTCTGACCATTGGAATTTTGGAGAGAGTGTTGTTGTTAAAGTGGTTGATTAATGAGAATCTTTGATTTCTAGTGACTATATATTTATATTTTCACGAACCCCTGCATTTATAAAAGCAAAACATGCGTGTGTGAGATTGCTTTTATTCTTACAATATTTTCTGATTTTTTACTTTTTGCCTTATTTTAAACTTTCTGTGAGATTTTGTTAATTTTCTAAAATTTCTGAAAGGTTGAACAAATTCTCAGATATGTGGTATAGCAAGGGAAAATAATTGGGGACAAAAACTCATTCATTGAAATACGGGATGAAAAGTTGCCAAAGTTTTATTAATTCTTGTTCGCAAAAGAATGCTTCAATTTAACAATGAAAATTGTAAAAAAAACTTCTTTTTTTAAAATTTTCTTCTCATTTTCCTTTTCTTTGTGATTTCAATATTCCTTCCATTTTCATCTAAAGCAACTTCACACTTCTTCACCGAACATTTAAAGCGACCGCAAGGAGAATCCATAAATCTAACACAGCAATAGAAAAAAAATCATGTAGATTTTATTTCTATGATTGAATAAATTTTGAAAAAATCTTTCGTCAACAGCAGCTGAATGGTCAAAAAGTCAGAGGTTAACGCCGAGAATGTGTCAAATTGGTAAAAGGAAAAGAAAGGAAAGATTAAAATTCAAAACCAAGACAAAAATAAATTGTAAAGCTTAACAACACTTTATTTTAGCAGATATGAAAAATGAAAAGATCTTTGTAGACACATAAACAGTCGAATCTTTGAGTAAGTGGGTATTCTTCAAATGTATAATTGTCTTCTGGAAAAGGAAAAGTTATAGGTTTTATTATAGGTTTTCACTTAGAGAAAAGTCTTTACAGATTAGAGTTTCATAAATATATTATCCAAATCAACGGCTATTCTTCGTCGTGTAGTGAAGAAATCACCAAGCAAATTCACGTGCCAATTAGTGTACAGTGTGAGATCAACAATGGATACTTCAACATTGTGACCTTCTGCCTAATATAAATTTAGCAGATATCGACAGCCATTTTTATCACAATAAAAGCTTCTAAAATGTCAGCCGTAATTCATTTGAAATTTTATATTTAATTGCGCAGCTTATGCTAACACACGATCACAAATAAATGACACTTTGTGAGGATAGAATTCACCAGAGTTGTTGCATTATTCATGAAAAATTGTTTTTAATAGAAATATTTTTCCACATTCATCACTGGTTTCTCGGCCAATGAATGCTGAACTTTTCCTTTTAAGGAAACGGTTAATATTACCGTTATTATTACAGTGGTAACAGTAAAGTAACTGGGAGGGAAAATGATGGCATAATCAAGATGTTGAAATTCTACGTTCTTTTAAAGAAAAGGTCACAAAGAAAAGCCAAATCAACATTGGAAAAGAGCGATAACAACGACTGGACTTGAGAAACCTATTTTTCCGAAAAAATGCTTTAAGCATAAGTTCCTATAAGCTTCAAGAGGAAACAGTACTAGATACTCCTCAATGAATTTAAAATGTGTCCTTGTAGGGAAACGGTTAATATGACTATTACTATTAACAGCTAATATGACCATTTAATCAGTTAAGTGCCATACGTGACACAGGCTTTCGGCGATTATGTCTCCAAAGAGACATGGCTGACTGGGCAGAATATTATCCCGCAGTATGTTGCCATTCCTTTCTGCGGTAGACCGGTTGCCGACCAAGAATATAGAACACATTCTATCCTATTATTTAACGCACAACTGGAGGGAAGTGACGTATTAATACCTTTCCTAATGGTATTTGTGCGAAAGTAAATGCAAGGAATTCAACTGGAATTTGAACTCGATTGAGCAGATTACAATCGTTATGAAATTGTAATGAAGTATTTTAAACATAGAACGAAGCAAAATTTTCGCATTTCTAATTAACAAATTTGCCGTAAAGTTTCGATCTTTTCACGTAGAAGTAATGTATTGCTACATATCTAAACTTATTTATAAATGGAACTTTGTCTGTGTGTGTGTGTGTGTGTGTCTGTGTGTGTGTGTGTCCGTTATCTATAGACTCCGAAATGGCTGAACCGATTTTTTTGAAAATGTACAGAGTTGTACTATAAGCGTCTGCGAGTGTTCTTAGCTAGGTTTTGTGTCGAGGTACCCCCGAAAAATATCGAAAATATCGGGTTATAGAAGGAGTGGTCCCATTTTAATCAAATTTGATACACTCATAGACAAAGACATAAGAAACGATATTAAGAAGTTTCAAGGTTGCAGTTCTTACAATAGTGCAGAAAATCGATAACACACACACACACACACATATATATATATAAGGCAAGTGTGTGTATGTTTATCTGCCTGAATGTCTGTATTTTTTCAGCCCTTTTATTGTAATTTTTGCTTCGGGTTTGGCTCTAAGTAAATATAATTGTAATTCTTAGTCTCAGCCATGGTACCATTTACTCAGAGAACTTATTAACCTTCAAAATTCAGTTTACGACAAAAAAGCTTATTTGATATCGATACCAAGTAATCAAAATTTGACTTACATCCATTCATTTTTCTTTCAGTTTCACTTTAACTGGAAAGAACTATTGCATTTTAGTCTTTCGTGCCAAAGTCCAAAGAGTCTGAGCTCCAGGACTATGGATTAGTTTTAAAGCTTTCATTACACCCAAGCAACGTCGGGCTATACTGCTAGTAGAACCATATTTCCAATGCTGTTCAAATATTTGTTTTCTCTTCGCTTCTCAAGTCTGAACTAGTGACTTAATCATTAAAAATATCACCCTCAAAAATCAAAATGATTTACAATAACATGTATATAAAATGTCCGAACAAACCCTGAAAATTACAAACTCTATTTATTTGGTATGGTGTATATATCTTCTTCTTCATGTGCCGTGTCTCTTCAAGACGTAAGTAATCATGGATTTCCACTTGATTATGTCTCTTGTCGCTCTCAATATTTTTTCTCTTGGTATCTCTGCCAGACGCCAAACCCCGCCCCGCCATCCATTTGCTCAGACCTAACATGTACGTCTCGCGATGCTTTCCCCGGTCTCTCATTCCCTCTATCCGACCGGTGAGTATTAAATTTTCTAGGCCCTTCTTCTTCTTTACGTCTCCCAGGAACCTCATTTGTCTCTTCTTGATGTTAAGTATGTTTTTTTCTAGCTTGCATCCATTCCAATACCTCATCGTTGCACACGATACCATGGTATCTTCAGTATCCTTCTGTAAAACCACATTTCTGCTGCCTAAAGTCTCTCCTTCATCCTTGATGAGATCATCCGATATTCCCTTCCATACAGAAGGACAAGTATCACATAACAATCCAGCACCCTTTTCTTTGTTTCTGATGAGATTTTCCTGTCATTCAAAATCCTGGTTAGCTTCTGAAATGCGTCCTTGATCATAGCAATGCGTCTATGGATCTCCATGTCGCACTTTCCATCCTCTTTCAAAACTGTTTCCATGTATTTTCATTTTTTTACTTGTTTTATTTTAGTTTCTCCGACTTGTAGTTGGCATATTGGGCTCTTCTTTTCGCTGATTACCATACATTCAGTTTTCTTGAGGTTTATGCTCAGCCCTTTCTTCACGTTTTTTTACTACCTTCTGTAGAAGGTCCAACATTTTCCATCCCGTGTCTGCTATCAGCACTGTGCCATCCGCGTATCTGATATTGTTGAAACTGTGGCCGCCAATGATGAATCCCAGCAAGGCTTTTATTTCTCTCATAATCGCTTCTCTGTACATGTTGAAAAGATCCGGTGAAAAAACACACCCTTATCTTACACCCCTTTCTATTTTTGCATACCTGCTGAGTTCACTTCCTAAAAGCGGTTTGCTGCCAGTATAGTTTCTTGATTATCTTAACGTCTCTTCTGAAAATGTCGAGGTTGTCGAGCATTTATATGAAGTCCTTGTGTCGTATTTTGTCGAACGCCTTTGCGTAGTCTATAAAGCACAGATAAAGGTCCTTCTACATCTGTATTGCTCGTTCAGATAGCATCCTGAGCATGAATATAGAATTCTTCGTTTCAGTATCTTTAACGAAGCCACACTGTTTTTGTCCTATCTCTGGACCGAATCTGCTGCGCACTCTGTTCATCAAAATCCGGATGATGAGTTTTGTTATGTGGCTCATTTAGCTGATTGTTCGGTGGAGATGCTGTTTACTAGACGAGAATTATTGGTTTAAACTTTGATTTTATAAACCACTTGTAAATATTTCTTTGAATAATAATAAAATTGGCCAGAATAATTGGCCAGAATTGTTTTACTCTTGGACGCTATCATATTGAAAAAAGATGGAACTCATTTTTCCTTAATGCTAATAAAAAGGAAAGCAAATAGCGCAATTTTTACTTTTAAAATTGAATATTTTCTTTTCTTTAGACCAAAGCAAAATATTGTCGATAAATTAGCGGGAATTAAATTATGACATATTCAAAACATAGGTAGAAAACATCAGTGCTTTAATAGTGCTTTAAGCAGTAAAAAACTTGTCTTTTAGAAGTTATGTGCTTGGAAGATGATGCTAGGAAATAGAACATTATTTTAAAATAGAAAAAAAGACTGAAGTCATGACCAGATAAATCTTGATGAGTAGTGAAGGTTTCAGTTTTTTATTATTTTATTACGGTAATCATTCATCTCGAGTTTTACTGTGGCACGACAAATAAAAATTATACAATAATTTCTAACTCCCACCACCAACACCACCGCATGTTTTCTTACCGTTCGTTACTAGAATAAAAAACTATGATTTATTTGGACGACATTTTCGTCAATCAATGTATTTTGAAAAAACTTCACAAGGATTAAGACCCACATTCGAGTAATTTATATTAATTCCTTTCGCTATATTAAATGCATTCAATTAAAACTGTTCCACTTTATCGCCCAATGAGTGCCTTCCAGACGTAATCCAATTAATGCTCTTTTTAGCACTGGTCTGATCGTTGACACTTTTCTATCAGATATTCATGATTTGAACCGAGCTTTTACTCTCAGAACGAACGCTGTGTTAAGCAGTAAAAGAAGGAGAAGCAATAATTGGAAGATTCCAAATGTTCCCAGTATGACCATAATATTGTTTTATCAAACCCATACGTATTCTTTCTGCTGGGAAGAAGCAACATTTTATCAAGAAATTCCAAATTTTATTTCTTTAAGTCTATTAAGTTCAGTAGATTGATTTCATTTTATTGCACAGAAGATTTAGAATCAATAGATTTTATACTGGGATTTTTCAGTTCTCAGTTTCTTGAGTCATTGTTTAAAGTAAGAAAAAATACAGGATGGAACTGGTACTTCTTGATTAACTTAATCGAATTCCCTGGTTTTAGGATACGATAAAATTTTATAACTTTGCCACAGTTTGTATTAAAGTAGTAGAACCCTTGTGTGATAAATACATAGCTCGGAGCACAGTTTTAGTACAGTTAATTCAAAATGGCTGATCTGCAATGTGACCCTGTATCTGACTAATCAAAACTTAGGCAAGATAATAATGACATTGTAAATGTCAAGGATAACTTCAAATAATGATTGAAATTGATTTTAGAAGCAAGGTGCATACAAATATAACTGAATTTCTAATCGGACGTGTGTACCAACGAGCAATCCACTATAAAAATTGACGAAACACAATCTTTATACTAAGGCGAATTGTTTTGTAAAGTATCTTCACAGACCAGTTTGCTTGTATAGTGAGTTCAATTTTCATTACGGCCGTGACATAGTGTGGAGTAAGCTACACGGAAACGTAATTTCTTTGTTGTTACATAAACTCGTAAGTTTTATATCATTTATGTTAATACTCATTATTGATTAATAGTTCGGATGATTTATTCAACAATGTCTTCCCCTTTATTCTTTACAATCTTCTGTCAACAATCTAATAAATGTTCAATATCTTTACGATAGAAATAACTAGGTTTTGACTCTAAAAATTCATCAAGGACTGTTTTAAGATCCACATCGTTGCTGAAGAAAACATTCATAAAATTGTAAGAAAGTGACCAGAAACTGTGATAGTCTGAAGGAGAATATGTTTGGTATGGCAGAACTTTCCAACTGAGCTCTTTAATTGCGTATTTGTTCATGTTAGCGACGTGGGGACGAGCATTGTGATGTTGAATAATCAAATTATATCGCCGGTCAAGTATTTTTCAGCTGAATTTTCATTTTGAGTCTGTTCATTTGTTCAACATCGAGATGTCGAACATTCTCATTCTTTGTCTCTACTTCTGAGATGAGGTAGTATATACACTATTTACATTGAAGAAAAATCGTTAAAAAAGAAAGAATTTATCAACCAGACTCGTTCATATGTTAACGTAATTTAGCGGATTTTGTTGTAGTGAATCGGTAAAGAATTGTTTTAATATAAAAAAATATTTGTTTTGACTTGTAAAGAAATGAGATATGAAATATTTAATACTCAAAAGCAACACCTTGAGAATATATAATAAAATTCTTACTACAGATGAATAAACGTTTCATCTAACATATAATTTGAATGGCCAAAATGATGTGTAAAATAAATTCTTGTGAAAACATATTTATTTTTTTGTTCACCCAATAAAAGGCAACCCCGTTCTGTCATCCACCTGCCCAGGCCCTTTAAATATGTTATCCACTGCTTTCCTCTGTCTCTTTTTTATCTGGCCTGTTAGTATCAGGTTTTTCATGCCCTCCTTCCTCATTGCATGTCCCAGGAACTTCAGTTGTCTTTTCCTGATGCTAAATATAAATTTCCTTTTCGTTTCCATCATTTCTCATAATTCCTCACATGCTCAGTCCATGATATCCGCAGATATCTTCTGTAGAAGTTTTTCCTTCATCTTTGATGATATTGTCCAACATTCACTGCCATATTGAAGAACTGACATCACATAGCAATCTAGTACTCTCTTCTTTGTTTCTAGTGAAAGTTTTCCCTCTCTTAATACTTTACTCATTAGCTTCTGAAACGCGTCAATCGTCGTGCCAATTCACCTTCGGATCTCTGTGTTGCACTTTCCGTCTTCTGTTATAACACTTCGCAGGTATTAAAAGTTGCTTGATTTTAGTATCCCCCTCCACATCTCTATTTGGCATTTTGGGCTGCTCTTTTTGCTGATGACCATGCATTCGGTTTTCTTGCAGTTTATTTCTAGTCCTTTTTGTCACTCTCTTCAGCTACCTTATGTAGGAGGTATTGTAGTTCCCTTTCCGTGTTTGCAACCAGCACTGTATCATCTGCACTAACCTACTAGCGGGTAATATATTCACTTTAATTGCAGATTCATGGTTTAATAACGAAAGGAATTATTGAAACTGTTAACAGAGGCAAATGATAAATAATGTATAAAAACATTGCCAAAAAGTTTCAAAATCGTTCATGAAAAAAATAAACTTATAAGCTTATTAGCTAATGTATATGACTATTGAGATTATACCAAGTAAGTGACATCAAAATGAGTTTTAGATATCGATTTTGACCTTGAAAGTAACTGTATCAATTTGAGAATCAGCGTTTGGCAATCATCTGTTTTGATTGTTGTTATTTCAGACTCTGTTAAGTTTGTTGAATAGACAACCATCATAAATTTCTGTTTCTCCGTTCTGACACTTATGCCAAAATACCCTTGAGAAATATATGCATCCATCTTCTCCCCAGATATAGATTAAACAATAGGACTTGGAACAAGAATCTTGTTATTGTAAAAATGTTAATAAAACATTCACTTGAACAAAAGAAGAATGATTCTTACAATAAATAAATCAGAAAAAGTTTATAAGCTATAAAAAACAAATATCAGTTAATATCTGTTCTGATTTCTAGATTTCATTAATACCTTTGTATCAATAGATTTTCTTGAATTAACGTTATTAATAGTTTTATTTTTCAGTAGAGTTATTCTTATTTACAAAGTTGAGCAAGTTTGACACAAGGTAATAATTATGAAGCATCGTCTGTTTTGACTGTCGTTATTTCAGACTCTGTTAAGTTCACTGAATTGACAACCAACATAAATTTCTGTTTCTCCGTTCTGACACTTATGCCAAAATACTCTTGAGAAATATATACATCCATCTTCTCCCAAGATATGGATTAAATAATAGGACTTGGACCTAGAATCTGCGGTACTAACTTGCTAACTATTGCTCTACGTCGTGGTGTTTCAGCTTATGGTCAGTAGAGAGCACTTAGTGTGGATCAAAATCCCTACAATAACTTATAGACAGTTATTTTTAAAAAAAGTGTATGAATTGATATTTTATTGAGTTACGTTCAAGCTAAATCGATATTTGGTCCTAATTTATCTTGCGTGAAATTGAAACTGCTCTTTTATGATTTCTGTTTTGTTTTGATCACAATATATCGGATAAGTTTTGAAGTTTCAATCCAGAAATTATTTACTAAGTCTCGCCCATGCGTCCAAATTGATTTTTGGAATCTTTTATTTTTAAACTGGTTTTATTTTACGCGTTTCAAATCTGATTTTGTATTCATACACATTTGTTGCCTTTGAATTGTAAGCCAAATATTTTCTGTTTGTTCATTTCCGGTTTTGTATTTCGTTTTCTGTTAGTGACGTTCAGTGAAGCGAATGCTTTTCACTATTCACTGGAAACCAAAGACATAAATCAGACGCCGATAGTTTTTGCTTTTTCTTTTGTTTCCTTTTCCAACTTGTGACAATTTCGACCAGCGTTCCGAATTTTGTAATTTCTTCTTTTTACGATTCCAGAACTAGCAATAAAACTTTTTAGTTCGCAACATTGTGAAACGAAAGAAAAAATTGGTTACTTGTTGAAGAGGCGACTGAATTATTTGAAATTAAGTTCTGTTGATTCATTTTGCGTTCCGCATGACTTTATGTAAAATTCGATTTCGTTCATCAGATGAGGTTTGATTTTTTGTAAAGATATTAATATTTACGTCTAATCTATCGTTTAAATTAATCGAACTACAAATTAGAATAATAAAACACTCTATTCCGTTATATATATTATATTGTATTGAAAATAGATTTCAGGAAAGTCGTGCTACAAAGGATTTCTATCATTTAAGCTGACGTTGTATAAATTTGAAGTAACCAGAAGTAGAGGCAGAACCTTCGCCACTTATTTGCATCATTTTATAACAAATCTTATCAAACTCTGTTAGATTTTCTTTCAGAAGCTTATTCAAATAGACCATGTAAGAATTTAATTGGAAGAAATCCGCGTTTATTTTAATAAATGGTAAATATTTTTTATTATTGAAGCTGAGCTGCTGTCAAATTTAAAACAAACAAAAATTGCCAGCTTTTTTAAAAAATCATATCGTCGCAAGCAAAGCATTTTACTGCCAGTGTTTTGCAGGGAGTTACATAGGAGGAAAGTTATGGGAAAGAGTGACAGGTTATAGGGGGTGTCAGGAAGTGGGTAAGAGAAGGATGAGAATACTGATGAGAGTGGAGTGGATGGAGAAAGGAGCATGAGAGAGAAGATGCAGGTTAGTGAGATAGGAGATGATATTTTGTTTATAATCATATCGCGCCAAGCAAGACATCTTACTGCCACTGTTGTGCAGAAGGTTACATAGGAGAAAAGTTATAGGAAAGAGTGACAGGTTATAGGGGGTGTCAGGAAGTGGGTAAGGGAAGGATGAAAATATTGATGAGAGTGGAGTGGATGGAGAAAGGAGTATGAGAAAAAAGATGCTTTTGCTATTTCTTTTTCAATTTTTCCGTTTTTTTCATTTTAAATTGAATTTGTTTTTCTTTCTTTCTTTTTTTCATTCATTTTTCATTTATTCCTTCCTTCTATTTCATCCAAGAAAATATCTTCATTAGTGAAAGCGTAAATGATGAATACTTGTATCTGTGTGTATCTTTAATATATATATTCATTTTAGTTTTTCTTTCTCAAGAGACAAAAAAGGGCTCAGTAAGAAATCGAAGAATCAGTGCTATAGTTCGACTGCAACCCTTGAAGATAATTTCGTATTCATTCTGTAGGGAAAACCATGAATGCAAACGTTGCTCGTTAATTTTAGAAGATTTCTTGAATATATAATATACTTAAGTCAACGCTTTTCTTGACTTTGTTCGGATGAAAAATCTACGATAGTTACAATCTTCTCTTCTCAATGTTAGAGACTTTTACTGAGACATTTACCGAAACATTTACCGAGACTTTTACCGAGAGATAATCTACGATCATCGTAAATATTCCTTCATCAATTTTACATCTTAATCCTCTATTCCTTTTCTAGATAAATTGAAAGTCCACTGTCATTCGCGTGCTTTGCAACTACAAGAAATGTCCGCCTTCCTTTGTAAATGATAGTGACGTTATAATTAGCCAATGGCACGCAATCGTTCTACTTTCGTAGTTCTGATTTCATGAACAATCAGTGTTTAATATTAGACATTTTCACAGAGGGACATTCTATACTTATCGTAATCTTTCATTTGTCAAGGCTACAGATTTTTACGAAGGTGTAATAGACGCTAATCATAACCATTCCGGCTTCAATACTAGAAATTTTCACGCATCGATAATTGACGCTAATTTTCATCCAATCATCATCAGTGTAAGAAAATTTCAGGGATCGATAATCTATGCTAGTTGTAAACCCTCTTTCATCAGCATTAGATACTTTCTTGGGAGAATAATATATGCTAGTCTTAGTTCTTTCTTATTCAATATTAAAACATTCTTGGATAACCACCGCTTGTCATGATCATTACTTTATTAGTGGAAGGAACTTTCTCTAATACAAGGTGCAATGAGTAAATTGTTACAATTTTATATGTTTCGCGCATGTGCGTTGTTTGTTTTTGATTTTGTTGACTGCAGAGTATAGTAGGGTCAGTTGGGCACGTCTGTGAGAAAAAAGGGCACCATGATGCAGTTCACTCTGCCATTTAAAAATGGCTTACGGTATTATTTGAAATTTGCTCCGGAAGCTTGGGTGTCAATCAGTGTCAATCAGTGCAGAGGATTCAGAAAGTGTTGGATGATATATCCAAACAACATCATAGGATTTGAAGTGATCACTATTTTGGATACAATTGAATTTCTTGAACAGATAATTCATTGTGATCGTAATATTTACTTCCTAAATTTTATACAGTTTTCTGTAATGTTTGATAGCGTTCAATTTTTCTTTATGACCTTTGGCTATTTTCATCTGCCAATTTATTGACTAATTCAATGGAAAGTGTTCGTTACAAAATAAACTATTCTCAGGATAAACACAAAATTGAGTTAAAATCTTATTTTATTCAGTTCAAATGCCAACTCAGAATCGTATAAATCGGTGAGTCTTCTCTCATGTTTCGTTATTTTTTGAAAAAGTTCAGAGACGAAGAAAGTTTTATTGTTCAACTGATATTTTTGGTTCAAGTTTCAACAGCAAAATTAATAAATGGTTAGATGCATATTAAAGTTTAAAAAAACTGATCAAAGTAAAAACAATGTTAGTGCTAATACATATGTGTTTGCATCTATTTGGAAATGTGAGGCAGTTAAATTTTGTATACAAGACTAAAGAGACATCTGCGTTTGATAACGTCATATTCCAAATTGATAGAAATAACGACAAGTTTTGTTCTTTAGATTTCGATGAACGATAATCATGCTTTTGAAATAAGTTGTTTTGTTTTTAATATTGAAGGTTTCTAATGACTTCTGTTTCTTGGGTTCTTTTAAATTACTGGGAAGTGAATTAACTTTTTCTATGATACTAAATATCTCGTCGTTTACAGGTCAGACATTAACAGAATAAAAAAAAAACTTTAGTAAGAAATCAACTGTTCAGAAGCCCAATCAATACAGTCTGAAAAACAAAGGAATGGATCAGAAATTTTTATGTAATTCTTGTTCTTGAGATAATTCCTTTAAATTCCTCACACCGGTGTCTAGCGTTGGTGCTACTCGAGAACAAAAAAAAAAAAATAAATTCTTTGATTAGGCGTTTTAAACCACAAAATGATAACTCAAAAATATATGTTGTTAGAGAATCAATATTCGATTAACAAACAAGAACAGTGGGCATTTTTTCAGTGTTTGCTCGCATAAGAAGTTCAGGAGACGATTAACAAAATAAATCAGAACTTATTTGCTAATCGAAAATTGATTTCCTATCAGCATATTCTTTCGGCGTTACATAATCCATTAAGTCGATATATTAGCCTATATTTGTCTGAATAAATTTCCATCTAGGCCGGGAGATAATTTTCTTCATTCATATTTTAATTGTATACTTATAAAATCTTCGATACCAATTTATAGTCATGCATTTTGAATACTCGAAAAACCACTGCTTCTACAGATTCTCGTCTTTTTGAAGCTGAAGCAAAACTGCGATTTAACTTTTCCTTAAATACAAAATGAATTTTATGATTTCTGAATAATAAAAAATGATTTAATATTAAGCATGTGACAAAATTTCCCGTAGAAGATTTTCCATCTGCCTTTTCAACAAATATTTTCATGGCAACAGATTTTTTTCCTTGGTGCCCCGATTATGTGAATGGAAGAGTGCTTCTAGGTCCTAATGCTTTACTGTCAAAATAATCAAATGTAACCGTCACTTCTACTAGAACAGATTTTTCTCACACTTTCAACCCGTGGAACTCCATTCCGTTTACTTGCATCACGGATAGCTACAATCTTTGAAATGGAACATCAGTTGCCATCTTCTGTCTTCTTGAATCCCGTTCATCTTTTATCCAGTCTTCAATACCCACTGTACCCAGTCTTTTCTCTCACTCTATCTCCCTGCCCACTAGTAGCGGTTCCACCTTGCTTGGGGTGAACTGATTAAAAAACTCAAGTCTGTAGAAAAAAGAGTTTTAGAAAATCGCCTTTTAAGTCATCGCTTTTGTCTTGATTTTGATTGTAAGTTCGGATTCAGATTTACAAATATTGACTGGTTTCCATGCTTGCATTCAATACATTGTTTTTCTCTTAAACTCTTGTTACTCAGAGCAATGCTCAGAATAGTAAATATTAGGTTGTCCCAAAAGTTCGTAAAAACTTGCAAAAAATTGAAATTTTACTCGTCAAGTAATCTAAGGTAATCAGAAAACACTTGCAAAAAATTGAAGTTTTACTCGCAAAAACAATAAAAATTATTGCTCAAAATAAAGACCATCATTTTCCTAAGATTTTATGCCATCGATCTGCAAGCTTTTGGATCTGGTCAAAGTACTATTCAGCCGGCTTCGAATCAAGAATTCTTGACACGCTTCCTCGACTCCCTCAAACGAGTCGAATCGGCGGCTCTTCATAAAGTGTTGCATTGAGCAGAAAAGGCCGTAATCTGATGGAGCACAGTCAGGACTGTAGGCTGGATGTGGCAAAACCTCAACGCCGTCCAGCTCTTCAAACTTGTTTTTGGTCTTCCTGACGGTGTGTGGCTTGGCATTGTCCTGCTGATCAAAGCGCGCTTTCGGTTGATTAGAGCCGGGTACTTTTGCTTCAACTTTTCGTTGACCAGCTCAAGTTGCTGACAGTAAAGTTCGGCACTGATGGCACGATCATTCGGAACCAACTCAAAATGCACGATTCCTTCAACGTTTCACCAAACGCACAACATGACTTTCTTGCCGAATCGATTTGTTTTCGAACCGACGGTGCTTTTTGCACTTTCTGAACCCATCGCTTGTCTCAATTGTGCTGGACCAGATAGACACATTTCGCAAGTGTTTACGAACTTTTGGGAAACCTAATACTTTTATATTTGTTATTCTGGTTAGTCATATTTAAAATGAATATTGAATAGTCAATATCTGTTAATTGTACCTTCAACATTTTACTGTATACAAGGAGTTAAATAATGAAAATTATAAATATATAAATATATTTATTATAAATAATATCTCGCCAGCTCTGAATGAAGTATACTACCTTTCTTAATATTTCTTAATATTTCTGCTGATATGTTATTCCGACGAATAACATATCAGCAGAAATATTAAGAAATATTAAGAAAGATAACAAAGGTATTCGGACTTTTAGAACTCCAAACAGCACATGCAAACATATGTAATTAAAGCAAAATTACCCGTCGCCATGCAGTGTTGACTTCTCTGTCCACATTGTTTATACTACATTCATACTTTGCGCTCGATGTTGACCACTCTTTCCCATAAATATAGAACATCATATGCAAACTATAAATATATGGATGTGTATGTTAATAGAAATTCACTTCACACACACACACACACACACACACACACACACACACACACACACACACACACACACAGAGTAAATATATAAGACAATTTTAGAACTTCTATTTTTGAAATGTCTCGCCGATGTTTTTCCTTGCGATCCGTCAAAGAATATTCACAAGAATAAATCTACATTTGCGAAATGAAAAATTAAGAATCACAGCTGATCATTTGACTTTTGCTTCAACTGCATCTTTAATTAATTAATTAATTAAATAATTAATTAAACCACGCAATGGGATTCAAATTTTGTTTCATAGAATGATTTTGTTGTGTGCGTCGATTCATTGGCAAAAGATGTCAAATTGAAAATTTTCATATTTTCTTATATATTTACCATTGTATCAAATTCTCATTCAACTTTTTTCAAACACATACACGCGTGCATGCGCACACACATATATGTAAGAAATGATGCTTTTTTAAGAGAAAAAGAAAAATACGACTTTTATATATATAAGTGTTGTTCAGCAAGAAATTTGTCGGAGATTGGAAGTTAAATATAGTATAATAAATGTAAACCTAGAAGTGTAATGTCAAACGTTTCAAGCAACAGAAAAGACAACAAAATAATCATAAAACTTTAGAAAATATGGGATTCGACAGAAGTAAATTTTTAGATGTCACATGTAACCTAAAAAATGGTGCACATAGAAAATCAAACGGCAAAACATTTTACATCCACACATCTCACAAGCACCAGCCATCAATAATCAAACATATTCTACACTCAATTAAACGCAGGTTTTCTGACAAATCTTTCAGTGAAACCATCTTTCACACTGCCAAGAAAGATTATGAAGCCGCTCTAAAAGATAGTGAATTTTCGGTAACAATCACATACAAACAACACAGCACAAGAAAGCCAACTGGAAGAGAACCTTGGTTTTACCCACCGCACAACAAAGACAAAAACAAACCCCAGAAAAAGATTCATTAAACTCATACACAAACACATTTCTCCGTATCAAGTACTCTATACAAGATATTCAGCAAAAACAGAGTAAAAATCAGCTACAGTTGCGCTGAAAACATGACACAAATATTAAAAACGCACAACAGAAAACAGCAAAAAATCACCCGCATAAATCAAACGCACATGTCACCGCAGAGCAAAAAACGCATGCCCCTTAAAAGAAAATTGCTTACAGAACAATGTAATATATCAAACTACTGTAAAATCAGCAGATAACGTAGAAAAATATAGATACTAGTAAATGAATAACTCTAAAAAAAAAAAAAACTATGCACACAAAACATTCTTAACAAGTAGTAAACTGCGCAATGGTTTCTAATCATATGTACAAAATTAAAACCAAGACTAAATCACACCAAAAATATCACGGAATAAAAGCAAAATAAAGCACTCACCTACAACAGTAAATCCCCAAACTGCAAACTATGTCTGGAGGTGAAAATAAGTATAATTACCTTCCGAAAAGAGCAAATATTTACCGAATAAATGATCAGAACTCATTCTAAAATGCAGCCACAGAAACAAATTTTCCGATGTTACCTAAATAGCGAAAACTATAAACGAATACACAAAAATAATAATAAATAAGTAAGAAAAAAATCTAAATCAATAAATGTATATAAAATTAAATAAAAAATAAACAAATTAACAAACTAGAAATGTCCACTTAAACACAAATAAATGTATTGATAATAATCAATAAAATAATAAAGTAATCGATAACAAATAAACAGAGAAAAGTTAAAAATACTGCAGCATTTGGATCCACATTTATTTCAACTGAAGAACCTCTAGCAACATTTGAAAAAAAAACCGTTAACGCCCACTTAATGGTCGTCGAAAAGTATTAAGACAAGAACTATTTTATCTTTTATGAGGCATCAAAATAAAGTTTAAAATCACCCCTGTCCTAACACTTTTGCACACTACTGGTAGATTAGGACAGGGGTGATTTTCCTAAAAACTCACTGAAATTTAAATACAGGGTGAAAAGTCAAGTAAATTGCTAACAAATATTGATTATTTAAAAGTAGGTGTAACAGAAATATATCAAAAAGAAGTTATATTTAAATTTTTCTATTTTCTATTAAACAAGTTATTTTAAAACTACTCTATTTAACATCTATGGGATAGTTTGGATAAAGCAATTGATAAATCTAAAGTTACTTCACAAGAAGAAATACAAGCTGCTTGGCGGGAAATACCATTAGATACATTGAACAAGCTTGTGATGTCAATGTCTGACAGAATGAAAGCAAAAGGCTATTATACTAAATATTAAATTTATTTTGTAGCAAGTATTTTTTTCTTGTTAAAGCATTTGTTGAGTAAATCAAATAAAATTACTTCAATTAAATTGTTTATTTTCTGTTAATATGCCTCATAAAAGATAAAATAGTTCTTGTCCTAATACTTTTACACTGTACTGTATATATATATATATATATATATATATATATAAGTACTTCAAGTCTGATAAAACTAAGATTTGGAATGATGATTTTTAAAGCAAGTAGTGAGCATGTTGCTTCTAAGACAAGTCTTGGAACATAATGTTTCTATGACTTTTTCTATGAACTTTTACTAGAGTAACAAAAACATCGCTAATTTATGTTTTTGGCGAACATAAATTTGCTTTTTCTTTCCCTATTTTCTAGGCAAGAAAATGTCGAAAGCAAATCTTTTTTTGTCTCTTTTAATCCACGAAATTTCTTCCATCGACCACTGCTGCTGTTTCTGTTGTATTTGACACACGCTACTTTTGAAAATATTTTTTTTTATTGATAGACTTGTGTAAATTCTACATGTCAGTCTTAAAATTCAGAAACAGAAGGTAAGACAGAAATCAAGACGTATTTGTACTTTTCAATAGAAATACATACTTTTAAAAATTTAGCAAAGTTTGAAGCAAATCGGAATATAGTTTGATAGCAATTTTCATTGACAACCTGCAATCGTTACTGCCTCTAGTTCAAGTTGATCTCCGTATTAGAGTTTCCTTATACAACTAAACAGATAAATACATTTCCAATATAATAATTAATGTATAAATGCGACTCGTGTTGGTTCAAGTTATTTAAAATCACTCATAATTCAAGTATTTTTTCAAGGCTATCTAGTATAATGTCTGGATGTACAGAGTCAACTTTTACCAATAAAATGCTGAATAATTCAATTTTGTGAGTCGAAGGAAAACAAATCAATCAGCCATTAACAGAATTATTTCTCAGGTTGTATTTTGCGTTTCGAAAATATATTTCGTCGTAATTGAAGAGTAATCAATTCTGAAACAATTTTGTATAAAATGTAAGTAATACTCACGTTCTCTCTTTGTGCATCTGATGCATTTTGTTTCTAATTCAAGTGGTAAGATTCTCTTCATATCTATTTTCGAATCTGTGAAGAAAGAAAATAAAAGGTTAAAATCAGAGTAAAAATAGAACAAAATGAAAGAAAGCAATTAATGATTTTTTGCCTTTAATTGATTAATTATTCTATGGCATGTCCCACCTCAATGACATGACTATTAATTGATCAACGTTGCAATTCTGCAAAGGACAATTTTTCTAATTAACCGGTATGTATAGAAGAATCAGACATTTTTATGGTTCATTTCAACGCTGAAGGAATGAATTGTCCTAAAACACAATCAGCTTTTTCCCATTTGAGTTCTGATTTCTTGTTTGAAATATGAAGGAAATGAATTTAACTATTTAAAATTTTCAAAGTAAAAAGTGTTCACGATCAACCTAAAACTTTTTGATAATTTACAATGAAATCATTTAAACACTTTGAAAATAATTATTAAAGAACTTTTTATTCACCAGATTTTCTTATCTGAATCTTTTTATAATCAATAGGTAGGTTTTTCTATTTGAATATTCTGATTAATCTTAATTCTTCAGTTAATGATTGAATAAGCCCATGGATAATTCTACGACTATCAAATATTGGTAAAAATTACCCTATCACATCGTTACATATTTGAGCTTAACAACGTCAGCAAAATATTGCAATAAAATCATAAATACAACTGCTGATCGTTCTTTAAAAAATAAAGAAGTGCAAATAAAGAGATTTGAAATTCACAACTTTTTAATTTCATTGAAACAGACGATTTCGACTTTTCTGTCTTCCATCCATTCATTCATTATTTTTTCGCTGAAACCACGTATATGTCTTTTCCGTCTTTTAATGCGATTAAAACTATATAGTCCATTACCTTTGAAGTATTGGCAGGGTTAACTAAAGAACTAAAAGAGCGATAAACAGAATTAAAATAAGATGATTGTAGAAGCAATATGGATGTATCTTCCTATAAGCGCTGATCTTGTCCTTATTGACATTGGCGATCGTTTGCCTGGAGTATAAAGAAGGAGTATAAAGAAACAATGTCAAACAAGTCGAAAGCAAAACAGTTTTTTGCATTACGAGAAAATATTAAGAAACTTTATTTTCAGAAGTTGAGTCTCAAAAAGATTGTATTTTGGAATCAGATCATTCTACTATTCTTCGGAATTATATACTCGAAAGGGTTCAGGATAATAGTGTCCATTCTATTTGGAAATGGACTTTGTTTATATGTGGCTTCCTTCCACCGATAGTTCTTTTTCCATGGTGTCAATACAAGTCGCTATTTCAAGCAAAACCACAAAAAACTTAATTTTTTCAATGTTGTATTGTTGAGAGAACATAAAACTGAAAATTTGAAAAAAAAATTTTTTTTTAATTAGTGGCCAACGGACATTGAAATCCATCACAGTGTTCGGTGAAGCATTTTGTTTCATTCTAATAGAATTGTTTAGTAATATTGAAAAGGGGAGGTTTATTCTGACTGGAAACACTGTCGACATCTGAGATTTTGATTCCAAGCTTCTGATTCATCATTGAAATTGTATATTCACAAGAAAGGGTTTTATTTTCTTAATAGAAAAAAAATTAAAAACTGTTTAGTGTGATTTCATTTTTCTCCAGAGAAAATATGTTCTTATCAAATTTTCATTTAGTCACATTAAATATATTAATATGAAACAAGGTTTCGTAGCATTTTTCAAAAGACAGTGTGTGATCAAGTGATAAAAATAGATTGTTTATATCAATGTGGAGTGATAAATGTTGTGGAGAAAACAAAATAAGTCTCTGTTAACCACCCCAAAAACCGATCTGCATCGGAAGTCGATACAGTGTATATTGTGGGATTGTAAGGAAATTGTGTATTGCGAGCTCCTTCCGTAAAATAAGACGTTGAAATCAGAAAAGTTCTGTTATCAAGTGAACGATTAAGAGATGAAAGCCATCTAGAACTGGACAATCAGAAAAGTGTCGTCCTTCAGAATAATGCCACTCGGTGGAGTAGAAAGAAATTGGCTGGGATGTCACATGACCTTGCCCTTTCATATTACCATTGATTTCGATCCCTACCAAATTCTTGTAATGGGAAGAACTTCAACTCTCTAGAAGTCTGTAAAGAGCACCGAAATCAGTTCATAACCCAAAATACTAATTTTGGAAATATTTTAATCTGCATCAAAGATGGCGAACGGTAATGGAACAAAAAACACAATATGGTTGCTTTTAATCTACGTAAAAATAATAAAACATTGCTTTGAAATAAACTTGAAAAACACCATACATTCATTCTTTAATAATTAAAAGAAATACAATCCTCATTTTCCATTATGTATGGATAACATCAAAAAGTTATTGTATTGAGGCATTAATGATTTCCTTATAAGAAATGTAACCCTAATTTTGACAAAGATAAAATAATTTATATTTTAAAATAACAGCTCTTATGGCTGTTATTTGATCGATTGACGCACTTTATGAAAAAAAAATGTTGCATGCAAACGCTAAAATGCATCAAACTGAAATTGTTCCACATTTTGTTATTTACCAAACGATGCAGATTTAGTGATATTTCTACTGACCAAATTCTGACTTTTATTTTATTATTATTACTGACCTTTACTGACCTTTTACAAATCTCTCAAAGGAAAAATGTAAATTTCTGAAATTTGATTTCATTTGCACACGTTTGGCAAATGAAGTCATCGCGTACATCGAAATTGGTTATTTCTTATTCTTACTTAAAAAAGTGACAGGAAATTCTTGAAGATATTTAATCAATCATTTGAGTTAGAAATAATGTTTTACATCTTCCACTTTTTCTTTCTTAGAATTCAATTCACGATGTTAGATTATGAAATTGTAGGTTAATAAATGCAAACTTGTGAAATTTTTCTTTAGCAAATTTACAGTGCGACTTTTAAACTGTAATTAGCACATCTAACAGGAAATCTTTAAAAATAACGTATTAAGTTGTAATGCTTTGTTCTTCAGAAATACCATGTCTTTCATAAAACCAAAAGAATTACTTATATAATTTTTCAAGATATTTTCCTGAAATTCTTTATACAACTATTCGCACCTCTTATATCATTGCCACTAAGTTCTGGTCGAAAATTTCTTTAGCTTTTAACAATTGCACTAGCAGTATAGCCCGGCGTTACTTGGGTGTAATGAAACCTTTAAAACTAATCCATGGACTCTTTGGACGTTGGCATGAAAGACTAAAAAGCAATAGTTGTTTCCAGTTAAAGCGAAACCGTAGACTGAAAGAAAAATGAATGGATGTAAGTCAAATTTTGATTTCCTGGTATATTTTGAAGGCTAAATATATTCTCTGAGTAAATGGTATCATGGCTGAGACTAAGAACTACAATTATACCCACTTAGAGCCAAACCCGAAGCAAAAACTAAAATAAAAGGACTGAAAAAAATACAGACATACAGGCAGATAAACACACACACACACACACACACACACATCTTGCCTTATATATATATATATATATATATATATATATATATATATATATATATATATATTATCGATTTTCTGCACTATTGTAAGAACTGCAACCTTGAAACTTCTAAATATCGATTCTTACGTCTTTGTTTATGAGTGTATCAAATTTGATTAAAATCGGACCACTCCTTCTATAACCCAATTTTTTCGATTATCGATGTTCGATATTTATCGGGGGCACCTCGGCACAAAACCTAGCCAAGAACACTCGCAGACGCTTATAGTACAACTGTGTAAATTTTCAAGAAAATCGGTGCAGCCGTTTTGGAGTCTATAGATAACGGATACACACACATACACACACACACACACGCACACACAGACACACACATACAGACAAAGTTCCATTTATAAATAAGTTTAGATTAGATATATTATACACGTAAAAGATATTCTTATCACATGGGTATTTTAACTTGAAGAAGTGGTCCGGTTTTAATCAACTTTGATAATTCTAATTAAATAAATCTAGCAAGAGAATATATGCTTCTTTTATTTCACTTTTTATTTTTGTGTATAAAATTTTGGTTGATTGGGGAGGGGGGTATGTTCTGGCAAATAAGTTTTCTGAAGAAATAGTCAGTCAGTTAAGTGCCATCCGTGATACACGCTTGGGCGATCATGTCTCGAAAGAGACATGACTGGGCAGAAGATTATCCCGCAGTAGGTAGTCATTGCTTTTTGCGGTAGACTGGTTGCCAGTTAAGGCTATAGAGCCCAATCTGTCCTGTTATTTAACCCATAACTGGAAGGAAGAGACGGACTAATACCTTTCTCAAGGGTATTTGTGCGTAAATGAATGCCAGTAATTTAACTGGAATTTGAACTCGGCACCCCGATCTCTCGTTCCGAGTCGATATCCACTGCACCACAACGCACATCCCGAAGCAATATCCAGTAGCTGATCAATTAGAAAAGGATTTATGTCAATTAAACATAAAAGGATTTTCCCTCTTCATGCGTTTTGTTATTTACATTAGTAATGTGTTCTTTTTAATAACTCAATGAACGTTACCAATTCTTCTTTTAAAATACTGACAGGCATTTCATGTTTTGAACACGATTTTTCTGATGAAAACGCTTAATCCTCATGAAAACATAATAGAAATTTTGACATTTTATATCTTTCGTTTTAGTTGGAGGTGCTGACCTTTAAACTAAAATTAGAGTTTTATTTCTGGTTTTCTCTTAAGTGATTTTAATTGCTGAAATTATAGAAAAGTTTTAAGTGTGGTGCACATCGTATTTTATTGCAGTCTAATTTATCTGACTTATTAACGTAGGTTATAGGTTAACAAATGTGTTAGGACGGATTCAGGTAATTATCTTAAGAAAATTTTTCTATAATTTGAATTAAAATGTTAATTATACAGAGTTAATTAAACTATGAATAACACAACGTCGTATTTAGAAGAAAAATCGGCTTAGGATAATTTTGAAAAAGAATGTCGTGTTAATTGCCGGTATTTTTTAAATTTTAGCTTTAGTCTGTCGCAAGCAAAATTTAATGGATTTTATTTCTGTCAAAAAACGATAAACAAAGTTTCTTTCAGTCAGTCAATTAGTTAAATGCCGTACACGCTTAGGCGATCATGTCTCAAAAATGACAGCAGTAACTAGACAGAAGATTTTTTCACAGGAGGTTGCGATTGTTTTCTGTGGTAGACTGGTTGCCAACAAAGGATATAGAGCCTAATCTGTCTTGCTATTTAACCTATAGATGGAGAAGGAAAATATGGTTATAGAACCCAATCTGTATTGGTATTTAACCTATATCTGGAGGAGAAAAGGTTACTTTTTCCAAGGTTATTTTTGCGTAAGTGAATACAATAAATTCAACCGAAATTCGAACTGGCTCTACCAATTTCTCATCCCAAGACGATATCCACTGCACCACGACGCACATTCTGTAACAAAATCGATATACACAGAACTGAATATCATGGCGCAGAGTTAATCATATGTCATTTGTGGTTGTCCTACTAGAATAGCTTATAAAGGGATTTGGAGATTTAGGTGACTAGACGAGATAAGCTTTTCTCTCGGGGAAATTAGTTTGCAGTAATAATCATAACCCGAAATGCTCTTTCTGCAAATAACATCTTCTAAGAAACTTTTATCACTCCCATATCTTTTATTAGAATCTACCACACTATTCAATATCACTTTTGAGCACACTTAATGTTTGATCTGAGCGAACAAAATTTCACACCCTGTTCCCATGTGCATCCATTGTTATGTTGTTGATTGCCAACTTCTTGATCTACCTTGAACCGCCTGTTCAGCTCAAAATCTTTTTTTCTTCACAGCATGTCTGCAATAACCCATTGTTAAAGAAACTAAAGTTTCACTAGCACTTTTACCAGTTTTTACATAAACAGATATTAATACACCGCTCTATATTCTTTTTTCCCCATTTTCCGTCTACAAGAACAAATAACTTTTCTTCCACTGATATGCAACAAATGATTTATCTGACCTGAGTTGCAATAAAGCGGAAATTGCAACATATCCGACACTAGATCAGGCAAAAGTGTTTGCATGACCCACTGTCACACCTTTAATATATGTAAACAAACTTACACATGCAGATTTAAATTTACATAAATCAGTCAGTCAGTTAAGTGCCATACGTGAAACACGCTTGGGCGATCATGTCTCGAAAGAGACATGACTGGGCAGAAGATTATCCCGCAGTAGGTAGTCATTGCTTTCTGCGGTAGAATGGTTGCTAGTTAAGGCTATAGAACCCAATCTGTCCTGTTATTTAACCCATAACTGGAAGGAATAGACGGATTAATACCTTTCCCAAGGGTATTTGCGCGTAAGTGAATGCAATGAATTCAACTGGAATTCGAACTCGGCTCCCCGATTTCTCGTTCCGAGCCGATATCCACTGCACCACGACGCACATCCATAAACATAAATACATATACAAATATGCATACATAGAAACACGCATATACACAAACACGCATATACACAATGACGTATATACACAATCGCTCATATACATAAACACGCATATACATAAACACGCATATCCATACATTTACGTATATGCTTATAATTATTATTTCAAATTAAACTTATGGAAACACATTCACAATCATAAACACATGTACATACATACATAGAAATTTACATGTATTGACGCATACATAAATACACATATGCATTAACAAATTCTTAATTACATGTTAGATATGCTAACACAAGCCAATTTGCATACATCATTGTATTCACATATATAGGCATGATGGTTGCGGTTCGAGTTCGGGTAATGACATCGCTTGATTGATCCTCAACTATGTACTGTGTAGAGATGACTTTTAATCCGGCTATGGACTTACGCTCTCTTACGCAGATGTGGCAACGTTAATCGCCTTTTGCTGAAAGTGCTACAGTAATATTCTTGTAAACTTTCATATGACGTTTTAGTCGATCAACTCCTTAAAAGTCGGTGTAGTCTGCAAACACTGAATCAGTAGAGATAGAAAAAAATGTATAATAAAATAACATCGTAAATGAAAGAATAAAATAAATATATGTTGATAATACTTTAAAAATAATAATTTTTTATAAACATTACACTCCAAGCAAGGCAGGACTACCACTGGTGCGCAGAGGGTTACAATGAGAGCAAAAACAAGGTAGACATAAGATCGAAGACAGGATAAGAGAAGGCGTGAAGGAAATTGAAGATGGCAATTATTGTTACATTTAAACTTTTGAAAATTGGAGGAAGGAAACAAAGGGAAGGGAGTTTCATAAACGGGAAGTGAGAGAAAACAAACTGTTAGTGTAGAGAAGGCGGTTACATTTAACTATTTCGACGGTAATAAGGTGGGTGCTTGACGCCAACCTAGTAGCACGCGTAAATACATGTGGTCGGGGAACCAGGAAAAAATCTTTTCAGAGAAATTGCTATCAAAATACATGAAGACAGAGGGAAGCAACATCACTTCGAGAAGAACGTGATTGAAAGCTAGCTGCTAAGTCAGAATAGATTATATTGCTTTTCTTCCTTTGGATTTTGCCAAGAATCTCATGATTAATATCAGGAGAACCTGACTAGATGTGGCAACAGTATTCAATGCACAGAAGAACGGTAGGTTTATAAATGTGCAAAATGGCTTCTGACATGAAAAACTTCCTGGCCCGACACATTTACCTAACCTTTCTAGCAGTAAATGCAGCTATAGATTCGATGTAGTCACTTTATTGATGTCTTTTGGGAGAGTGAGGTCAAGGAGGTGGAGTGTGCTGATCTCTAGGAGACTAGCTTTATCCATTCTGAGGGTAGGTAGGAAAGTTTGGTGGTGAAAAGAGAACATCTTCGTTTTGGGTGAATTAAAAGTTATGAGCCATTTCCTCCCTCATTCAACTACAGATTGGAGATCCTTTTGAAGGGCAGCAGCCAGATTCATTTTGTCAGCTTTGGCATATTTTCTATTGAGACGAGTGTAAATGGTGGTGTCATCTGCATAGATGCCTACTCGAGGAACGCCCACGTTCGTATGAAAGGATTTGGAAGCTTGCTTGTTCAGAACAACCTTTATTTCACCATTTGATCGGAGTTAAATCAAGTGGATTAAATCAAACAATCATCTGGAAATACCGTAGTTCTGGAGCTTGCGCATAAGGCCAGTATGTCATACCCTGTCAAATTCTTTTGCGGTATCAAGAGCAACAGCTCGAGGCTCGCCGTTCTTATCAAGAGCCTGGTATATATATTCAATGATGGTCGTAAGCACACCAGCAGTAGACCTAGAAAGTGGAAGCCATATTGTTTGTCAGAGAGAAGGTTGTAAGATGTGAGATGCCTAATTATTTTATCATTGATAATAGCCTCAAATACCTTGCTAAAATAGGCGATAATTAGAAGGATAAGAGGGTTCTCCAGAGAGATAAAAACGGGAAATACAGAGAAGGACTTCATACAAGAAGGAAAAACAGGAAGGATTGAATCAGTACTTACAGAGTTTAGAGAGGACTGAAGCCAACGCAGTGGCACCTTTCTTTAGGACGACGACCGAAATTCTATCACCTCCGCTTACCTTATGGAAACTATATTAGAGACTAGAGACGAGGTTTTACACACACACACACACACACACACACACACACACACACACACACACACACACACACACACACACATATATATATATTCTTGGGTTTTTTTCTTTCTTACGGGTACTTGGCTTTTTGTTCATGTACTTCGATAGCTTAATTAGTACTAGTTTTGGCAGAGTTAGTTCTGTTATTATTAGTATTGTAATTACTATAGTTAATATTATATATATATATATATATATATATATATATATATATATATATATATATATTGTCATCCGCAGACAGATCTGTTTCGCCGTATCACAGCTCATCTGTATGGTTAGACTCCGATTGCTTTTTTTTACCCAGGATTGAAACCCGACCGAAATGGCGTCAGTCGGCGAATATATATATATATATATATTACTTAGTTGAGCCTCAGTTCTAGGTGGAAGATTGGATGTGGGTACTTCAGTAAGTCAAGTGCAAAGTTGGGTGTGAATTTGCAAGAAAAGCACTCGACCTTGTCTGCTGTGGATCTGAGGACTACGAATTGATTTCATAGAGGAGGGATTGAGGGTTTTCTGTTGCTTAGCAGACGCTTGCAGAGCCACCAGTAATCTTTCGAACCATACTTGCAAGATGCTATACGTTGCGATCAGCAAACATCAGCTTATCATCATTTAGGACACGCTTACATTCATTACGAGTAGAGATAAACAGGCGTCTATTGTGATCAGACGTGTCGCTCCGTTACAGCCGGAAGAAGTGATTCCTGTGAGCTATGACAACCGAGCAAGCATGAGATAACCAAAGAGATTTAAGGTTCAAGTCGGAATTTCCTAGCTAGGATGAAAGCCTCAATACTGTCTTTCACTTAGGAGGAGACTTCAGAGGGCCAGCCTTGAACAGGGTGATTAAAACTTTGTTCCAAGGGACAACGCAAAGGAAATCATGGATCGTGTTTCAGTCCTCTCTTTGATAGCAGTAAGATATTCTGCTTGTAGGAGGTTCCTGGGTGAAGGAAGAATAGAAAGGGATATTTACTGACACCATATCATGATCAGAGTTGCCAAGAGGAAAGAGCTGAATAACATCGCAAGAGTCGGGGATAGAAATAAGGAAGAGATCTAGAAGAGAAGCGTGTCTATCGTGGATACTGGGGAAACACTTAGGGAAATCCACCATTTGCGTGAGAAACTGAGTTTGAACTCCAGTAAGACCGGTGACAGAGATTTCCATCCACTTGCCATGACAGGTATTGAAATCAACGAACATAAATATTTATTTGTCTATATTGTCTGAAAATATATTTGTCTGTATTGTCTGAAATACTATCTAGCATGTAGTAGTTGGGAGAGGAAGGGGAGCTGTAGAGAAAGAAGAGATAGCTTAATGAGTTTAAGAGAGAGAGAGAGAGAGAGAGAGAGAGAGAGAGAGAGAGAGAGAGAGACATGTAAGAGTGGATATGATATTTAAGAGAGATTTCCCTAACCAGAGGGAGATGTTCGCTGACATCAACTTTCAAAAATACATATAGACACTGTAGTCCTTTCTAAAGAGAGGAAGGTATTCATGAATCAATGAATCAGAAGAGAGAACACTTGGGTTTAGGTCAGTTTCGCAGAAAGCTAGGATGTCAGGGGATCTTTCGTAGAGGAACGATTCCACTCTGCAAAGGTTGGTACGGATACCACAGACGTTAGAGAAAGAGATGGTGAGGGGTTTAGATGTTTTTTGTTTAAGTGGTTTAGTTTTATATCTTTGTGTGTTGTCGTGATTTAGAGTTATTTTGGTAAGGGGAGTTCTAGAGTAGCAGTAGCAATCGGTTGTCAAATGCAACTTGTATGGGAAATGAACTGGTGCAGACTGCAGTATCGGGTGGCCTTTGGCTTGCTCTCCGGAGGCGCTTGCAGGGACAACCATCCATGCGTGAAATGACACTACAATAACCCAAATGTTATAAAATTGTTGAGCAGCCTCATTAGACGTTACACAATAGTTCGGACTTTTAACGGACAGCTGAAAGCAGCAACCAGAAAACTGCCAACCCGATATCCTTAGCATGAAAAGATATTGCTAATATCCACACATACCACAAAAACTCGCAAAAGCACCACTTTTAAGGCCTAAGTACAGGAAAAACAGGAAAGGAATAGCAAACAAGGGATGAGCCTCTATTCCTGTTCAAGAGAAGTGGGAGGGTACGAAATTGACGAGAGTATAGCCTATTTACTCTCGTTAAGAAAATGAAGTTTACTTAGTTTTATTTTATATGATAGAAAATTCGTTACTGAGTAAAGTGATTCTTCAGTGTTTGCATAACCACATAGTCAGTCTCAGAAAAGATAAAACAACAAATACTCCACTTTTTGCAAGCATTAAACGACATTTTCTCTTATTTTTATAAAAATCAAAAACAAAAATCAAAAACACGTAAATTAATACTCACATTCCGAAATTCTCACACTTAAATACATTTATCTACTTCACGAATTTGACCCAAAATGACGTCGACGGTTTTTAACACAAAACGCCCGGATGTATTAAAAAACAACAGGAGACAAAGGAAGAGCCTCTACTCTTGTTTAAGAGAAGGTCGAGGTGCATGGACCGGGCGATAGAAGATCGTATCACCTCATATTGAAAAAAAAAATTTAAAAAAAAAATGAAATTTACTAAGTTTTGGCTTATACTAAGTTAAGAAATTCATTACTGACTCAGTAAAGAAAAAAAAACTGACAAAAAGTACCTCTGACAAAACAGAAAAACGAAACAAAAGAAACAAAAAAAAAAAAAAACAGAGGCAGATCAAGTTTACTAAGTTACCAAATAAAATAAATTTTTACTTTTTTGGTAAATCATGTTAGCAAAACGAATTGAGCTGAATGAAAAATGAAATCTGTACTTCTCAAAAGACACCAAACTTGCAAAAAAGAAGGGGAAGTGCGACGGACAATCCAAGAAACACGGAGTGGAAATGGCAGAATAGCAAACATGGTCAAGTAATAAACAATAAACAAGTGAAAAAACGTCGATTACAGAAAATAGAAATAATATATTTTCCTTCTCCTAAATGGATTGCCAAATGATAGAGAAATAGACGTGACTGGAATTAAAAAAAAAGACGTTGGTAAAAGACATTGGAAAATGTATCTATTCAAACGAAACAAAACCTTATATTATTATGTTAAAAAAAAAGAGAAATGGCTATTTATTTTTACCTTTTTTACTGTTATTGCCACTGATCCTGTTAATAGGATGTTAATTAATTCAAAAATAAATAAAATAGATATTGTTGCTACCATTACTAGTCTTTTTAACGAAAGTAATTGATAAAAATATTAATGGAAAAAGAAAACATTAAAATTCGGTTAATAAAGTTTATCATTTTGGTGAAATTTAAAAAATAGTAATAATGATAATGTTTACTAATTTTTAAAAATTAAGATTAAATACGACAAACAAAGTGGAAAAATAAAACATTTTTTATATTTTGATCAATTTAAGAAAAACAGTGATATTATTTATCAGAGTATATTTATAACAAAAAAAAAAAATACAGGAATATTAATAACTTATTCGTTTGCATAAAATTATATATATATATATATATATATATATATATATATATATATAAACTTTATTCATTCGTTCATTTATTTTTCGTCCTCAGTGTGTTCTGTTATTTATGCATTGACTTGTCGAAAATACTTATCGTTATCTACAGCTAATAAGGTAGTTTTTCTAAGATAGAAAATAACACTATTTACATTATTTGGACTACTGTCTTCATCTTTGTTGCAATTTGTACGACGTTTCAGCTATTGTACACTCCGGCCTTCTTCAGGTGCCAGGAATTTCGAACCGAACTTTATTAAACGTCGTTAAAATGGCAACAAAGACGAGGACAATAGTCCGAATAATGTAAATACTGTAAATACTACCTTATCTCAGAAATATTGACGAAAAAAGAAAATAACGTAGTTTTTCGAAGAAAAAATTTTCTTTCGAAATATTGACAACTAATATTGTAGTCTTTAAGGAATAATATAGATTAGAAAACTAGTTTATTAATCAACCAGGATCATTAAAAGAGAAAAAACAAATTAAAGAAAAAAAAGTCATTCTCATTGTAATTTCGACCGCGTCTTCCTTTTCTATACATAAAAGAAGACGCTGAAACGTTCTTGGCCCGAGACACTTCACAAAGCCAATTTTTCTATGATCGAATATCAAAACACCGACATTGGAAAGTGAATCAGGTCGAGAACTTTCCGGCATATTTTTGCATTTTTTCTATATTTTCCTTAAACATTATAATTCATCCACATCATCTTACGTTTTCCATATTACGTTGTATTTTAAAGACAGTTCTAAAATATTTTGAGATTTGGAAGTATTTTCATTATACACAAATTTTATTAATTTTATATCATTTTTCATTATAATTCGATTTCGCTGTACCTACTAAGTCTGCGGAAAGACCCAAGGCAGGTCATGGTGTGTTGCTATGACTCCATTTCATGTTTTTCCTATCTCCCATAACATCCCTAGCGTTACATAGACAAATTTCTCCTTAATATGTGGGCTGTATTTAACAAGACAATTTTTTGTATATCTCTTAAGCTGGGGTTTCTAGGATTCTTTCAATGTGTTGTTTTGTTCCATTTTTTATCATTCCAAGTGCACCTACTATCACTGTCACGATTCTTGTTTTCAATTTCCACATTCTTTCTATTTCAATTTTCAGGTCTTTATATTTTGACAGTTTTTCGAATTCCTTGGTTGCTATGTTACAATCCGCTGGACAAGCCATATCAATTAATAGACAAGTTTTTTCTTTCTGGTTTTTAACAATAATGTCTGGCCTATTTGCTTCAATTTTTCTGTCTGTGTAGATGGTGTAATCCCATAGAATGGTTACATCTTCTGTTTCTGTATTTCTATTTCTGTTATTAATTTTATTATTATTGTTATTATTATTGTGTGAGGTACCATCTTTGCTTTAAGTGCCTAATTACCAAGTCCCCTCAAGGGTCTATGAGTAAAAAGAGTCCTACAAGAGAGCTCTCTATGCCTATTTAGAACTCTTCGTTACAACGGAGAAAGTTTTACAGATGATCTGGACAGTTCCGTACAAAGTAATGTTTTGTTACTCTGAGATGCTTATCTATCCAGAAATTTTCCTCACATGATTTTCGGGACACTTTTTTTTATAATGATCAACGCTCTTATAAAAGCAGGTATAATTTTAGTTTTAAGTTTTCAAAATTTTGTTACTTCGATTTACAGGACCTGATAATTTTGTCAGTATTTGAAATTCTTTTTTTACAGCATTGGACTCCAGTGACCAATCATATCAGTTAGTTGGCAGGTTTAATTTTGTTAACAGTTTCATCCCATTGATGGCATGAACAACAGGTGGGATTGAAGCCATCTTTGTTGATTTTCATCTTGTACAGATTATTTACAATACGTTAGTTTTGTGCAGCTATAATAAGGCTTTTTGTCTCGCCCTGAAAATCACTGCTTCTACTAGTGGCTTTGGAAAGCATCGACGTCTGGTTCATTCAGATGCTTTCGGAATTTTCTATACAAGAGTTTACATCTTCATCTTTGTCCGAGAGTCTTCGTATAAGAAGCTTTCTTTGTTCAGCGGTTAGAGGTTCGGGATATTTGTTGTTTTAAGTATTGATTACATCTCACGAGTGTTTCTTAGCTTTGTTTAATGGCGTTATTATTATTTATATCAATTGTTTGTCTCACATTATGCCATGTTTTGACGTTTGTGGTCGATTGATTGTAAGTTTGAATCATGTAGGGAGCAAGTTTGTTTCATATTCCTTCAGATTAATTTAACCACCAATCTCAATCGAATAAAAAATATAAATAAAATCCAGAAAATGTAAAGATTCTTAGAATTGATGACCAAATATAATTGGATGCAATTTTTTCTTTCAATACAACAACAATCGTCTTCTCTGGTTTGTTACTTGTGTATAGAATGAGATGATATCAAGAAAGTCTTGCTCAGTATTGCTTTTAAGACCGTTTTTGTCTTCCTGCTACAAGCAAATTAACATTAAGATGATCTGCTAAGCAAGAGCTTGATGGCAATGTTTGATTACATGTTATTTGCAATAGCATTAAGACGAAGATGGATTAGCTTGCAGGATTCAGAAATTGCAACAGTCACTGGTTTCACGTTTTGAAGTCCAATCCGTTCGGTTCTTACCACGCAGAAATTCGCGTGTAGCGACATCATGAAACTTATCTAATAATCGAAGAAATTCTTATAAAATTTTAATTCAGCGATTTAGTGCGCGTCTTTTGTAGAGAGATAATCCAGATAGGGTTTGATACGTCCTTCAACAAATTAACTCTGATTTTAGGGATAGTTATTCATTGGTATATAAGAACTTGGTTCCTGACATTCTAAAAACTTAAGATACATTGCTTTTGATAATCTAGAACGCTTTGCGAAAAATATTCTTAAAATAACCTCTTATTAAAATTTAAGGTAAATAAGATTCCTTCATGTGTCTGGAGTCCATTAACAGTTTTGTGAACCAGTGCGTAGTGAGTTCAATAATCAGTGAGTGCTCAGTTATTGTAGCCTTGTATCAGACTAAAATCAGTAAATATCGACAGTAGATATCTTTTTATTTCTACTTCAATTTTCTCAAACTGATCCAAAGTATATCTTGCAAAAAAAAAAAAAAATCCCACGTCCCCCACAAAAAAAAACAAACTTTAAATTAATTTTATAAAACATATAGAATAGTCAGTCAGTCAGTTAAGTGCCATACGTGATATACGCTTTAGCAATCATGTCACAAAAGAGACTTGACTGACTAGGCAGAAGGTTTTTTTCCCAGTAGGTTGCCATTATTTTTGCTGTAGACTGGTTGCCAACCAAGGCTATACAACCTGATCTGTCCTGCTATTCAAGCCTTAGCTGGAGGGAGAAGAGATGGATTAATACGCGTACGCTTCCATTAAAAGCGGTAAATGGGCAGAAACAGGGTTCCACTTTTGCTCAGAAATTTAATTCTGGATTAATAAATTAGAACACTAAGTAACAACTCAACAAGCGATAAAGGAATTAAACAAGGCATGAAACTAAATTTCCCCTTATCAATCGCCACCATAATAACCGTCAATTCTCAGTCATGTTCAACAAAGAAGAGAAGAAAAAGGCAGTATAATTTGCTACCCTAGATATTATCCCAAAACGATGACAGCTTCAGTATTCAGATGTTTTTCTCTAGACATGATTACCACCTGAACAAATGACGATGGCGACAATGCAAAAATGTTTACCCACATTTCCTCAATATTTTATTTATAAGAAGGAAGTTCCACAAGTTTCTCCAGTATTGCTACATTGTAGAACAATATCTGGTGCAAATACTTCTTTAAACATTACAATCTTAAACCTCTTCAAGTCAAGAATCAGTCACAGTCGGTATGATCTGAAATAAACGTCGTCCTTTATAAATTTAAAATTTACAGTAACGAAGTAACGACGATGAATAAGTCTTACAAAAGGATCAATATTTAAAAAAATATGAAGTTGATTTTGTTATTACTAATATGACGAATCGTTGTCTCAGACAATGACCCCCCCACCAAAAAAAAAACGATACCTGATATTACTCCAGGGTTGTCAATTATTATCAATCAGTGTGCTTGAGCGGCTCCGGGTCCCTCATGCGAAACATGGACCTTAAATTTTCGTCTACAATGTCTACGAGGCTGCCAAGCTCATCTGTGGAGGTAGTTGTTTCTATAATTACCTGTAATAAGATTATTTCCCATGTTTGCAAGGCTATTAGAGCTCTCGGTAGATCATATAGGTCTGCACTCAGCGGCTAAGTGTTCATCTTAACTCAAAACTGCACTTAGCTTCTCCGACGTAAGACTGAGTGCAAAGTATAATCATCATGATTTGAGGTTATTCTCTCGCTACATTATTTTGTTTATACAGTTTTCAGAACACAAAGACTAAAATTTTAATTTTCGATTATTTTCTAATTTAATTTTATTCGGGCGCAAGGCGCCTAGTGAGAAAAACACACTACAATCGAGAACTAATCTACAAGAAAAGCTTGCTAAAGAAAGCTGTATTATATGCGATAGTGGTTCATTATTTGTGAAGTTAAATAAAAAGAAAATAAGTGAAAGAAAAGAAATTATGTATAAAAAACAAAATCATAAAAAGACAAGAGTGTCGAAAGTTAATGAATTACTTGCATAAATATTTATTAATATTTTCTGAAAATTAACAACGATGATTGTTGGTGAGAAAAACAGAAATATGAACAGAACCAGTAAAACGTCTTATTCTTGATTCTTGGCAAGTCTGTTCATTTACAATAAAAACATTGTTAAAAAATACTTTCATCAATAATTAAAGAGATGACGAAAAGTATTTTTTGCCCAACGGTCTATACAAAACTAACAGACATAAATTGATAGCATTACATAAAAAAGTGAAAGATATAATGAGATAAAAACGACAGAGAAAGATAGATGAATAGACAGACGATAAAGACGGAGAGACGGACATGATAGAAAGATAGTCAAATAGATGCGATAGAATGATAGAAATATATAGAGTGGTTAGAAAGATGAACAGATTAAATAGAAAGATGAAAAAGAGAAAGACAAAAGAACGGAAAGAAACCTAAATCGATAAAACAAAGACAAATAGTCTAATATAGACAGTTAATGGATAAAATACATTTGACAGATAAATTCAGAAAATAAAAATTCAAGGAGACATGACAGACAATATAGAAAAACAGACAAAAAAGAAAGATAGCTAAATAAGTAGCTATATATATATAGTAGATAAATAAGTAGATAACTAAGTAGCTATAACAAGTAGCTATAATGAGTAGATAAATAATAAGTAGCTACAATAAGTATATAATAAGTAGCTATAATAAGTATATAATAAGTAGCTATAATAAGTATCCATAATAAGTATATAATAAGTATATATTAAGTATATAGCAATTATAAGCAGCTATAAGTATATAATATGTATATAATAAGTAGCTATAAGTAGCTATAATAAGTATATAATAAGTATATACCTATAATAAGTATATAATAAGTAGCTATAATAAGTATATAATAAGTATCTAGCTATTATAAGTAGCTATAATAAGTATATAATAAGTAGCTATAATAAGTATCCATAATAAGTATATAATAAGTATATAATAAGTATATATTAAGTATATAGCAATTATAAGCAGCTATAAGTATATAATATGTATATAATAAGTAGCTATAATAAGTAGCTATAATAAGTATATACCTATAATAAGTATATAATAAGTAGCTATAATAAGTATATAATAAGTATCTAGCTATTATAAGTAGCTATAATAAGTATATAATAAGTATATAAGTAGCTATAATAAGTAGCGATAATAAGTATATAAGTATATAATAAGTAGCGACAAGTATATAATAAGTATATAGCTATAATAAGTAGCTATAATAAGTATATAATAAGTAGCTATATATAGTACATAAATAAGTTGCTATATATAGTAGATAGATAAGTATAGACAAATAGGCAAGATAGAGATAGACGAATGGATGAGAAAGAATGAAAGGCAGACTGAGATGAAGAAAATATATACTCAACAATTAAAAAGGAACAAAAAAAAAAACAAACAAATAAAATTAATTTTATAATATTCTTTTTCTACTGGTGAACTTTGTGTAGCCAATAAAAAAAACTGTTTGCATTTTTCTTTCCTGTACAATTCTAAAAACATGACATTTTTCTTGATCCACCAATTCTTTCTTCTTTATGAAGCCTTTACACCAGTTTTGTGTGATATGCTGCTTAGAAGAAGCCAGAATTGATTTTTTCTAATTTCAAAGTAACGAGTCGCCTGTAGCAATGGTGGAGCGTCGCTGCGATGTTAGTTTTGGCAGCCGTGCAGAAGAGAAAAGAGGAAACGCGAATATCGATTGGAAACAAGAAGCGAGATGCAAAATATATGAAACGAAAGTCAGAGATTTTCAGAGGAAGCATCGGTGGTGTAACGGCGAGCATGTTTGCCTCCCAAGCAGACGATCCGGGTTCGACTCCCGGCCGACGCAAATTTGATTTTATGTTTATTCTTAATTTGCTTTCATAAAATATACTTTCTTTCTAAAACATTTAAGCGTTGTAATTTTATTAGCAATTTTAGCTGCATTATTAATAGAAACTAGCAGAACTCGTTTAATTTCCACGGAAGGATAATTATGATTTTCCTGAAAAAATTTTACTTTGTCATACTACAAACAATAGTAACGTCTTCAAACATAAAGGTATTAGATAATAACATAACGATAACGCAGAGTTTAATTTTATTAAAATATCTATACAAGTAATCTTCATAAAAGCTACTTTTCTGT
Source organism: Ascarosepion bandense (assembly GCA_037127315.1). Taxonomy (NCBI): domain Eukaryota; kingdom Metazoa; phylum Mollusca; class Cephalopoda; order Sepiida; family Sepiidae; genus Ascarosepion; species Ascarosepion bandense. Next base: position 169,484 of record JBBBDQ010001492.1, read on the forward strand.
AATCTTATATTAAGCGGCGTATGCACAGACCATAACCAAAATATTGTGAGAGATTTTGAAAGAGAAATTTTTTTTTGTTATTACTGAAAAATCATGGCTCCTGTGTCTATTGTAAACAGAAAAGACCAAGTAATGGCCAAGAGTGAATAGGCCAGTAATTTCGTTATTAGGTCGCGGGATACGACAACAAACCTACCTATTTTTACTATATTGTACAGTACACACACATATGCACACACTCTACAACTACCAGCTTAAGCTGCTATTGCTACGGTAATGCTATAGGCTCTCTCCTCCTACTCTATCACTCTTTACTACCCTTCCGTTCGGCAAAGGTGAGGGAAAAGGCTGAGGAGAGTAGCGTTTATAGATTATAAAAAGATAGAGGGGAAGGAAAAGCTCGTGTAGAGAGTAAGTGTGTTATCTTTCCTCAGTGGCGTAACGGACGGGGGAACTAAGAAACTAACTAAGGAAGGAACAAGCAGAATTATTATATGATTCAATATTCTTTTAAATGAAAATCTGTTTCTTGTAATTTTTTAATTAATTGAAACTGTATACTTTCTTAAACGTATCTCGCATTAATCAGATACTGATCTCATTTTTGTGCATGACCAACAATACTTCTATTTCTGTATTGGATTTCATTTATTTTTCCTTCTGAACTAACAGACGGTTTCTGACAAATCTTACTCTATCAAAGATCTTGAATAAAATCAAGTTAATACTTTCCAGGAGAAGAGAAAGCAGTTATAAAATTAATGGATGACTCTTAAGATCTAGTGGTTTCAATACAAACCTATGGAATTAAAATATAAGATCTGAAATACTGTACACTTACAAATGGGGTGGGTTTTATGCTAAAAAAGCAAAAATTAGTGAGTGAAGAGGCGTGGCCATGTGGGTCACGTGGGAGTTTAAGAGAATATAAAGTGTAAATTTTTGGCTGAAAAGAAGAAAGATCTTCGCTGGCTTCCGACTCCCGACGCCCTCTTCGTGTGCGAAAATTCTCTCCGGCTGCCTTCTATTTCACACAAGCGTCACCAACGAAGAATAAAAACATAAGATTATATTTTTATACATACGTTTTCTTCGTTGTTTTCCGGAGGTAATCATATAACAATACATTTAGAAAATATTTACACGGAATTTGACCAAATTATCCAGAAAAATACTTTTAGGGTAGATAATTTATTGTTTTCTAGTTATAATTTTGCAGAACCTCGGTATGAAATATTTATTATACACTGATTTAAGGGGACTAGTGTTAGTAGCTTTTATCGTTACAGTATTGCAGGAATTGCACCCTCAAGATTTCTTTAGCTTCATATATCTGGTGGTAACTTCATCTCAATTTGGAATCGAACCTTTTTTTTCATTCCACTGTTCCGGAACTTTAGCAACTATGACCTACGCATTGTCAAGGAGAGTTAAACGGGCGTGACGCTGTGATTAATAACAACCAAGATGAATAATAATGAACATTTCATATTTGAAATATTCTGACAAAAATTAAAAAAATCTCACTTAACTTTTATAAAGTATCAAGCATTTTAACAATGGTTGAAAACGGTATTTGCTGTCAATTTTCGAAAATATCTGTCCTTTGTAAATTTCGTTTGTCTTTGATTACACATTGTCTGTATTTGACGTATAACTATGATGTAATGAAATGTATGCCTTCACATGGATAGAAATTATAAAAGAAAAGCATAAAATGAAAATGTTTCATGTTTTTTCCATGAATATAGTGATTGATGGCCAGTAGATGGCTACAGTTTACGGCTCACATCGGAGATAAAACTGAGGATAGAATCTGGCAAAAGACACACACAAAAGTCTTTTCAATGTCATTTTTCTTAAAGAATTGTTCCGTTAAGTTTTTTGAATAGATATGGTGATTTTTTAAAGATTGGACAAATATTCTGACATATATATGGGAAGTGACAGTGATATTGTACTGCGTCCTGTTTCTTCTCGGAGTTCCAGTGGTCTGCCAATTCCACAATTGGGATTCAATCAATATCAGGGAATTATCATCATCTTTTATTACTTTATATTCATGAATAGGTAACACGGTAGGCACCAGTTCCTGGAGGAAGCAAGATGAATAATATATATATATATATATATATATATATATATATATATATATATATATATATATATATTATGGATTCTCCCGTCGATTTCGACGTACGAGTGTCTAACTCAGTTAGACTGCCAAACTAAGACTTGTTTAAAGTGGTGAAGGATTGTGTAGCACCATCCACACTTTTTGGAACTGCTGATAACAAACAATCGGTGCAGAAGTCTGCCACAGATCGCATGAACAACAGACCTCAGTTATTTAACCTAAACTGGAGGGAAGGGACGGATTAATACCTTTCCCAAGGGTACCAGTGCGTAAGTGAATGCAGAGTGTTCAACTGGAATTGGAACTCGGGTCACTGATTTCCCCCTCCGATCCGACATCCACTGCACCACAACGCACATCCGTCAATAAACGCTTACAGCACCTGGTATTCTCAAACGGTCACCCATTTAAGTACTGACCAGGCTCAACTTCGGTGATCGAGCGGGAGCCGGTGTATTCAACGTGATATGACCGTAAGCATATATATATATATATATATATATATATATATATATATATATATATATATATATATATATATATATATATATATATGAGAGAGAGTTTTTTTGGTATTATATTCTTTCACACCATGGATTTAAAACAATCCTTACTCACTACGGCTCATAAAAGTTCTGATCAGTACGTTACGAGCAGTAGTTTAATCCACTTTTTTTATTTGTACCGTATCCCTTTAAGACGTAGGTGATCTTGGCCCTCCACATCTAACAGCAATAAGTTTTGTCCTTTTGTTATTTCTCCGTTCTGCAATCCATTTGTTTAAGCCCATTAAGTACGTCACACGTTGCTTTCCTCTGTTCTTCTTTTCATCTATCCGTCATGTGAGTATCAGATTTTCTAAACCCCCTTCCTCATTGCGTGTTCAAGAAATTTTAACTACCTCTTCCCGGTGTTGTGCATAAGTTCCCTTTGTTTCTGTTGTAGTGTACCTAACACCCCTCTAGCGATCTTAAAAATGAAAGGGTCTGTGAACTGAGGTAGCTATAAAAGAAAGACTACTAGCAGTCTGGGTATTTGGAGTATCATTTTCCCATTCCGTTATTTTTCTTATCCCTCGCCTTTCTCTTAGTGAGTGTGCTGCTTGATTTCGCCATTTGGCGGAATACAGTAGCCACTCTTATTTTGTTGGGTGAATGGGTCTTACTAAGATTTGTTTACGTTTGAAGATTTCCTTACATTTTACGTTTGTTTTGGGTATTTCATCCCCCTCCCCTTTCCATTTAAATGTCATTAATTTTTTTAAATATATTTTTGTATTATCGTGCATAGAAGCAAATTTTGATGTCATGGATTTGGTTTCCCCTTTTTTATGTGACCCTTGTAAATATGTGGTATTGTGGTGCGTGAAGGATTAGGAGGTGATAGATGAGTTCTTGTGAGGAATGAAGAAATTTTAATGAGTGATTAGGTCATGAATCTGATTAGCTACGTATAGAATAGTGACAGAGTACCAACCTCAACCCACCCCCACTTTCGGACTTAAGGAACATTTACTGTAAAAAAAGAGGAATAAATTTATTTAGAGTTTCATCGATGTCTTCACGGTTTATATTTTGATTTTGCTTGTGATGTTGTATTATTTTTTGATATTTGAGTGACTTTGTTTTTGTGTGTACATTTTGTCAATGTTTTTGTGGACTTTTTATATTTTGTGTATTGCGGGGAGGCGACAACTAAAAATGGCTGAGTTTCCCCAGTCAACTGTTACGCCGACGGTTTCAGAGTCAGTTTGCAATAGAAGTCAGGCCAAAAAAGTAAGTTTATCGGTGTCAGCATGGAGGCTATGGAGAAGATCATGAAGGGTTTAAAAATAGTTCCGAAAATATTGTCTCGGAAATCGAGAGCTATGTGGGATGTACTTCTTGAGTCGGCGGAGGAAGCCAAGATGTTAGCTGGCAGTATACTAACAACAAAGAATGTCAGACTTCAAACCGAATATATGGGCACCCGGCGAACTTTGTATTGTTGTTAACGGTGTGCCCCTAGGTATTACCAGTGACCATATGGGAGGATTTTTCGCCTAGTTTGGGCCCGTTGAAGAAATATCACGAGTGTCAAGTAAGGCGAGAGTGAAACCAGAGAACTTCTGTCTGCAAGTGACCAGAATCCTTGACATACTCATGTTTTGGGGAAGAAAGATTTTTTATCGTTGTGGAGGGAAGAAGGACCCATAACTGGATGTGTGGGGCTGCTGAACATTTGTTCAAAATGTACACGGCAAGAAATCCGGTAGCGACATCGGAAACAATAGTAGCACCGGAGACAATGAAAACAGCAGAGAAGGAGGTGGTTGAGGCAGAAAAGTCTAACCAGTGAGCCAGCTCAAACGAATAGACTGAAATTGTGAGGAAAGAAAAAAAGCAGTATCCCCTCCTCCTCAGCAAGACGTCGCTTCAAAAAGAGTGACGCCACCTGAAAAAAGGAATCCGCCTTCGAAAAAACAACAGAAGGAGATACGGCAACAATCACCAGAAATGGATTTGAATATGAAGAGCGAGAAGATGTCTCTACTTCGGTCTTCTTCACCCAAGAGAAGGAAGCAAGATGAGGAGGAAGGTAAGGTAAAAAAATAGTTCACAGCAGGGTGGAAAGGGTGCTGGTAGAAGCCAAGGTTCAATCTACACCTGCATCGTCAGTAAAAGTATTGCAGAAGAACAATGACAAAGTAAGGAGTCACTCTTTACCCCTAAGGACCCCTCCTGCTACTTCCCCAAAATTCCCCCATTCATTCCCAAGGAAAGACAAGAAAAAGAAAAAGATATAGGACTACAGAAATGAAAAAAGTTTATCTGGACAGGCAGACTCTAGAGAAAGACCTTTCCTAACAGAGAACGGCCCTCTTAAGGCCTTTATTCAAAATATCCTCGGTGGACGGCAAGTCCATTGAAGACCTTAACAAGATTTCTCACACCCCTATTATTGTTATTATTATTATAATTATTATTATTGAAATTATGGGATTTACTTTCGGGAGCAAAAGATGCTTTCCTCAATTAAACACACCTGAATTATAAAAAAAAAACTTGCAAGGATTTGTGTTGTGAGGGACATACTCCATCCATCCCTATATAGAGCACTAAAACTTACTTTTCCCACGGACGTCGCATTACGTCCGAAATTAATACTGACAGTCTAGAACAATCCGTCGGGTAATAACTGCTGCAGATTTCCCTCTAGTTTGTGTATAGGAAGTAGCACTTAGAAAATGTCTATCAAGCTAGCCAGCTTGAATGCAAGGAGCCTGACAGATCGGGATAAGGCAGCCGGCCTGCTTCTTGATCTTTTGTCCTTCGGAGTAGATGTGGCTGCGATCCAGGAGACACACTTTCTTTGCGAAGTTAATTCTCGTGTGCTGTCTAACGTTTATTTAGCATACGGACTCAGCATGCATGAGGTGTTTCCTTGTTGGTTAAACGTATCCTGGGTGCGAGGGTGGACCTTGTCCAGGTGGGTGCGGAGGACTGGTTGATCGTGGCCGATACTGCTGTGAAAAGTAGTTCGTTTCGGACCGTTGCGGTTTATGCGCCCAACGACCGGGAGGAGCGCGTCTCGTTTTTCCGTCAGTTGGGGCCGTTCCTGGTGGATTATTCGCTCCTAGTCTTAGTGGGGAACTAGAATGCTATCCTGGACCAAAAACTAGCTGGAAGTAGGGTGATCGTAACTTCGATGATCTGATCAACGAGTTCTGTCTCGTCGATAGATATCGGGTCGATTACCCTGGGTGGAACATGTAGACGTGGTTAGCTACCTGGATAAAATGTTAGTGAGAAGAGTCGATATAGATTTGTTAGATTGTCCCACGTTCTACCGGTTAGGCTATTCGGGCCACAAACTTTTTGTGCTCGGGTGGCGTTAAATGATAGGCCTAGATTGGATGGCACTGGAAGTTCAACTTGTTTTTACCGGACAAGCGGAACTTCCGGCAACAGCTAACTAAACTAGTGCAGCGGGAATTAGTGGGGGCGGTTATCGAGAATAGGTGGTGGGAGAGGCTTAAGGATAGCCTCAGGTGTTTCAACGCTGATTATAGCCGTTGATTTACCCTAGCTAAGGCTAACAAGGTGAAGACACATAGTCTATCTCGGGCGGTGGCAGGAGGGAATCCTGTACAGATAGGATTAGCTAGGCAGGCACTGAACCGTTTGGCTAGAAAACGTTACCGGGGTCAGGCATAAGTCAAACAAGATGTCTAACGAAGCATGGACGCAGAATTGCGGAAGGAAGAGATTCGTCGAGGTGGCGATCGATATATTCAACTTGCTGACATGGTCCCAGAAAAGGCGAACCTGAGGACAATCGTAGAAGGCATGCGCAGCCGTTTCTTCTAAACCAAGGTCACATGGATGACAGTCGGGCAAATCCGCCCGCCCTATCTGAAGGCCATGTTAATGAGAAATAACAAGTGTGAATAAATCGGCAGCTAAGCAAAAACTCAGAGTTGTTGAGAAAATTCGCTGCTGACACCCAGGACCAAAAGGAGCACAAATCGGTCACCGACAAGCCGAGCCTATTACATAGACGGTCCTTCGTCGCGAACCCCTCCACTAAAACACGATACAAGTGCCTACGATGCCGAGAAAGGTCAATAGACCGAGAAAAGTCGGCACTTTGGTTTTGTAATGAACAAATTCATTCCTGAATCTCTTGTTGAGAGCTATGTAATCGATTTGTTTTTCTTACTGGGTTTCTCCATGTCCATAAACGTCTTGGATGTTCTTGGTGTTGGCTATTACCTCGGTTCATTTCCTCTGTGTTTGTTGCGAGTTCCTAGTCCGAAATTACCAGCTATTTCTCCTTCCCTCTCCTTGCCTACATGTTTCCTATGATGATCATATGTCTTGTGATTTTTACTGAGCTTCGTCGTTGTCTAGCACGGAGAAGAAAGATTTGATTTCTTCTTCCGTACTTTGTGCTGTCGGTGCATATCCGATTATAATAGACATGTTGAAATGATTTCCTTCTAGTTTAACTACAAAAATTTCTTTCAGATGACTGACAGTGTCACAGAAAATATTTCTTCATGTCTTGATCTAGTATTAATCCAAATACTTTTTAATTATTCTCTCCGACTGCATATATGTGACTGTGGCTGTCCTTGACAAAATCTTGTTTGGCCATCTAGTTTTACATACATCTAAAATGTTTACATTTAACCTACTCAGCTCTTGTTTTACATTTTACAAATGAGCACCGTTGTTTCACGTTCTATGTCCGGAGAGTTATTTTTTGATTGATTTGAACAGTCACTGGATGACGGCGCGGTGACACTTGTTGCAAATATCGTTCTTTATTTAAAATAATACCAGCAGTATAGCCCGGCGTTGTTCGGGGGTAATGAAAGCTTTAAAACTAATCCATGGTCCTGGAGCTTAGACTCTTTGGACGTTGGCACGAAAGACTAAAAAGCAATAGTTGTTTCCAGTTTTAGCGAAACCGTAGACTGAAAGAAAAATGAATGGATGTAAGTCAAATTTTGATTTCCTGGTATCGATATCAAATACGTTTTTTCGTCGTAAACTAAATTTTGAAGGCTAAATAAGTCCTCTGAGTAAATGGTATCATGGCTGAGACTAAGAACTACAATTATACCTACTTAGAGCCAAACCCGAAGCAAAACTAAAATAAAAGGACTGAAAAAAATGCAGACATACAGGCTGATAAACAGACACACACACAAATATCTTGCCTTTTATACATAAATATTTATATATTATCGATTTTCTGCATTATTATAAGACCTGCAACCTTGAAACTTCTAAATATCGTTTCTTATGTCTTTGTCTATGAGTGTGTCAAATTTGATTAAAATCGAACCACTCCTTCTATAACCCAATTTTTTTCGATTATCGATTTTCGATATTTATCGGGGTTACCTCGACACAAAACCTAGCTATGAACACTCGCAGACGCTTATAGTACAACTGTGTAAATTTTCAAGAAAATATGTTCAGCCGTTTCGGAGTCTATAGGTAACGGACACATACACACACAGACAAATACACACACATACACACACAAAGTTCCATTTATAAATTTAAAATAACATATATAAACTTATAAAGATTTTTTTCTATATATCTGCTTCAGAATTATTATTGTTCCTAGTATTTTTGCTTCTGATCATATCCATAATAGTTTCAGGTTTGATTGTAACTATTTTGATTTTTTTTAGATTTGATGAATTGTTTTGGGTTGTAGATGTTAAGGAGTAGATAAAAACAGATAGATAATAACTCCTTATTAATAGAAAAAGTAACTTAGAAGGAAATTTCTCGAGAGTGCCGGTATCGGATCTTATCAAAATATAGATCTGCACCCCGGGACATTTTCAAATATCTTCGTCCCTGATTGAATAACTTTTTTTTCAAATCCTTGATAAAGTCAATCAGAGAACGAAACGCATCGGCTAAGTTCTTTTGTTTTTATTCAATATTGTTCTTTTAAAAATATATTTGATATTTTTTTAATCATATTTGAAATTTTTAGATGCACACACAAACACATACACACATACACACATGAAACACAAATGCACACACACACACACACACACACACAGGCATATGCATATTTGTGTCTAAATGAAGATTCGTACCTTATTTTTTATAGAAGATTTTTTCAGTGGTATGGCTTTGCCAGTTTTAATTCTTGTCTTTCTTTGTCTCATCCCAGAAGTACCAATTCCATGAATTCTTCATTTTAATTTTGCTTCTTTTGTTTTTGGTTAATATTTTTATTTTTTATTTTTATTTTAATTTCTAATTGATATACTTCGTTGTATCTAAGTTACTGAATTTGGATAAAACTTTCTCGTTTGAAATAGCTTATTATATTATTTTTTGTTTCTTTGTTTTTCTTTTTTTTATTCTGCTGCTATACAATCTTGCCGTTCATGTTTGCTTCTTGGGATTGGCCCTTACCAACTTCTACCTACACTATTAATATATTAGAAGATTAATTAAACATCGCATAGTCAAAAAGCTCTGTTGCTAGCCGATTCAGCTGCCTAAATAAGATTTTCTGATCGAAAATTCAAAGAAATTAATTGGATTGTGTTTTTTTTTGGATTATTTTTCAGAGGTATGGCTCTGACAGTTTTAGTTCTTTGTAAAATTTGTAATGGATATCTCGAGTTAAACTAAGAATTTTTTTCGATAGAAGTAGGTTATCTTTTTTATCGTCGGTTCAATACTCCTCTAAAACAGGAGTAGAGGGTTATCCGATGTTTTCTGTTTAAGAAGGGGCTCCCAGTTCCTTTTCTTTCATCAGCCTTTTATAGTGGCATTTTTATGAGTGTTTTGTGATATGTATGGATGGTGGCAAAATCTTTTCATAATGAGGGTTCCGGGTTGGCAGTTCACTAGTTGCTGCTTCTCGACTGGTAGTTAGGAATTCGAAATATTGCGGAGTACCTAGAAAGGATTCTCTGATTAACAGTCGAATAATAATGGGGTTATTACAGTGCCATGTTAGACATTGATGTTCATGCAAGAACCCTCGGTTGGAAACGCTGAGGTCACACTATGTTGCAGTGTGCACCAGTTCCCTTCCTACACATATTAGATTTTACGACCGAATTTTACGACTCCCCTACGCCTCTTCTTACCAAATTAAATCACCATGTATATAAGCAATCCAATATATGAAACAAAACCAGCCCAACAAAAATTCATGTAAACCGTCAACGTTTCTTTCTCCAACATCTGTGGTATTCGTACCAACATTTGCAGTATGAAATCATTCCTTTTCCAAAGGTCACCAGACATCCTAGCTCTCTGTAAAACTAAACTTAACTCTACAGACCATGTCTATGATTTCTCGATTACTGACTACCTTCCTTCCTTTAGGAAGGACTCTAATGTCTACATGAATGACCTGGGAATTTTTACTCGCGAGCATCTCCCACTATTAAATCTATAAACTATTTTTACACGACCCCGTCTCTCTCTACTAAACACAGTCACTCATCTCTATCACTCATAACTGTTGCATGCAAGATAGTATTTCTGAAAATATAGACAAGGTCAATTTCACACACCTGTTTGCAAATATATTTGTGTTCGATGATTTTAATCCCCATCATGCCAAATAGCTTAAACACTCTTTGAGTGAGCTTGCTGGAATCTAAGCCCTGAACTTCTGAATCACTCAATATTTCACGCAGATCGTGGACAGCCCAACGAGTTTTTCCAGGAAAACGTTGCGTCTTAACCAGATGTTTTTACAAAAATTTAAATTACATAACTTTCAGTCTCGACTTAACACCTGAAGATTGCGTTGTACATGAAACTTGGAGTTGAGCTACCGTCGAGGGATAATATATATATATACAAACAAGTAAAACTTCGAAAACCACATGTGTCGTATGATCATTTCTGCGAAGTGAACTTACTTTCTCAACGACCGTTTATTATGGAAAATTTGAAAAAAATTCATGCGCCGGAATTTCACTTGAAAAGAAAGTAAAGTAAAAAAAAATAAAAGGAAGAGGAATTAAAAAAAAGAGAGAGCAGATTATGTTAGAAGACAGGCGTCTAGACGTCGTTACAGAGGGGTGGGAAGAGGGAGGAATGTCTTTGTTTACCTTCCCTCTTCCCTACCTTCTATGACAACGTCTAACCAAGAGTAGAAATTAAAATAGAAAAATAGAAAAGACCCTGATATAGTAAGTAATACAGGAAGTATAGTAATAAAAAGCCGAACCTTACAACGGTGGTGATGTCAGCAGGTTGTGCTCAAAAGAAACGTTAACTGTTATATTATTTCCAGAGCAAAAAAAAAAAAAAAGAAAAAAAAGAAGAAATTACAGAATGAAAGTAATGTCCAGATGTAATCACACTTATAAATCCATCTTAGGATCATAAAAACTTGGATAAAAGTGTTTTTACATTCTTAAGCAAGTCCGCTCTCATTTTTAAAATTTTCGGTTGTTTAAAAATTTCATTTGCGCGTTCGTAAAGATCCCTATTGTATGTTTGAAAAATGTTTGAAAATCAGTTATTATAAATCACCCGAAGATAACGAAAGGTTGAAACCTAAGTTGCGGAAAGAACTCATTTCTAAATGGAAACTATTTGAAAGCTCTACAATACAAATTTATTGAGAACTTTTAATTACATCTGGGTACTGGTCTAATTTAGATATAACCAAAAACTAATTTATTATATATATATATATATATATATATATATATATATATATATATATATGTGTGTGTTCCTCTCTCTCTCTCTCTCTCTCTCTCTCTGTGCGTGCATGAGAATGTGAAAACGAGAAAGAAAGAGAGAGAAACTGAAAGAGAAAACGAGAAAAGAGAGAAAAAAAAAGAAAAAACTGACAGAAAAAGGAAAGAGGGAAAGACAGAGAAACAGAAAGAAAAACGAGAAAGAGTAAGAGAGAGAGAGAAAAACTGAAAGAGAAAACGATAAAAGAGGAAAGAGAGAGAAAGTAAAAGAGAGAACGAGAAAGAGGGAAAGAGAGAGAAACTGAAAGAGCTGATGAGATAGGATGAAAGAGAAAGAAACTGAAAGAAAAAAAGAAAGAGGGAAAGACAGAGAAACAGAAAGGAAACACGAGAAAGAGGAAGAGGAAGAGAGAGAGAGAGAGAGAGAGAGAGAGAGACTGAAAGAGAAAACGAGAAAGATGGAAAGATAGAGAAAATGAAAGAAATAAATGGGAAATAAATTAGAAAGATAAATAAAGAAGAAGTAAAAGAAGAAAAACAAGAAGAAAAATTTGATTACAAATCCGGTTGAATGGGGTACTTTGAATATTTTCCTGTCCTTTCCCGAGACGTTAATCAACATGGTCTTGTTTGGTCATTCGTCAACCAGTGTAGCATTGTAATGGTGAGATATTGAAATAAGGCAGACGTTTTCATCTTAATAAGAAATAGATTAACCAGCAGTTATAGTTGGAATATCTACTTTCCCTTTTTTTTGGCAGGTTGAACAAGTCATTATGCAACCAAATTTTATATCGTCTTGAAATGCATAACAATATAGTTGATGAGCGAATGTATAAAAAGCCTAATCAAGTGTTCTCGAAGCCATTTGCGAAATGGCAGTAACAATTCCCGCCTAGTGAAATTCTAAAGGTCAACGAAGTCTCCCTTGTCTAATCAGTGTTTCTATCTGTACAGACAGAGAATCACGTGCAAAGAGCTACAGACAGTCATTTCCTAAGGGGAAAAACAAAGTAATTTATTAACACTTGACGAGTTTTTTCAGTGAGAAAGAGAGAACAGGGAACGGCCATCGAGTGCATGATAGGAATAAACTATTCAAATCCGATATTCACGGTGACATTGTTGCTTCTTTTTTTGCATCTTGTTTTTATTTAAGAAGGGCGCGGTTCGTAGAAATTCGAACTGTGTTGACCTTTCTTAGGATGGCATTGGATTTGCAGGGAATTACACAAAGTATTCTGACCTCTGTATCTTGTTAGGCCGAAGGTCGAATAACATATTTGTTTCAGCAGAAAGCAAAAAACAAAAAATAGAATAATACAACAAAATTAATAATACTACCAATCGGAATAATATAATAATATCGTTATCATACTATAACGTATTACTGATTTCCGCTCACAGGATTTGTTAACTTGAATAATCAGTAAGTCGAAAAAGCAGAATGATTATAAGATGAGAACCGTACTTAAGCGTAAAGGTTTGCTGGTGTATTAATGATGCATTGACCACGAAAGAAAAGCTGGTTTGATATGCGAGTTCGAATGTTGTTGATAAGTACATTTTTGATTCAAGTTTCACTCTATTTTTTTTATTGACATCTATTAAAACATTAATAAAATCGACAAAATAGATCAAGAAATATGCAAAAACTATTTTTAAAAAATGCATAGAAATGAAAAGATTGTTATTTTAAACTGAAATGTGTTATTCTGTTCATGTTAATCTTCATAAACTTCTTTAAAACATTTGAATAGAGTTGGACTCGATATTGATTGGATTGCAATGTTCGAGTTGTAAATGATAAATAAAAAAGTTAATTGTAGAAAACTAACTTGCACTAACCTTTGATATTTCAACATTTAACGAGAAAGGAAATTTTTCAAAATATTCTGGTCTCTGTAACCTATCAGTATCTGTGACCTATCAGGCATAGCGTCGATCTACTGATAGACCTCTTATGACAGAAACAAAGGAATAATAGCAACAGCAGCAAGAATGGCTAATACCACCATGAGGATGATTAATAGAACTACTGCTAGTAAATAACATTTCCAACTTACAGATCTTATAAGTCATCTGTTTATCAAAAGGATTGCCTTTTTCTTTGAATCAAAATTTATTTGAAGGAATGATTTTAAACAGCCTTGTCAGAACTTGACTTATGAATGTCTTTCAAGACATCGAACACAGTCAGAAATGTCTGAAATATCAGTTATATAGAACCCTTTTCTTAGATGAATGATAAAATGGCTTTAAGCGAAGAAACGCGATACGTTTTCAAGAAAATTGTCCTTCATTGAATCTCGTAGACTGGAGCTACAGAAAATCATACTATTTGAAGACTTTCAACAGAAGTAACAAATCAAATGGTTAGCACATGTAATTTCAAGAAAAATAATTATATAAATTATTGACTTTCTCCACTGCTAGGTTGGGTGACTGTGTCGGGTCAGGATGTTTTTCCCGCCTGAATCCATCCTGCATATATACAAATCAACCATTCATCCGTGCATGGAGTACTGCTGTCATATATGGTCAGGCGCTCCCGCTGTTCATCTCAGTGTTCTTGACAGGCTCCAAAAGAGAATTAGAAATGTGATAAGTACCGACTTGGCGGCTCGACTCCAGTCACTTTCTCACAGACGGGATGTGGCTTCCCTTTGTCTGTTCTGTAAATACTTTCATGGCTTCTGCTCCAACGAACTTAAGTCACTGGTGCCTCTGCAACCAGACTGGCAACTGAGTCCCACCCATTCACAGTTAGATCAACCAAATGCAGACGACAGTTCTACTCCTGCAGCTTCTTTTCTCGCACTTTCCGCCTGTGTAACTAGCTTTCTTATTCTTGCTTTCCTGACAGCTACAAATTCCAGGAATTTAAATGCAAGGTCAATACTCATCTCTTAACCAGTTGACCCTAATACTTTCTTCACCACCTTGACCTAGTTCATTCTTCACCACCCTGTATATCCTTTCCTTTCTCTCCACCTCTGTAACTGTCATCGCACCTGTATTTACTTCCTTCTCTTGCTTCTTTCTAACTGGTTCATCCCTCTCTTCACTCTCTTCTATCTAATTGTTTTACGCTTATGTAGCCACCTGTACATCAGTGGCCCTACCGCCTTACTCGGGGTGATATGATTATAAAATAATTACTTTAAAGAAAATGTTAGGGAGGAAACTTCCATGAACATTAGAAAGGGCGATAAAAGTTAGTGGACATGATAAGTCTCTATCTGTTATGGGGAAACACTTATTCCTCAGATAATGGACTCTCACTCTTATAGTAATAAGAGTTAACAGGAAGTTAACGGGAGAAGTTCTTGGGAAGTTCATAGGAGTTCTTTAGAGTTCTATTGGAGTTCAGTAGAACTACTAGGCAGTTGATATTAGTCAGCAGTTAGCCAAATACTAAGGAGTCAGCTTTCAGTGGAAAATTACCAAGTTTCTAACATTTTGGGTGCGTTAAGTCAATTAACAAACGACAAAGCACGATTATAACCTTCAGTGCAAAAACTACTCCACAACAATATTTATGCTGATCTTCTGTACTAACATAAACAACAGGTTAGGAAGAAAGCTCCCATGAATATTAGAAAGAGCGATAATAATTAGTAGGCTTTCAAAGGAAAGATTTTATTTTCATTTATTTAGAAAAGGAGAGTTTCTATTTTATTAGCGTTTAATAATATTGTTAATTAACCGATTACAGAACTTAACCGGATTTGAACATAGAATATGAACAAGAAAATATAAGTAGGATAAAAATTGATATTGTTATTTAATTAGTCTAGCGAGGACCAAATTTGCGAAAATGTTCAATTGCTCTGAAGGTTGACATTTATAATTTTTTTCTTTTAAAACAATTTTTCATGAAATTAGCTTTTTTTTATCTGTTATCCCCATTTCCAGTATTAATAGATGTTTCCTTCCTAACCTTTCGTTCAAAGTAGTGTAGAAATCAACATCTTAAGTTTTTGCTTTATCTTCAAACTAGCACTATAGCCCGGCGTTGCTCGGGTGAATGAGAGCTTTAAAACTAATCCATGGTCCTGCAGCTCAGACTCTTTGGACGTTGGCACGAAAGACTAAAAAGCAATAGTTGTTTCCAGACTGAAAGAAAAATGAATTAAAAGTAAGTAAAATTTTGATTTCCTGGTATTTTTTTCGTCGTAAACTGAATTTTGAAGGCTAAATAAGTCCTCTGAGTAAATGGTATCATGGATGAGACTAAGAACTACAATTATACCTACTTAGAGCCAAAACCGAAGCAAAAACTAAAATAAAAGGGCTGAAAAATTACAGAACACAGGCAAATAAACAGACACACACACAAACATCTTGCCTTTTATATATATATATATATATATATATATATATATATTATCGATTTTCTGCACTATTGTAAGACCTGCAACCTTGAAACTTTTAAATATCGTTTCTTATGTCTTTGTCTATGAGTGTGTCAAATTTCATTAAAATCGGACCACTCCTATAACCCGATTTTTTCGATTATCGATTTTCGATATTTATCGGGGTTACCTCGACACAAAACCTAGCTAAGAACATTCGCAGACGCTTATAGTACAACTGTGTAAATTTTCAAGAAAATATGTTCAGCCGTATTGGAGTCTATAGGGAACGGACACGCACACACACACACACACACACACACACACACACACACACACACACACACAAACAAACACACACATACACACACACACAGAGACAAAGTTCCATTTATAAATAAGTTTAGATTACATATGATATCCACTTTAGTTGTTGCTGTTGTCCTCAGGTGACGTCATTTATATTATTTCGTTCAGTTTTTTGTTATTCTCTAGCGCCATTCTACAATGTTCGAATAATAATAATAATAATAATAATAATTTTTATTTTTTATTTTTATTTTTTTTTTAATCATCTCACCCCAAGCAAGGTATTCCACTGCCACTATTGCGCATGGGGCTACATAGGGGAAGGTAAAGAGAAGGAGTGGTTAGACATAGGGAATGTCAGGAGGAAGGTGACAGATGAGTAAGGATACCGAGGATGAGATGGGAAGAGTGTTTGATAGAATGGGAGCAGGTTAGTGTGTTAGGAGGTGTCTATTGACCTTACATTTAAACTCCTGGAGATTGTAGCTGTCGAGGAAGCAATCGTGTGGAAGAGAATTCCACAGTCGGGAAGTGCGAGGAAAGAAACTGTTGGAGTAGAAGTTACGGTTGCATTTTATCGGTTTCACAATAAAAGGGTGGGATCTAGTTGCTAATCTAGTGTCTCGTTCAAATTCGTATTTAGGGGGCACCAGTGATCTAAGCTCATCGGAGCAGAAGCCGTGAAAGTATTTATAGAAGAGACACAGGGAAGCCACGTTGCGCCGGTGGGAGAGAGACTGCAGTCGGTCCGCCAAGTCGGTATCTATCACATTACAGACCCTCCTCTGAACCTTATCGAGAAGCCCGAGGAGAATAGCAGGGGCACCCGACCAGATATGGCAGCAGTATTCAATGCACGGGCGGATGGTAGATTTATATATGTGCAGGATAGAATTAGACGGAAAAAACTCCCGGGCCCTACACAGAGAACCGACTTTCATAGCAGCGGATTTAGCAATGGATTCGATATAGTCATTCCATTTGAGGTCCGCTGAAAGTGTGAGACCAAGGAGGCGTAGTGTTTTACTCTCTGGGAGGCAGATAGGACGGTAATTTGCGGGGTCAGAGGGTTCTCCAGTGTTTTTAAATATAGGAACTACAGAGGAAGATTTCCAACAGGCAGGAAAGCAGGAAGCAGATAGGCAGAGGTTGTAGAGCTTAGAAAGGACAGAGGAGAGTTCAGGGGCACATTTCTTTAAGACTATGGTTGGAATTCCGTCACCACCGCTCGCTTTGTGAGGGTCAAGTTTTAAGATTATCTTAGAGACAAGTTAAGGTGTAATGTGGACATCATTCAGTTGTGCCTCGGTTCTAGGTGAGAAGTCGGGTGTAAAAACTCCAGATGAGTCCAGACTCGAATTGTTCGAGAATCTGCGGGCAAAGCATTCAGCCTTATCTGCTGGGGAGGTGAGGACCTCAAATTTGTTGATTAGCGGGGGTATTGTGGACTTGCTCTTGTTAAGTACTCTTTTACAGAGTCGCTAGTAGTCTTTAGCGCCGAATTTAGAGCATGCTATGCGTTGCTTCATTCTGGCAGCAAACAACATCTTAGCTTCGTTAAGTATCCTTTTACACTTATTACGAGCTGAAGTGAAAAGGCGCCTGTTTTGGTCCGACGCGTAGTTACGATAGAGTCGGAAGAAATGATTCCGGTGGGCAATGGCAGCCGAGCAAGCGGGTGAGAACCATGGAGACGAATGAGATTTAAGCTGGAATTTCCTAGCAGGGATGAAGGCATCGATGCCAGCCTTATCCCAGGAGGGGACCTCGGATGCACATTCTTCGATGGGAAGACTAAAAACGTTGTTCCAAGGGATGTCACAGAGGAAGTCTCGGAACGAATCCCAGTCTGCTCTTTGATAACAGTAGGATATTCTACTTGTCTGGGTTTCATGGGTCGGGCGGGAGTGGAGTGAAATATTGACGGACACTACAGTGTGGTCAGAGTTGTCTGGTAGTGCAAGAGTCTGGGATGGAAGTGAAGCAGAGGTCTAGAAGTGAGTCCATTCCGTTAGGGTTGTCGGAGAAACGCGTGGGGAAGTCCACTACTTGCGTAAGGGATTGGGTGATTGAAAAGTTCATGGTGTGGACACCAGCAGGGCCTGTGGCAGCGTTCTTCAGCCACTTGGTGTGGAGGGTGTTAAAGTCACCAAACACGAATACATGGGCAGAGGGATGGGAAGAAATGGCTTTGCCGATATTGTCAGAAATGATGTCAAGTAACGAACAGTCAGGGGAGGAAGGAGAGCGATAGTGAAAGAAGAGATAGCTAATCGAGCTGAGAAGTGAGAGGCAGAAGCACATGAAAGAATGATCTGGGAATTCAAAAGATGACACCCTAGCTAAGGGAAGGTGTTCGCTGACATAGACACCAAGCCCATGAATATGAACATTGGAGTCCTTCCTGAAGAGGGGAAGGTAGCCAGGAACGTAGAACTCAGATGAGGGGATAGAAGGGTTAAGATTAGTTTCACATAGGGCTAACATATCAGGTGAGTTATTATGGAGGAAAGAATCTACGCTGGGGAAGTTGGTGCGGATGCCGCGTATGTTAGTGAAAGAGATGCAGACAGGTTTGGGCGTTTTCAAATGAGCTGGTTTAGTTTTGCTATTATGTTTGCTTTTTTCCATAGTGATTCAGTTAAGGAGAGGTCTTAGAATAGAATCAGTCGGTCAATCGTTTGCAACTTCTGAAGGATGGAGACTGGAGCGGCCTACAACATAATGTGGCCTCGGGGTTGCCCACCGAACGTTCATGCAGGGACGCCCGTCCATGCGCGATATGGCTCTACAAGAACCCCGGTATTATTCAACTGTTGATCAGAGCAGCCTCTCAAGACGCTACGCAAGAGTTCGCGCTCCTAACTACCAGTCGGAAGCAGCAACCAGGAAACTGCCAACCCGGTACCCTCAGAATGTAAAGACGTTGCCACCATACACCGTAACTGCAAAGAGCTTCCAGCTGAACTAACACTAAGACCGAAGAAAGGGGATGAACCGGGAACCCCTTCCTAAACAAGAAACAAGGTGATCACCTCTAAACTCATTCAAAAGAAGGGGGTGGAGTGTGAGACCGGGCGATAGTAGGAACTATCTACTCCAATTAAATAATAATAATAATAGGAATAATAATGAAAACATCAATAATTTCAGTTGAAGTTGGAGCCCTCGGTTTGACTGGTAAAGGGTCCATAGACTCATTGAAAGGATCTCAAATAGTTGCATTCACAAGGTCACAATTTCACAAGTACAACTCACACCTTATAAAGAGGTTTATCTATGTAAAATGTGTGTGATCTTAGGATTTTTATTGAAAAAAATGATCAGTGGAAAGTATCATGAAAACATTTTTGACCGTGGGTCTATGGTTAGGACCCGGAACTAAATGACTATAGACCAATTACATGTCTTCCAACAACATATAAACTATTAACATCTATTTTAACAAAACAGACATATTTATTCTTAGAAAGAAATGACATGATACCGCTTGAACAAAAAGGGTGCAAACGTGGCTGTTATGGATGTAAAGACCAATTGCTTATTAACAAAATGATCCTGGAAAACTGCTACAGTACAAAAAAAATCTTAGTACTGCCTGGATAGATTATCGAAAGGCATTCGATAGTGTGCCACATTCCTGGATTTTAAAGACTTTAAATATATACAAGATATCGCCCGTCATCATCAATTTCATCAAACAGTGCATGTCTATATGTAAAACAACCCTTTACCTCAATCATATAAATGGAACCTATAAGTCTGATGAAATAAACATCAAAAGAGGTATATTTCAAGGTGATTCTTTATCTCCCTTACTATTCTGCATATCATTAATAGCACTAACCAGTCAACTTAATAAGACAGAATGTGGTTATAAAATAGGCCAAAAGAAAATAAGCCATCTATTTTACATGGATGACTTAAAGTTATATGCTAAGAATGATAATGAGCTGGAAGGTCTTCTGCAAACTGTAAAATGCTTCAGCGAAGACATTGGAATGAAATTCAATTTGAATAAATGTGCTAAAGCTACAGTTTTACGTGGATCAATACAAGAAACATCCTCAATTAGCTTAGACCCTGCTGTAACAATAAAAGAATTGAAACCAGAAGAAGCTTATAAATACCTAGGTGTAAATGAGAATGAAAACATTCACCATAAAAAATGAAAGAAATAGTGCGTAAAGAGTACTATAGAAGGCTACGAATGATATTAAAAACTGAATTAAATTCACAGAACAGAGTTATGGCCATTAATAGCCTTGCAATCCCAGTTGTCCAATATAGCTTTAACATCTTAAACTGGACTCTAAACGACATCAGGTGAATGGATTCTAAAACAAAAAAGCTTCTTTCTAAGCATAAAATGCATCATCCAAAGGCTGATGTAGACCGTCTATACATACCCCGTAAAGAAGGTGGAAGAGGTCTTATTCAGCTGGAATTGTCATACAAGACAACAACTATTGGCTTACTAACATACATAGAAACAACAAAGGATTGGATGATACAATTAGTAAGGCAACATGAAGAAGGAAAGAAAAAATATTCAATAATAAAAGAAGGCAGTAAATACAAACAAGATTTACAGTTAGTAGATTCTGTAGAAAAGCAAAACAGAAGCCAAGAACCAAATATTGCGGCAAAAATATGAAAATGAAAGCCAAAGATAAAGCTCTTGAACAGATGAAACAGCGCTGGCAAGACAAACCTCTGCATGGCCAATATCCAGAACGTGCCAAAAAATCCAATGTTGACAAAGTTAATACTCATCGCTGGTTACGTGCATCGGGATTAAAGTCTGAAACTGAAGGCTTTATTCTTGCAGCACAAGACCAAAGTCTTTTCACTAGAAACTTTCAGGCAAATATTATGCATAATAATATGGATCCAAAATGCAGGTTTTGTGATAAACACCAAGAAACAATAGACCACCTAATCTCAGGCTGTTCTGTGCTTGCCCCAAATGAATAGAAAAATCGCCACGATAGAGTTGGGCAATATTTACATTGGGCAATGTGCAAACATTATGGAAAAGCTGTAAACAAACACTGGTATGAACATCACCCAGCACCGGTTACAGAAATAGAAGATGTGCGTTGTGGCGCAGTGGATATCGGCTCGAACGAGAAATCGGGGAGCCGAGTTCGAATTCCAGTTGAATTCCTTGCATTCACTTACGCGCAAATACCCTTGGGAAAGGTATTAATCCGTCTCTTCCCTCCAGTTATGGGTTAAATAATAGAACAGATTGGGTTCTATAGCCTTGGTCGGCAACCAGTCTACCGCAGAAAGCAATGGCAACCTACTGCGGGATAATCTTCTGCCCACTCAGTCATGTCTCGAAAGAGCCATGATCGCCCAAGCGTGTATCGCGCATGGCACTTAACTGACTGAACCATTCTATGGGATTACACCATCTACACAGACAGAAAAATTGAAGCAAACAGGCCAGACATTATTGTTAAAAACCAGAAGGATTGATATGGCTTGTCCAGCGGATTGTAACATAGCAATCAAGGAATTTGAAAAACTGTCAAAATATAAAGACCTGGAAATTGAAATAGAAAAAAAATGTGCAAATTGAAAACAAGAGTTGTGCCAGTGATAGTAGGTGCACTTGGAATGATAAAAAATGGAATAAAACAACACATTGAAAGAATCCCTGGAAACCCCAGCTTAAGAGATATACAAAAAATTGTCTTATTAAGTACAGCCCACACACTAAGGAAAACTTTATCTATGTAATGCTGGGGATGATAGGGAAGATAGAAAAACATGAAATGGAGCCATAACAACACGCCACTACCTGCCTTAGGTCTCCCCGCAGACTTAGTTGGTAGTGAGACCAAAGCAGAAATCGAAATATGATGAAAAATGACATAATAATAATAATAATTAAAAACTGTCAAAATATAAAGACCTGGAAATTGAAATAGAAAAAATGTGCAAATTGAAAACAAGAGTTGTGCCAGTGATAGTAGATGCACTTGGAATGATAAAAAATGGAACTAACAACACATTGAAAGAATCCCTGGAACCCCCAGCTTACCAAAACCTGTCAACGTATCAGTCACGTCTGGCAGTGATGCATCGCATATGCTTATCAGACTGTCATTTGAGGTAGAGTGGGTTTCGTAGGTTTATACCCCGGCGTCACGTTTTTGGCGTGCTGCTCTCTTACTCACTCAGTAATAATAATAATAATAATAATAATAATAATAATAATAATAATAATAATAATAATAAATTGAAGAAAATAGACCGGACATTATTGTTAAAAACTAGAAAGAAAAAACTTGTCTATTAATTGATATGGCTTGTTCAGCGGATTGTAACATAGCAACCAAGGAATTAAAAAAAACTGTCAAAATATAAAGACCTGGAAATTAGAATACAAAAAATGTGGAAATTGAAAACAAGAATCGTGCCAGTGATAGTAGGTGCACTTGGAATGATAAAAAATGGAACAAAACAACACATTGAAAGAATCCCTGGAAACCCCAGCTTAAGAGATATACAAAAAATTGTCTTATTAAGTACAGCTCACACACTAAGGAGAACTTTGTCTATGTAACGCTAGGGATGATAGGGAAGTTAGAAAAAAATGAAATGGAGCCTTAACAACACGCCACAACCTACCTTAGGTCTCCCCGCAGACTTGGTTGGTAGTGCGACTATAGCAGAAATCGAAATATGATGAAAAATGACATAATAATAATCAGTATTAACTATCAACATTAAATAAGTTTTATCGACATTTTAGACAACACAAAAATAAAATGTATTCATTCAAGAATTTTCATAATGTCTTCAGGAGAAAATTTTCTGCATTTTGGAAAAACTATAATATCACCTGTGTTTTTTCATTAAGGCTAAATAAAGAGAAAACATTTTTCTCCTTACTTTTCATTAAAGTCTTCAATTTTCTGTTGTATTGCTGATTATAGAAGCGTCAATACATTAAACAGAAAAGGAATATTTAAAGAAATGATTCCCATGTAACGTGAAATGTTTTTTAAAAAAATTGCAGAAAACTTAAAATTGTTCTAAATATCTTCCTTTATTTCGCATATTTCTAGAAATTTTAGAATTTCTAGAATTACCCAGCCTTTTGTAGTTTTCAACAAATCATTTCACCCGATATATTCTATCTTCGTCTATTATATAATGTCATACAGTAAAATATTTTATTTAATTATTTCATATATTTTTCGCATTATTTTCTTGATTTTTATAATTTAATTAAACTGAAATATTCTTGAACATTAGTTTATAATCTAAAATTTATTTATTCCATAATAATTTTAGGCTAACGTCTTTATATTTGTTAAACAGAAACTTACTGTGAACATATACACTTTGACATACCTTTGACCTTTCAACTTTGACCATTTTTGTTGCACTGGTATGTCTAAAAAATGAAAACAAAAAAAAAGAGAAAAAACAGTACATAACAAATTGTAAATATCGAATACAGAAGTTACTTGGAAAAGGCAAGAGAATATGTTATATGGCCTGGACACCAAAGATGACAATCGTCTTCACAGATAAGCGATGAACACAGAACTCGTATATATAAAAATAATAACTTATATTTTTATTCTTCGTTTGACTCGGTTTTGTGGAGTAGTAGTCAGAGGAGAATCACGCACATGCAAAACATAAATAATTAAATCGGTCCCCTAAAACGCTCTTTTTCATTAATTTCCTACAAGTTTTGAAAAAAAAGATCAAGAACTTGTCTTTTACTCGACACCAAAGCGAGTGTTTCCAATTTACTAGAACGTTGCATGAGTATAATTTCTTGCTAGTCAATCTACGCTTCTTGTTGATTATTTTTTTCTTCTGAAATTTCATTGGTGATATTCTCATAAATAATTCTTCTTAACTTTCAAATTTCTTTTTGCATTGTTTTCTGATATTTTTCAACGTCTTTGCAATTGCCAATGTTGCGTTCGTTTTATAATTTTTCTTTATCGTGTTTTTCTTTTTTGGGGATTATTTGGGATTATATCAGCCTTACGATTAATGATAATCTTCATATGAAATTAAATATCATTATACATCATTATTTACCATATATATAATGGAAAACAATCGAGTTGCAAAATAAGATCTAACATCAATAAATAAGTTATTGTAAGTATTTTTTTATAAGAGCAGGTATTATACACTGAAATTCACATTAAACTTTTGTCATATACATGTAAATATATCATGAAGATTTAACTGAAAACGGTTGGTTAATACCAATATTATTGTGAAAACACTGATTTACATTATACCGTCTAAGATGAGTATATATTTATCTGTTTTTGAGCGTGATTGTGTATGTTTCTAATACTGCCAACTTCACAGATCGATTAGTTAAAGTGAGGAAGAATGATAAAAGATTTTTTCTAGCGAAGACATTGTTTTCCGGATTTGAAAAATCATATAAACCCACCCGACCATAGTAAATGAGAGGGTGTGTCATTTCGACAACTAATTTACTCCCTTTACACATATGCACACACACAGAGGCACCCATAAACACATGCACAAACATTTATTTCAC
Source organism: Ascarosepion bandense (assembly GCA_037127315.1). NCBI lineage: Eukaryota > Metazoa > Mollusca > Cephalopoda > Sepiida > Sepiidae > Ascarosepion > Ascarosepion bandense. The sequence goes on from JBBBDQ010001492.1 coordinate 194,056, forward strand.
CAGTAAAAGCGAAACTTATTTTTAGTCTGCAGAATTACACACACACACACACACACACACACACACACACACACACACACACATATATATATATACTTAAAATTACATCTATCTATCTATCTATCTATCTATCTATCTATCTATCTATCTCGGCCAATTCTTATCTATCTATCTATCTATCTATCTATCTATCTATCTATCTATCTATCTATCTATCAGGGGTGGACACAGATTTTACTCCGAATGGCAACAGTAGATTTCTTTCTTGAATGCAATCTCTAGGATAGTTCTTACATCTTGCTATTTTAACAGTGAAACGCTGAGACTTAGTAGCCCATAGTGAACCAATCATCTTAGTCGGAAACCTAGCAATTGATTCAATCACTCCCCTTCATTTCAATAGAAAACGTAACATCGTGAAGACGCAATTATTTACTGTTCAGGAGGTCAGCATCAGCCATGCAGGTGTAAGGCAAAGTTGGTTCTCTATCACAATTAAAGGATAGCAGTTTCGTTTCGCAGATACATTGAAACGTACAAAGCCATTTTTTGACGCAGTTAAAAACTGACTGAAGATTATTTTTTGAGAACTAAATAACTGTGTCGTCAGTATTCCTGAAAGTTCACTGATGAAGATAGGAGACAAAGTAGTCACCCCCAACGTTTATGTGAAGTGTTCTAGAAGCGTGGTCGGTCAATACGAACTTCTTTAACTGATTTGTTAAGAACGATTAGATTAAGTCAAAATATTCGGCCATAGACACCATAGAACTTTAGGTTGTGAAGAAAATCGACGAATGACCTACAGAAACGATAGCCATATTGTTTATCGGAAAGAATGAAGTAATATGCTTGATCAATTCAGCGTTGATTAGAGCAAAGAGCACTTTGACAAAAAGAGGCAAAACACTAATAGGACTAAAATTCGTCTTGCGTATTTCTTCACTTGTGAATAATTATGTATAAACGCCTTACTTTTTCTCGAAATAATCTGTTTGTTCCTCCTTATCTTTTCAGTTTCACATCATTCCTTATTCATATCCTTGATGCAACAAATATTTACTTTTGGCACTTGTGAGTCAATAATCTAATTATCAAACCTAAATAATCTTGCGTAAATAAACTAAATGATTAATTTAATGCCGCTCATTTCAGCGCACGTTTTGCAAAACTCTTCGTAAATATAATTATCGATCTTAAAGTCTATCAGGAGGTTTTTGCATATTATAATTTGCAGTTAGTTTAATGAAACTATTAAAAATTAGCGAGTCACAGTAGAAAAGAAAATCTGATTATTTATTTAAGAAGCACGTCTTATTTACTGTAGTAGAAAGCACGCTATGAAATTTTGCTGATTTCTATGTTACACAATTTGTACAATTTAAAATTGTTACCCATTTCGTAAGAAAACCGGATAGAAAATATACTCATTTAAATTGTGCTGAATTAATAAGCACTGAGGCAATATGAGTGGATAATATTTGATAAATGATTTATTAAGTATGTTTCTTGAATGTCGAACTTCTGTGTAAATAAGAAAACTTTCACTGATAATTGTTTCCATGCATAATATACAAAGTCACTTTGAATGTTGATACATTCAGTTAATCATTAATACACAATAGTGTAGAGAATGTTTCTATGTTTGGGTGTGAAAATTGTCTCAGACAGAAACCTTTGCAAAACCTTTTTCTGCTGATTTACGAAGCAAATGTAGAATGTTTAGGCAGAGAATGTTTAGTTGCTTTGAGATATTTTAATTCTAAATCATAGATTTTATTTTGATTCATAATAGTGAGATGAAAATATGGATGACATTTTACTGTAATGATTAAATAAAAAAAAAGACAGCTTATGAATTTAAAATTTTAAAAATCATTTCACTTCCAGGAAAACAATGATGTCACTACAATGTTTGGGTGGTGGGAAGGGGGGTTAGTCAATGTGAAAGTGAAAGTGAAATTGAAGACTGAGAATAGGAAGGACTGAGAGGACGAAAAAGGAACAGGGTTCAAGAAGACAGAGGGTGATGATTGACGTTGTATTTACATTTTTTAATATTGTAGTTATTAGGGAAGCAATACATCGGAAGGGTGTTCCACAAATGTAAAGTTGAAGAAAAACATTTTGAGTAAAAGTGGCAGTTGTATCCAACTAGTCCAACAACGGCGAGACGATGTTCTTCATCTAGTAGCACGCTTAAATTCATGTATTCGGAACAACAGGGGAAAAAAGCTCATCAAAGCAGTTGCCGTGAAAATATTTGTATAAAAGAAAGATGGAAGCCATGTCACGTTGGTGAGAAAGTGACTGAAGTAGAGATGCCAAGTCAGGATCGATTATATTGCAGATCCTTCTTTGGACTTTCTCAAGAAACTTAAGATGTACATCAGGAGCACCAGGCCAGGTAGGACAGCTGTATTCAATGCACGGACGAATGACAGATTTATAAAGGTTCACGATGGAGTCTGGCGAGAACAAATTTCTTGTCCGACACAGAGATTCCTCTTTCCTTGCAGTAGATAAAACAGTTAATTCGATATGGTCGCTCCACTTCCTGTCAGTCGAAAACGTGAAGCCAACAAGACGTAGAGCGTTGTTCTCCTGAAGGTTAACATTTGCCTTGTTGATGGCAGGCAGATAATGCTTCGATATTTATTTAATTTCTGCATAAAATTTAGTCGTACAATGATGCGCTATCGTGTTTTAAGTTTTAAGTTTTAAGTTTTAAGTTCCATTCTTTGTTGTGTGAATGTCACGGTTATAGCTCAGTGCCTATGAGTGTACGTCTAATTTTTGAAATGTTAGCGTAGTTTAATCGAGTTTTCAAATTGAGCATATTACTGTATTCTAATTGTGTGATAAATATGATGTATGTTGAAATAAATGTGTAATTCTTCGTTACATAATCTGCAAATAGTTGTGACTTTAAGATTTATGGATATTGGCGATGTACTTTAGTTTTTGATTAATATTCTTTTAATGTATTTTTGTTCAAATAGGTTCTGTTCATTTTTTTACTAAGGCAGTGTTCTTAAAATGAAAAATATAATCTGTTTTATTTATTTGTATTACTAAGGGGTTTATTGAGTCATTCCATCAAGGTCCCTTTTTTGTTTATTTATACAGATATTGAGATTTCTTGTATAATAGAAGTCAAAACGATTTCTTCTCTAAACATAAGATTTATTTAAAGAACGAAATTCCGTAGTATTAACATACTTATGGTAATGGTAATTCGATAGAATATTAACTTTTAAACATATGTCTATTAATGCTAAAGAAAGGTGAATTTATTGTTTTTACAACAAGGAATTTAGCTATGATTCAATGACAACACAATAATTTTTATTTTGTAAGTAAAACATGATTCCTCTTCATCTAAAAAATAAACTAGCTCTAAAAAAAAAAACTATGTAAAATGGAGATAACGCATTCATTTATTTTCTGTAACATTTTTGAAATCAATTTCTGGGTTAAGATTATAGCGAACTCAGATGATGTATATGTGTGCTGCATCATTTACGTTATTCATACCGCGACAAACATAATATCAGTTTCCATTTATATTATCTGAATAATAAGCAAGGTATATAAAAAAAGCATGTATCCCAATCCCCAAAGTTTTGTATCTGTCTCTGAGTAGCGCCATATGCAAATCTCAGTGGCATCTATAGCCTTAATGACTAGACATAATGTACGAGATTCAGGCACTGATGTTGCGAAAAAGACAGTGTCTAAGTTTTATAGTTAAAACAATTCTGTAGATATCTTAATGTCTGGAACGATTTGAAGCTTGCCTTTTGCGATTGAGAGACTCAAGACGGGGTAAACGTTTGCAAGGACGGACGGCTGACCATTAGTATTGAATAGTATTAGTATTGATCCTCAACCAATGCTTGTGAACTTTTCACAAACCTAAACTAAGCTTAGTAAATCATAAATTTGGCTTCAGTAGTTTGTTCGAGAGTATTTTTTCTTAACTAAATGAAAATAGTACAAAAAACCGAGATACTTCTACCATTCTGAAAGACATCTAAAAAAAATAATTTCTTTGGTCTGGTTTTTGACTAAAAAATGCAACAAGTAAATCATGCAAGAAAGACACGTTATCTATATGCATATTTAGGAACCATATGTTCGTTTAAGCATGTTTCATTAAATAATATAGACATATTACGTCTATTTTTATTACAATAATTCGTTCTAGTCCTCTAATTACCTTCTTCATATGAAATTCACCAGGGAAGGGCTCATAGTTTTGCTAACCCAAATGATTTCAATCTTCTTCGAGTTCATCATCAGGGGTAAATTGTAAAGACAAACTTAGTGTAACTGAAATCGTTGTGATGGTAATTTTTATAACGTGTTTTTTTAAAGTGCCTTATTACAATTATATTAAAACTAATCGTTGTGGTTACGATGTTTTGCAAACAAGCGTCCCCAATACAAGATGGTAAAAGTGAAGCATGATATTAATTTTTAGTCTACATAAATACATTGTAAAACATTGCTACAGTAGACGTGTAATAAATATTTTCTGTGTTTGTTGGTTGCTTTTAATGAAGAGGGCCTTGAGAATTTAAACATTTCTTTATTATTTTCGTGGTATAGTATATTAGCGTTGTCAACAAGTATTTTTCTTTATTGTGAAGGGGAACATGAATGTGTCTTTAAATGTAGTGCGGTAGAACTTGTATCTGACAAATGGAGTGTAAGACGTCTTGATAATGTTGTTGTCGTCAAGGCATCATATATACTTACTTTTTGTCTGAGATAAAATCTTCCAAAGGCATTTGAGCTGTTATACAATTTTTGTCTTTTGCAAAACAATAGTTTACGGAGAAGAGTTGTTGTATATGATTAAGTTGCTTACATGAAATTTAATATTGTATATAATTATTTATTTTTACTGGAATCAATGGGGATTATATTCGTACTTATGAGTCTTTTTAAGGACTTTTTCATCTTGTTCATAATTAGAATGCATTTAGTTCCGGTATGGTAGGTTGATATATTTAAGGATAGTTGAAGAATTATTCTTTTTTATGTATGTTACCATTTCTCATGGTTCGTCTAATTTGTTCATCAACGATGTAATTAGAAAACTCATTATTAATGAGAGATTATTTAATGTTTCTTAATACATTGTATATACTTCTTCGTGGAAGTGTTACGTTTTCACGATTTATCATTTTTTTATAAAAGTTATTTTGCAAAAGGACATTCACTTTTATAATTTAGAGGGGCACATATTTATGCTAGCTGTTTTTTATACGGGAAAGTAGTAAAGGTGTTATTATTATTATTAGTGTCTATAATACATAAAAATAATAAAATTCCTTTTCTTTTCAAAAAGAAAATTAGAGAAGTAGAACAAATTACTGTAAAAATAAATAAACATAATATGTCTATATTATTTAACGAAACATGCCAGTCGATAGAGCATTCTAGAGTAGGGGTAGATTTCATGCAAGACAGTGGCTACTTATGGCTTCACGTTCTTTGGCTTGAACGCAGTCTTCAGATGATTATATATATATATTCTCTAAACATATACTGTTAAATATAAGAGACAATGAATGCCTGTTATGTTTAATCATGAGCCGTTTTAAACATCTTATTTTGGCTTTAATTTCAGGTGAAAATAAAGGCAAACATTCTCCAACATTTGGATAATTTTTTATTAAGTTGGTTCTAAGGTTTCGGCTCACATGAGCCATCTTCAGAGAGGTTACAAGGACGTCAACACAAAAACATCCACCATCAGCGACGATTTTATCTTCTGTTGACATAAAACTCCGCTAAGCAACGGCAAAAGTTACCAAAAATAGCAAACGCAGTTCGCAAATTTGTAATGCGGTTCTATGACGTCACAAAATACGATGTTTAGAACTGCTCATGATTAAACATAATAGACATTCATTGTGTCTTATATTTAACAGTATATGTTTAGAAAATTTTCTGCTGCCTCGATACACTATATATATATATATATATATATATATATATATATATATATAAACTACAAGCCATAATTATTAGGCTACCCCAGTGTTTTAAAAAATGATGTATTTCATACTATTTTTTAGTATTTATTGCCAAGTGAATAATTGTAAATGAAAATAGAATAGTTCTATTGTTAATATTGCCCAATAACATGTGCGTGAAATGAATCTATAAATATTTAATAAGTGCCTATATTGCAATTTCATCAAGGAAAGAATGAAAAAAATTTGGGGCGATTCGGATGAGTTCATCTTTACTTCTTTGCTTTGTAAAATTTTGCAAATTAACAAGAACAAAAGAACCATTGTATTTGCATTTGGCAATAAATACTAAAATAGCATGAAATACATCATTTCTTAAAAAATAACTGGGATAGCCTAATAATTATGGCTGGTCGTGTATATATATATATATATATATATATATATATATATATATATATATATGATTATTATTATGGTCTCTCACGTCGATTTCGAATTATGAGTGTCTCAGACTGCCACATACCAAATCAAGGACAAAAGTTCAAATAAGTATCTCCTCGCAAATCCTACGTTTTTAAGTCATTAATTTTAAAGAAATTTTACAGTAGATGACACTGTTTAGTTATTTAGACTAGGTTACATTTGTCATTTGTGTACATTTCTGGCCAGTCTGTCTTCAACGTGTGTAATAATGAGTATTACGTTTAACAATGGCAGAACATTCATATCGTAAGTATTTTTGAGAAACATTGTAGGGTATAAAAGTTTACAGTATATAAGATACAAACAACTTAGATAATATTGAATGATGTTAGCTTATGTATGTGTGTGTGTATGTGTGTGTGTCTTTATTTGTTTGCAGAAAACAGAAAATAAAGATGACGACAAAAATTGGTTTATGATTTCAATTTTTATTATAACAATTCGGCAACAGTTCATGTTCTTGTTCTGGTATTTCTGTAATTCACTATTTTTCTCTATTATTTTTGCCACCTTCGTTTAGATGAAATAAAATTCTTGTTGTCAGAAGACTCATCAGTATCAGACAGTTTACGTTTATAGACAGTCATGGGAAGACACGGCCCAAGACTTTACATAGGGAATAACATTGTTTATTAATATTCTTTTATGACCTGTGGGAGATTAACTCGTCAGACTTGCGCTGGATAATCCGTCTTATGGAACGTAAACGGATTTTGTTTAAACAAAAAATCAAGACAAGATGTTATTTGTTTAATTCGAGTTGAACCAATACAAAAAGTTTAAAAACTGAGAAATATTTGTCAAGCTCATAAACGCTCTTTCTTAAATATTTCACTGAAATGTGAACAAAGTGTTAGGCTTAAATGTTTTACTATCTGGCATGAAGTAACTAGCGAAACATACTTTTATGACAAAATTGTTAGATCAATATTTCGAATCAGTCGCTATTTCAATATGTATTGCATTTGCATGGAAGAGATCAATACCAATATCATAAATTAACTTCTGCTATGGTCGCACAACCTACCAAGTCTGCGGAAAGACCAAAGTCAGGTCGTCGTGTGTTCTTATGACTCCATTTCATGTTTTTTTCTATCTCCCCTAACATCCCTAGCGTTATATAGACAAAGTTCTCCTTAATGTGTGGTCTGTACTTAATTTGTTTATATATCTCTTAAGCTGGGGTTTTTAGGGATTCTTTCAATGTGTTGCTTTGTTCCATTTTTTATCATTCCAAGTGCACCCACTATCACTGGTACGATACTTGTTTTCAATTTACACATTTTTTTCTATTTCAATTTCCAGGTCTTTATATTTTGACAGTCTTTTGAATTCCTTGGTTGCTATGTTACAATCCACTGAACAAGCCATATCAATTATTAGGCAAGTTTTTTTTCTTTCTGGTTTTTAACAATACTGTCTGGCCTATTTGCTTCAATTTTTCTGTCTGTGTAGATGGTGTAATCCCATAGAATGGTTACATCTTCTATTTCTGTAACCGGTGCTGGGTGATGTTCATACCAGTGTTTGTTTACAGATTTTCCATAATGTTTGCACATTGTCCAATGTAAATATTGCCCAACTCTATCGTGGCGATTTTTATATGGGGCAAGCACAGAACAGCCTGAGATTAGGTGGTCTATTGTTTCTTGGTGTTTATCACAAAACCTGCATTTTGGATCCATATTATTATGCATAATATTTGCCTGAAAGTTTCTAGTGGTCTTGTGCTGCAAGAATAAAGCCTTTTGTTTTTCAGACTTTAATCCAGATGCACGTAACCAGCGATGAGTATTAACTTTGTCAACATTGGATTTATTGGCACGTTCTGGATATTGGCCATGCAGAGGTTTGTCTTGCCAGCGCTGTTTCATCTGTTCAAGAGCTTTATCTTTGGCTTTCATTTTCATATTTTTTGCCGCAATATTTGGTTCTTGGCTTCTGTTTTGCTTTTCTACAGAATCTACTAACTGTAAATCTTGTTTGTATTTACTACCTTCTTTTATTATTGAATATTTTTGCTGTCTTTCTTCATGTTGCTTACTAATTGTATCATCCAATCCTTTGTTGTTTTTATGTATGTTTGTAAGCCAATAGTTGTTGTCTTGTATGACAATTCCAGCTGAATAAGACCTCTTCCACCTTCTTTACGGGGTATGTATAGACGGTCTACATCAGCCTTTGGATGATGCATCTTATGCTTAGAAAGAAGCTTTCTTGTTTTACAATCCATTCGCCTGATGTCGTTTAGAGTCCAGTTTAAGATGTTGAAACTATATTGGACAATTGGGATTGCAAAGCTATTAATGGCCATACCTCTGTTCTGAGAATTCAATTCAGTTTTTAATATCATTCGTAGCCTTCTATAGTACTCTTTACGCACTATTTCTTTCATTTTTTTTATGGTGAATGTTTTCATTCTCATTTACACCTAGGTATTTATTTATAAGCTTCTTCTGGTTTCAATTCTTTTATTGTTACAGCAGGGTCTAAGCTAATTGAGGATGTTTCTTGTATTGATCAACGTAAAACTGTAGCTTTAGCACATTTATTCAAATTGAATTTCATTCCAATGTCTTCGTTGAAGCATTTTACAGTTTGCAGAAGACCTTCCAGCTCATTATCATTCTTAGCATATAACTTTAAGTCAACCATGTAAAATAGATGGCTTATTTTCTTTTGGCCTATTTTATAGCCACATTCTGTCTTATTAAGTTGACTGGTTAGTGCTATTAATGATATGCAGAATAGTAATGGAGACAAAGAATCACCTTGAAATATACCTCTTTTGATGAAATTAATAATGACGGGCGATATCTTGTATATATTTAAAGTCTTTAAAATCCAGGGATGTGGCGCACTATCGAATGCCTTTCGATAATCTATCCAGGCAGTACTAAGATTTTTCTTTGTACTGTAGCAGTTTTCCAGGATCATTTTGTTAATAAGCAATTGGTCTTTACATCCATAACAGCCACGTTTGCACCCTTTTTGTTCAAGCGGTATCATGTCATTTCTTTCTAAGAATAAATATGTCTGTTTTGTTAAAATAGATGTTAATAGTTTATATGTTGTCGGAAGGCATGTAATTGGTCTGTAGTTTTTCGGGTTGTTTGTGTCACCATTCTTGGGTAGAAGAAATGTAATTCCTTTGGTAATCCATGCAGGAATTTAAGTGGGATCGTCAACCATTTCTTGAAGTTCTTTGGATAGTTTTTTATGTACTGTATTTAAATAATATAGCCAAAAGTTAGGAATTTTATCTATACCTGGGAATTTCCAATTGTGTGCTATTTTTAGTGCAAATTTAACATCCACTTCTGTAATTCCAGCCCATGTCTGTTCTGGTTTATTTTTGATTCGTTCTATCTCTTGTGCAATCCAATCTACTTCTTTGTTATGTTCTTTAGGGCAAGCCCATATCTTTTCCCAGAACTGTGTAACTTCTTCCATTCTGGGGTGGGGGTGGGCTGTCACTTCAATTTTTTTTTTACCTATTTCCCTGTAAAATTTCTTTGCATCGGTTTGAAAAATCTTGTTTTGTCTGTAAAATCTTGATCTTTTCTCATAGCGTCTTAATCTTTGAGCCTTCATTTGTATTTTTTGCTTTATTTTTTCCTTAGTTGATAGGACTTCATTTTCATTTCTAATGTTGTATTTTCTTTCGACTCTTCTGCTTTTCCTAGTTCTTACATTTATTCCTCTACTCAGTTCATCCAGTACTGATAGTTCACTTCTAAGTTGTTCGATTTCTTTTTCTATGTTTCTTTTCCAAGGTGGATCTTCATGTCTGTGAGACTGCCCTGTTTTTAATTTGATGTTCAATTTTTTTGTTGCTGCTATTGCTGATGCATATATTGCTTCATTGAGATGTGTTTGAGTGTCTTCTTCATCCAAAATTAATTTGAGTGCTGCATTGTAGAGCTTAATAGTTCGGAGGTTATGCTTTGTTGGTTGTAATTTTGGAAGCTGTTCTCGTTCCTCCATTGCAATATTTTGTATTTGACTTATATGGTTCTTGATTTCTTCCTTGGCTTCTTGTATACTGTTCTTATTTTCCGTCAAATAATTCTGTTCAATGTTTTCTGAACTCGTTTTATTTTCGTTTTTTAACTGACTCAGATCACACCTTTCCAGCACTTTTAAACTTACAGCATTATCTTCACAGTGATTTGTGTGTATCACCGTTTCTACATTATGACCTGTGACTTGTTTGATGTTATTACTTTTTATTTCTGATTCCGGTTCCTTTTCATATTTTGTTGATTCGTCTCTTCTGGTTACAATTCTTTTAATCTCATTAATTTCAGCCTCTGTCAATCGGTTATTACGAATAATGTACCTTCATACATTGGCTAATTTATTTTCGTCAATATACTTTTTATTTGCTTGACCAACTTTTTCACGCCAAATGTCATATGTTTGGCGAGTCATGTTTTTTTGAGATTTGAGTAATGCTTCATGAAATGCAGTCATAACGACTTTGTACTCCTCACGAGACCATTTTATTTTTTATTTTTTTAAATATACGGTTGTAGATCTAGCTGGAGAATTTTCAGGAGCATCATTAGGATTATCCTGGTTGTGGGGACCTGAAGATTCATTCTTTGTGTAGGAGTTTGTTCCTATGGCAGATTTTTCGACCTCAGGTAGGTTCCATCCTGAAGGACGGGCTCCCTGTTTATCCACTGGAAGAGCCATACTGGACTTTTTATTTCTATTTGTATTTCTCATGTTTTTCCCACGAGTGACGCACGGGTCCAAAAGTCCACCCAAAGTTGCCCGGCGTGTTGGGTAACGGTCTTTTACAAAGAGGGTCCCGAAGCCTGTAGGAGATCGTTTGTGACCTCATAACGCAGTAGCCATTCACTCCTCGGCACGATTAACACCTTGAGTTGCGGGTTGTTGTTCGGAGTTTTCCTTCTCCTAAATGGGCTGCCAAGCGACAGCTGACATAGACGCGATTGGAATTCAAAGAGAAAGACGCTGGTTAAAAAACAAAAAACTTGGGCGTAGTAACGGCTCAACGAAACAAAACATCACTACTAGAGTATTTTGTTAAATAAAAAAATAATGGAAAAAAGTTGAATACGTTTAAGTTTATTAGTGCTGTGAGATTTAAAATAAAAATGTAATAATTTATTCGTCCACTTTATATTCATTTATTTTTTCAATAAAGTCGTTGGTCATCAGAATAAGATAAATTAAATAAATAAAAATAAATATATAAATAAATACGTAGTCTTTCTATAAAATAATATCGTAGAAATTGTTTTTCATCAGATTTAATTTATTTTCCTGTTTTTTTGCTTTGTTTTTTGTTTTTGAAAAAATTATAATAGTCAAAAACAAATTATTACGAAATATCGACAGCTAAAGGAAATATAAAATGGATTATTATTATTATTATTATTCATACATATTCATTGTCGAACCTAATGGTCATTGCTTAGGATTGAATAACAGTAAAATCTTTTCTAATCTTCAACATCCATCTCATTATCCTTATATAACACTATTTTGGTATGTGGAAAAATATGATAATGTAATTGCATATTGAAAAAAAATGTAATACTATAACATTGCATGTGGAAAAATATGATACTATTTTAGTACGACGGAGCGAAAGAAATTATTACTGGTGGCATTATTAATTCTGCAGATTACAGTCGCAATATGAGTGGAGTTAAAAAAAAAATTATATCAACATTTTCAAAATCTGTAAAGCTAACTGAAAATAGAAGACAATAAAAGAAAAAATATATTTTGCAGGTGTAAAGCAATAGGTCAAACGGGGTCATCATATTGGCAGCCATTATGTGACAAAGTGGAAACGAGTGACTAAGAAAACATTTACGGCCGGTGGAAGTGAAAAATAGCAGTAGTCAAAACATGGTTTCGACGCTTGTCGAAAATTTTTGATGGGGCTAAGGAAGGTCAAATCCTTAATTCCCGAATCCGCTGGGGAAGGATTTAACTTGAGAGATAAATGATGTAATTACTTGAATCAAAAGAAGAAGACGAAAAGAAATGACGCCAACAGAAATATTGCTATTTCAGTGGTTAAACAAAGGGAATAAAAACATTCCTCCTCATAATGCAAACTGAGTGTAATTTCATGGGTTAAAGATTTGATTTGCATGGACACCCCGTGTCTGTCATGCCCTTCCCAAGAGAATTCGGGACAGGCATAACAACTAGAGCCCAGAGGGACAACTTCAGAGTTGTGGTCACTGTGCCGAGCTAAGGCAGATAAGACGAATTTACCGCCGCCGTCACACAAACGCACAAAGACCCACCGTCGGTTGTTTCCGTAAGCTTTTGGTGAAAAGCTACAAAAAGACATTTTGAATCGTAAAAACTTGAAAAGTGCTTAAAATCTCCGATTGGAGTGATAAACGCTGCCAACTGAGAAGTTGAATTGAAAACTTTCGCTCCGTTGTAATCTTTGACATCTTTTTACTGTTCTTTTGTATATGAGGACTTTTCCGCAATTAATTCAGGTGTCATTGAATTTATTTATTTTTGGTTCCGTTTTTCATTAACTCACGTGTGCACGCGCGTCTCGTCTGGTTCAACGTTATAAAGATACGGCTAGCGGGATTTCAACGTGCCTTCTTTGAGATAAAAATTTATAGCGTGGTCAAGGAGGAACACCGTTGTACTAGATGACTTGAAGACCAGCAACTGTGATGAAGCCATCACGACTAGCGACCCGAGAGCGTCGTCATATCTGGTGCCGTATTGACCGGGATAGGCCCTGGCTGACGGCGCGTGTTACACTTATTGACCCAGCAAGTATATTGTCAGTAAAATCTTAAATGCCCTCAATCTCTTCTGCGACTGACGCGCATTACTCTCTGTTTTTACGCCGTAACCAGTGTCGTTGGTAATCACCACTTCCGTCGTAGACCCAAATGACTTCAGACTCGTTGCGAAGATTTCATCCTTCTCTCTGTAACACCCGTCGGCCCACCAAAAGTGAAAAACCTGTCGCCAATATCCGTCCCCGGGATGGAAATCAAGGTGTTGTAATATTTGCACGTATTTTGTCTCTCGCTTGCAAAAAGTCTTCAGTCAATCCACGTAGTTCTTTCTACGATGAACGTGTGACGGTTACCAACTACACCAGATGACACAGAGAGCAAAGCGCAGCAGCCACAGAATAGATGGGCGTAATTTAAGACTTTACCGACAACAGCTTTGCTGGGGTCAACGAGGATACTGGGATGGATGCTGGGGATTTGAGATTTACTCAGCGATGATCAATTTCGATTTCTTTGGCACGGTTGCAAGTGCTCCTACTATTATGGGCATGACTCTATCCTTCATAATTCATATATTTACCATCTCCAAGCCAGGTTTCTAATAGCTAAATCCGCTTCTAAGAAAGTCGGTTCACTTTGAATGGCTAGGAAGTATTTCTCGTTTGAATCCGTCCTGCACGTATATAAATCTACCATCCACCTGTGTATTGAATACTGCTGCCACATCTGGTCGGGTGCTCCTGCTATTCACCTCGGGGTTCTTGACAAAACCACCGGTGAATCAGTAATGTGATCGATACCGACTTGTCAGCTCGGATGCAGTCGCTCTCTTACCGGCGTGACGTGGCTTCCCTGTGCCTCTTCTACAAATACTTTCACGACTTCTGCTCCAATGAACTTAGCTCACTGGTGCCCCCTAAGTATGAATTTACACGAGCTCCTAGATTAGCAACTACGTCCTACCCTTTTATAGTGAAACCGATAAAATGTAACAGCAATTTCTACTCTAACAGCTTCTTTTCTCGCACTTCCCGCCTGTGGAATTTCCTTCCATATACTTGCTTCTTCGACAGCTACAATCTCCAGGAATTTAAATGTAAGGTCAATAGAAAATCTCCTATCTCACTAACACGTATCCTTTCTTTCAAGCTCTTTTTCCCATTCACTCCAACCCCATTACATCGGTATCCTTTTCCGTCTATTATCCTCCTCTTGACACCCCTATAACTAACCTCCTTTTCTCATCATTTTCTCTATGTAACAGTGGCAGTAAAACTGCCTTGCTTCGGTTGAAATGATTATAAAAAAAATTCTGTAAGTCACTATTTTTCTCTTTTATTTTATCATCTGACCGTCTCCGAGATGACTGTAATTTTTCTTTTTAGCTTGGAATTTTTGATTTTAGTTCTTCAGGGTAGTTTCTAGTTTGTGTTGAAAAATATTGTCTAGATAGTCGAATCTGTTTTACAATGCTCACAGCCTATTAGCCGCTACTCTACGTTGTCATCTATTGTATTCATATGGGGACAATTTGAAACATTCATTGATTACAGCTTTACTGTGTCACTTCTTTTTCTACAGCGGCAGAATCTGCTGTTTTTTTAGGTTTTAAGCAAAATGTAAACGCAAATTCTACTCCAGCAGCTTCTTTTCTTGCACTTTCCGCCTGTGGAATTTCCTTCCATTTACTTGCTTCCCCGTCAGCTACAATCTCCAAGAATTTAAATCTAAAGCCAATAGTCATCTCCTATCTCAATAACTTGCATTCTGCCTCTCATGCTCTTTTCTCCATCCATTCCACTCTCATTAGTATTCTCATCCTTCTCTTATCCACATCCTGACGCCCCCTATAACCAGTCACTCTTTCTCATAACTTTCTTCCTATGTAACCCCCTGACAAACAGTGGCAGTAAAATGCCTTGCTTGGGGCGATATGATTATATAAAAAAAGTAATGTTTTGTTATACTTAACAAATTGTCCCTAAATTTCCGGTTTACATTTACCCCGAAGATGGATCATGCATGAAGATCTTTCCTGTTCTGATAGCGCCTTTTGTTCTTTTCCTCT
The DNA here is from genome assembly GCA_037127315.1 of Ascarosepion bandense. Taxonomy (NCBI): domain Eukaryota; kingdom Metazoa; phylum Mollusca; class Cephalopoda; order Sepiida; family Sepiidae; genus Ascarosepion; species Ascarosepion bandense. The sequence goes on from JBBBDQ010001492.1 coordinate 209,367, forward strand.
TCATCTTCCTTTTTCAATTCTTTATTCTCTTGGTGATTAACCTGTTTAAATTTGATCTCTATTCATTTTATACGGATATTTCACTTTCATAATTAGTTCTTCTATTGACTTTGTGTCGTTTAGTTATTGTTATTTTCATTTGATTTGGGGATTTTTTCTTCTGATTCATCAATTGCATTAATCAACATCCTATTCATATCTTTTATGGTTTTTTTCACTTTTCCTGACAGCCGTTCTTTATTTAGGAGTGATTTTCGGTCATTTTCTCTATGATCTTTATGAGCTACAATCTGATGATCACATTTTATATTAATAACCTTTAACCAAAGCCTATGTTTTTAACGCTGCTCTCATTTATCTACTTTGTTTTTTTCATGTCCATTTAAGGACCTTTTAATTTTTCAAAATTCTGTTCATGGTCGCAGTCTCTCGCAAACGTTAACGTTTCCCCTTTTCTCACTGCTTTTCGGTTTTTTCAAACTTTTCTCCATATCTTCGCCATTTATTATGACTGCTGCCTTTTCAAATAATAAAATAATAAAATCAGTTTTCTCTCCGATTTTCGTTGCGAGATCTTTTAGTTTTCTCATCTCATATTTGTTAATATTGGTGCGTACAATTGAATTAATTTTAGAGTGTGTATTGGTGTTGACCTCAGTGTCCATTTTAATATCTATATCCGCTCTGTCTCTGATATTTTGAGCAATTTAACCCATAAATATAGCATACTTGCAATCTATATTTTTATCACACACACACACCCACACACATACACACGCGTATATATATATATATATATATATATATATATATATATTGGTCATAATTCCGAAAAGAAAACGACTTGGAGGTAAATCCCAAAGGATCCTATTAATATTAGATATTGACACTGATCCAGCCAGAGGGCTCAATGTAATTAATTTTTTTTCTATTTACAGAGCCAATATTTATTACATATAAAAAAATTCAAATTTTCTTATTTCGTATGGCCATTCCGTCGGTTAAATTTAGCACCCATCTCATCAGCGAGACCAACACATTATGGGAAAGTAAATTTCTTTAATTGTGTGCGTATAAAAGCGGAAGTAAGAGTATGAAAAAATGGTAAAGAAGGGACACAGATCATTGCTACCGGAACATGTTAGACTTCAGTTATGATGACTTGTGAATATAATCTCTTCTATGGTTTCTTTTGTCTTCTCTAACTTAGGTACCCACAAAACCCACAAAACCCACAAAACATGTAGACCCAATGGTATCCATGTAATACTCATTAAGAGGTGTGCTCCCAAACTGGCAGCTGTTCCTTCTAAACCGTATAATAAATGACTCACTACCTCCTGCTTTCCTGCCTGCTGTAAGTTATCATCTGCTATTCTAGTTTTTAAGAACCGCCCGACCCTTCCGACTATCAGACTATTTGCCTTCTACCTTTTTTTTGAGAAACTCCTAGAGGCCAAATCAATGTTGAATTGGTATATCACCTTTCATCACAGAATCTTTTCTCAGAAAAGCAACACGGCTTTTGTTTCTCCAACTGCTGATGTACTGACGGTAATTGCGGAAAGGGTCTATAATGCTGTTGATGAAAACGGTGAATCCTGAGATGGAGCATTGGACATCTCAAAAGTCTTTACAGGCCTTCGCCCTTCTCCACAAGCTGAAAAGTTACGAGATCTCTGAACATATTTTTGAATTTATCCTGTCTTTCCTACCAAATCTTGAAATGAAAGTTATTCTGAACGGCCACTTGACGAGAGCTTTTCATAATAACTCGGATGTCCGCCAGGACTCCATTCTCCATTCTTGGTTATACGATGATTTTAATTTTCATTAATAACCTTCGTAATGATATCAGCTCCCAGCTTGGTATCTATGCTGTTGACACAACCATTTACTCCTGCCTCGATAGTAAGATTGATGAGTCCGACAAAGTTAAAATGACAGCCGATGTTCAAAAAACATCAAGGCAGTCATTATCTGGAGCAATGACTTGACACTTTTAACACCTATAAAACTAAAGTTCTCTCCATTAATCATTTAAGGGACCCCCCTCTCTGCCTTCTGTCAGCATCGTTGATGCAAACACTAAGGAAAATGACTTTCTGCGCCTTCTCGGGCTAACGTTCTCAGCTGACATGAAGTACTGAATCCATGGCTAGGTCAGCTGCTAAGAAAGTCATTTCATTGTTCTTGTGGACCCAGAATAGGTCCAGAAGAAAACTGGAACTCGGGAATTAGTGAAACATATATATTAAACGAAAAACAAATACAAAAGTGTTACACGTCAGTCTGACTGCCAAGTATTAGACCGGAGTGACTCAACTCATCTCTACTCCACCCCGAGAGGCATATTCTTCGAAAGAGTTCATTATAGTCAAAAAAGTTTAGATCCCATAACAATTGTATCGGGCGAGACAGTTTTTCTCTCCAGAAACTCATCCATGTCTACTATTCGTCCATGCTTAGAAGATTGCTGCCACATATGATACGGTGCCCCTGCTATTTATCATGAGTTCCTTGATAAGATCCAAAGAAGAATCAGCAATTTTGTTGGTCCTGATCTGGCAGATCGGCTTCAGTAACTTATCCAACTTATCCACAAGGCTGAATTTCTGTAACTTTCATGGTATTTGTTCGAATGAGCTCTTCGCTCTGGTACTTAGAATTTAAGCGCAACACTGGGCTGGCGTCGAGATCTCATCAATTTACAGTTAGGCTGGATATTTGTAGCCGTAAATTCTATGCTAACAGTTCCTTTTCCTATACTTCTCGCCTGCGAAACCCACATCCAACTCCATGCTTTCTAGCTAACTATAATCTTCAAAAATCTAAATTTAATGTCAATCGCAATTAGCTATCATCCTGATTAGAATTCCTCATTATTAATGATTCAGTTCCAAATTCTTCAACGTCAAATTCTTGCACTTTAGTAGCTTTAATGCCTTGTTTCGAGCGATACCGATTAAGAAAAATGATCTAAAATATACGCTTTGTCTGAGAGTGAATGTAGTTATTTTTGCCAATTACAGAGTGAAAATGAAAAATAATTCAAATTTGGAGAAATATTTGTAGATTGTTGTTAAATGTTACGATGAGAATTTTACGCACAACAATTACTGAAGCATTTTTGAAATAATTTGATCCTTGAAAACATAATCACAGCAAGAATTTAAACTATTCAGGCAGCTGCAATATCAAAATCGGAAAAGGCCGAGTAATTATAAGAATTATCGAAAAGACCCGTAGCCATATCTTCAGTAAAACTCACCCGATGGAAAAATCGATTAAAACATTAACATTAAATCGTAAAACACGGTTTTTGCTTGATTTAAATTATCAAGCGGGAAGCGATGTTTAAACGCTCTTTAACAGAAAGTGACAAAATTGGTTAATGGCATGAATATTTTTTTCTGAGTGGCTTTTGTTTGAGAAGATTTGTCAAATATATATTTTTTTTTTTGAGATTTTAGCCTAATATATAATCGCCTTAATTTATACCTCTTCATACAAATTTCTCTTTCAGATATTTCACTTGGGTATTGAAACTTCCGTGTTTTGGTGTGAAAAAAGATTATTGGCTGGAAAAGAACAATTATTGCTGATGCTTAATAGATTTTTATTTTCTTGTGGGCAAGCATTTCAAAAATCTTTGTCAACGCTTTAACATTTAAATCACTTTAAACACTTTCACTCAGAGAAAAGTCGTTTATAACTTACTAGCAGTATAGCCAGGCGTTGCTCGGGGGTATTGAAAGCTTTAAAACTAATCCATGGTCCTGGAGCTCAGACTATTTGGACGTTGGCACGAAAGACTAAAAAGCAATAGTTGTTTCCAGTTAAAGCGAAACCGTAGACTGAAAGAAAAATGAATGGATGTAAGTCATATTACATTACGTCATATTCATATTACTAATATCAAATTCATCATTACTAATATCAAATAAGTTTTTTCTTCGTAAACTGAATTTTGAAGGCTAAATAAGTCCTCTGAGTAAATGGTATCATGGCTGAGACTAAGAACTACAATTATACCTACTTAGAGCCAAAACCGAAGCAAAAATTAAAATAAAAGGGCTGAAAAAATACAGACACACAGGCAGATAAACAGACACACACACAAACAACTTGCCTTTTATATATATATATATATATATATATATATATATATATATATATATTATCGATTTTCTGCACTATTGTAAGAACTGCAACCTTGAAACTTCTGAATAACATTGGTTATGTCTTTGTCTATGAGTGTATTAAATTTGATTAAAATCGGATCACTCTTTCAATAACCCTATTTTTTCGATTATCGATTTTCGATATATATCGAGGGTACCTCGACATAAAACCTAGCTAAGAACACTCGCAGACGCTTGTAGTACAACTGTGTATATTTTCAAGAAAATCGGTTCAGCTGTTTCGCAGTCTATAGGTAACGGATACACACACACACACACACACACACACACACACACACACACACAGAGACGCACCACACAGACTGACAGGCACACACACACACACACACACACAGAAGGTTTCATTTATAAATAAGTTTAGATGAACAGTTGTGCTTCATGAGTGCTGTCAATACGGTTATCTTCTTTTATCATTTCACTCCAAGCGCCACCAGTATGCAGAGGTCAGAGATAAGACTGGGCACAGGAGGTTTTTTTTTAAGAAAGGATAAACGATGAACGGTATTTAAGAAAATAAGAGATGGCAGTTGACATTGCATTTTAATTTTAGGAGATTTTAGCTATCAGGGTGGGCAAGTAAACAGAAGAGAATTCCAGAGGCGAGAAGAAAGAAACCGTAAAAATAGAAGTAGCAATTGCATTTAACTATTTTAATGGTAAAAGGTTGGGACCTAGATGCCAGTCTAGTAGCTCTTAAATTAAGGTGGTCTGGGCATCAGAAAAAATATGCTCATCAGAGCAGTCGATATAAAAATGTTTGTAGAAAAGACAGAGAAAAATCACGTCACGTCAGTGAGTAAGTAACTGAAGTCGAGATGCCAGGTCAGGATCAATTTTTTTTGATTTTGTCAAGAACCTCGAGACAAATATCAGGAGCACAAGACCAAATATAGCAACAATATTCAATGCACGGACATTTTTTTAAATTATAGAGATTTCAATTATATAAGATGTTTTCTTAATGATTTCGCACGAAGGAAGGCGATACAAGTTTTTACTGTGGGCAAAAGTAACAGAGGACAATAAAAAGACATATTTCAAGGTGACAAAAAATAACAAATGACATTGCATTGAAATGCTTGTAGGTCGTATTTGACATCAACACAAGAAGTCGGAACGTAGTTTCGCAAGCGAGAAGGACAGAGGAAAAAAGTATCAGAATAAAACTTACGGTTTTTATAAAATAAATCAGCTTTCAACATAATACCGCGCTTAAAATCAGAGAATTTGAATAACAATAAGGAAGAGACAGATAACATTTCTGAGACGCATAACGAGGAAAGAGGGCCTAGTAAATTTAATACTCGCAGGAAATACCGAGGTCAACAAAAGCAGGGGGAACAAGCGACTGACCTATTCATAAGTCTGTGAAACTAGATGTCCAAACAAGACTGAAGAGTGAGGGTAAAGTAAAAAAATCATCATATATTTTATGCAATAAAATAGGAAGTTTTAGTGAGTCATAATTTTCCATATTCTGAAGGAATTTAGTGAATAAAAAAACTAAAAGGCAAGCGTTATAACTACATTATTATATAATTTTTACTGAAGAAGATGAATTGTTTGAAAGTTTTTTGTAAATGTTTAGAATCTAAAACGAATATATAAGGGACTACGGTAAGATGTTAGTGAGCAAAACATGAATTTGAAACTAGTTTATTTGTATAGTGTGATTATTTGTGTTGGTCTACATTAAGCTAAATTTGATAAATATCAACAATGGAATCTATAAAAAAGAAATCACAACTTTGCAACCAAATAAATGAAATGGGTAAAAAGGTTTTGAAAATTTAATGAAAATTTGAAATAAATCAATGAAAAATGAAAAATTGTGTTACTTCTGAACCAACAACAATGCAAACAAGAAAACATGTACAAAATATGTGCATATACAGTTATGCAACATGCACATAAGCACCCACATGCGGAGTCACTGAAACTATCACGAAAGATACGAACAACATAGAAAGAGAAAATGACTAAAGAAAAACATTAAAGAATAAAGAAAAGTAAAAGTAAACGAAAACATTATTTAGGTAGTTAAGAAATTGCACACAAATATCTATACACACGCGCACACATAGGCGTAGACACACATACACATATAGACAATTTGAGTGCGATCATCAGACCAAGTGTAACTTTGTCATCTTGGTCTGAAGACTGAAGCAGTAGATCCTGGCCTGAAGATCTTATTGAAGCATCAAACTGACAGTCACTATGCAGTGTTGTTTCCTATTGTCATACTGACTCTATAAATAAATGTTATATCTTCGATATTGAGCACTCTTTGTTTATAATTATGACAAGTCTTAAACAGAAAACACATACATACACGTACTAGTGTGTGCGTGTGTGAGGAAGAAGAAATTGAAAACAAACCAAAACAAAATGAACGGAAAGAAAAGTGAAAAATAGAAACATAAAAGCAAAATGTAATAGTAAGAAAAACGAGTAAAATAAGTTGTCAAATCGATAGCAACGTGGTAAATCTGAACAGAGACATGAAAACAGACACCGAGATAGATTTCAGAAGTTTCTTCATCTTTTCAGCACTCAAACACGCACACACACATACACAGACAAATAGTGTGTGTTTGTATGTGCGTGTGTGTGTGTGTGTCTCTGTTTGTTTAAAAGTTAGAATCAGTTCTATCTAGAGTTAGGTAAAAAATATACGATAAGTTATTCTTTCTCACAAATCAAATTTGTAAGTAAACTTTCTGAATATGTTTCGATTTCAAAAATATAAAACCTTAAATGTATTTTTCATTATTAATGGCCGTTTTTCAATTCAGAAATAAAATGCAGGAGAAAAAAAGATTAGGACTTTGGTAACGTGTGAAACAATTTCCGGGTGTAGCAGAGTGAAAGAAATTGGGAGAAAAAATTGCTTCAATTTGTAATTTTTTTTAATCTCCGAATTTTATATAAAATCTTCTGAGTTTATTAAAAATATGGTTGAAAATCTTGAGTAAACAATTATCTTTTTATTTATCAATGGACGTCTGAATGGTTGAGTGCTGAATGTTGCATCATTTTATCGTCTAGAAGAAAGAAATCAATATAAATACTCAGACTCACATCTTTGAAAATGAATGACTCAGCAAATAATTTGAAAATTAAGTTTGGTTCAGAGTCTCAGAGAAATAAAAGCTCAAAAATAAGTTAATCTGCAAAAACATGGCAAGTTTTTTAACTTTTAAGTTTACTTTTAACAAAGCAATGCAAGATTGAAATTGGCGTTGAAGGAGACAAAAAGAAACAGATAGGAAATACTTTGCTGACTGAGATAAATGCAGATCTAATTTACAATATGTGAACGAATTACCATTAGAATTTCGGTTAAAGATTTGAATCCGGGAATACGGAAAAGAGTTATCAAGTGAAGAAAAGATTAGGAAAGATACTGGTTGGACATACGGAACAATGCCTGAGGAAGCGAAGTGTTTTTGGATTCTGTAAAATAAACCCTCGATTAATTCAAACCAACAAGCAAATTAAAAAAATATACCAAAAGCAAACTGACGCCCTGAACTAAATCCATCAGACAAAAAGTATTTTTAATCCATTGTGCATCAGAAAATTGAAAATGTGTGCTTTTCTCAAGAAGTGAACTCAATAAAATCAAACTGTAACAAATCTTTCAAGGTATACTATTTGTCAAATACTAAAAAAGTGTGAGCGATCAGGAAAAGTGGACTCAAAAGACACGAAACTAAACATATCAAGTCTTCCAGAAAATGTAGAAAATAGATTACTGATCAGAAGATAAGAACGCCTTTGTATAGACAAATCAAAATTTGAACCGTCTGCTTATACTGGAAGACAGCAATTGAAGAGAAGCAAATGAGTTATCTACGATATGTTACCTATATATTAAGTACGTTGGAGGTAATGTTGCAATCTGTGGCTTATTTTATACTGAAGCTGTTAGAAATATCTGCTTGAGAAATGAAGAAAATAGAAGTAAACATAAACTGATTCAGATGAAATCTGGTCTCACCAAAGTCTACACCTTATTTGCATTATGGAATCAAATTCAAAGACTTTCTAACAGGTTTCGAAAAATTAGGTTAAATGTATTGAAACTATATTCCAAAGACTCAGAAAGATTATAAACGTAAATGGTAACTAACTATTAAACAAATATTTATACTTTTATTAATGTTTTGGGCATTTTTAATTATGTTCACGGATTTAATCTTTGTTATGACAATTACAAAATATTTTTGATACATGTGTTTTTCAACCAACAAGCTAGACAAATTAAACGTTTGTTTGTTCAAGTTCTTAACCCTAATTTCTGACGGACTGTTTTTTGTTGGCCATATGTAAAGAGATTCGCTCTTCTTTCTAGTGATTTTTAAAAAAAATTCTTTTGTGGTCTTAAAATGAAATATAAATGCATAACAAAACAAAGGATTTAAAATGGTTTGGTAAAGTCTTAAAATGGTTTGGTAAAGTAAATGGTTTGGTAAGGTCTTAAAATGGTTTGGTAAAGTCTTAAAATGGTTTGGTAAAGTCTTAAAATGGTTTGGTAAGGTCTTAAAATGGTTTGGTAAAGTAAATGGTTTGGTAAGGTCTTAAAATGGTTTGGTAAAATCTTAAAATGGTTTGGTAAAGTGTTAAAATGGTTTGGTAAAATCTTAAAATGGTTTGGTAAAATCTTAAAATGGTTTGGTAAAGTCTTAAAATGGTTTGGTAAGGTCTTAAAATGGTTTGGTAAGGTCTTAAAATGGTTTGGTAAAATCTTAAAATGGTTTGGTAAAATCTTAAAATGGTTTGGTAAAGTGTTAAAATGGTTTGGTAAGGTCTTAAAACGTTCCGAAATCATTCACAGATTCTCAAAGATCAGACAGTTTGATTTTATTAAGGTAATACAATCGTCAGACCATGTGTATTGCATTTTTTCTAGATCTTTATATATACAGGTCAGTGAAGCATAGTGGGTAGTCTATTGTATCATTATAACGGTTATCATGATGGGAGTGGTTTGTTAATTTGTGTATTATCTACCTTGTTATTTAATTATCTGTTTGGATTAATTTATTTTATTTACTTTTCTTTATCTATTTTATATATATATATATATATATATATATATATATATATATATATATTTTAAGCATACACTGTAAAATATAAGAGACAATGAATGTCTATTATGTTGCCGTTCTAAACGTCGTATTTCAGTTGAAAATAAAGACAAAATTTCTCCACCATTTTCCACCATTTTTAACTGAAATTAAAGCCAAAATACGACGTTTAGAACGGCTCATGATTAAACATAATAGACATTCATTGTCTCTTATATTTAACAGTATATATGTTTAGAAAATTATTTGCTGCCTCGATACACTATATATATATATATATATATATATATATATATATATATAAGAGTAATGGTAGAAAATATCAGAAGAATATTCAAATATATATCAATTGAACTCTGGCTTTCTATAATATATTCCTTCTTTTTTAAAGCATCCAGATTAGCTCTTCTACAAGAGAAAGTAGTGTATATTTGGTGCCTGAAAGAATAAAAACGCAAGAACCCGTTAATGATCTGATCCTCAAATTCTAATTTATATAATAAAATATTCTTGAAATATCTAACTTTGTAAAAATGAATTTTTCTTGAAATGTAATATTTTTGTTTATTTGTGTCAAAAATTATTATTTCTTTTATAATATGAGATTGAATAATCAGCGATAGCAGAAAAACAGGAACTGACAAACGCTCGAAGCTAATTTTGTGTTCCGAAATCATACACTGCTTACTAAACGAAATTTCTTCAAGAATTTGTAGAATTTTCAAATATTTTACTGGTGAAGGTAATCACGAAATGCAAGTTTGTGTATTTCATGTTATATTTAACAAATTGTGTCGTGGATTATATAAAGTCAAGAATAGTGGGATATGAATAAACTCTATGCTAACGACTTCATTGAACAAATGTAGTAGACGTTTCTATATGAAATCCTAGATGTCATTATCCACAGTCTCTGGAACGGTTGGGACAATACTGTCAATACACAACTGATCTAGGCAGATCTCTACAAGCCTTGCTAACAATATTCATTCATGCGTAGCGTGTTCTGTGAAAAGTAAACCTGAGCGGGTTCATTCCTTACCGGATCAGACCTCAGACGATGTCCTCCGACTTGAACGCTCACCCTGGTAATGTAACATTTGATTCCATCAAGGAAACCCACTCTGCCATGAGCGTTGGCGCCAGTCTATGAAGCCTGCCCAACCAATCGTCTAGCGATGCTTTGTCATTATCGTTCTGGATATAGTCAGTATTTCAGTCCCATGTACAGATTTTGCTTGAAGTCAGTCGGTCGAAATCTACTATAGTTTTTCTCTCGGCTGAAATTTCCACACATGGAAGTTGCTCACACATTTCGGTCCAAGGATCGACAAAGTAAGGTTAAAATAGAATGCGCCTTGGTAAGAATATGCAATTCTTGGGGGTTTGCAATCTTTTTATGTAGAAGGCAAGATGTTTTTGTGTGTGTCTGTCTATCTGTCTGTCTGTATGTCCTTTATACAAATCCATAATTTGTATCCAATTCTCACCAAACTTCACACAAATATTGTTTAAGTTTCCAGTCAGGTTATAGGTTACTTATATTTTCCGATTTCCATCGAATATTGGAAATTGATAGCCCGATATGCGATCAGGTCTGATCAAGATTAGGATTTCAGCCATTTTATCGTAGTTCTTGCTACAGAATTTGCTCTAACTTGGTAAAAGTATAGGTTTTAGTCTCAAACATAAGTAGATCTTCTCAGACGACTCATTTTTCCCGATATCGGAAATCGATACCCCCGATATTCTATCGAATCTGATCAAAAACCGATATTCAGCCATCAACATGGACCATTTTCTCCAATTTTAGTCCCGATGAGTACGATAAGTTTTCATGGACTATCGGGTCTGATCAAAATCAGGCTTTCAGCCCTTTTATTTTGGTTTTTGCTTCTAAAGTAGGTATAATTGTAGTTCTTGGTCTCAACCATGATACCATTTACTCAGAGGACTTATTTAACCTTCAAAATTGTTTGTAACGGAAAACTTATTTGACATCGATACCGGAAATCAAAATTTGACTTATATTCATTCATTTTTTTTTCAATCTACGATTTCCCTTTGACTGGAAACACCTATTGCTTTTCAGTCTTTCGTGCCAACGTCCAAAGAGTCTGAGCTTCAGGACCATGGATTAAAGCTTTCATTACACCCTAGCCAACGCTGGGCTATATTGCTAGTTTTATTATAAATTCGTAATTTAGCAGAAAACAACCGAGACAGATACCTGAAATGACATTAACTGATAGACTGGCATCTTAAAAAATGTGTATTTTAGAAAGATATCGATGAATTTGGACAGCTTCTGTACACATGCTTGGGTGTATTCACATTGATCTACAAAGTCCTTGAGAAAAGCATTTATTGTAAAAAAAGACAAGCCCGTAAGCGCTCTGTAAAATGAGGTATTCTGGTGAAGTAAATTCGCCGAGAAAAACAGAGAATTTTTTTTTAAAAATTTGCTCAGGAAAAAATGAAATGATTTTCTTTTTCTTAAAGGTTTTGTTTTGTAAGTTATTTTTCATAATTGGATTTTCTTTAAGTTTTCTTCGAATCATTTACAGAAATCGGTGACATTATCGCATGCTGTACAGATTACTATTTAAGGCAATGCAAGAGAAACTGATTTAGAAAAGAGGCGAAAATTGGATTTGTCAAAAACAGGCGCATTTGACAGATAGCAGTCCTTATTAGTCTTTCCATATCTATCTATCTATCTATCTATCTATCTATCTATCTATCTATCTATCTATCTATCTATCTATCTATCTCACATGCAGCTAAAAAGTAACGCTGTTTTTAAACTGAATATACTTTATAAAAAGAATGTCTTTCCCTGGGAGTGTATTCGTGAGTAAGGGAATACATTCTTCTTCTATGTGCCCTGTCCATTCAGGATGTAGGCGATCATGGCTTGCCACGTTTCCCTATCCCTGGTTGCTCTGAGCATGCCTTATCCTGTTACAGCATGCAACACTCGCTCCATCATCAACCTGATTAGATCCTTCAAATATGTTATCCGTTGCTTTCCCCTGTCTCGTTTTCCCTCTATCTGGCCTGTTAGTATCAGGTTCTCCAAGCCCTCCTTCCTCATTGCATGTCCCAGGAACTTCAGCTGTCTCTTCCTGACGCTCAGTATTAATTTCCTTTTTGTTTCCATCATTTCTAAGACCTCATCATTGCTCACATGCTCGGTCCATGATATTCGCAGCATCCTTCTGTAGAACCACATTTCAGTTGCTTCAAGTTTTTCCTTCAGCTTTGATGATATTGTCCATTCACTGCCATGTTGAAGGACGGACAGCACGTAGCAATCCAGTACTCTCATCCTTGTTTCTAGCGAAATTGTCCTGTTTCTTAATACTTTACTTAACTTCTGGAATGCTTCCTTCGCAATCCCAATTCACCTTCGGATCTCTGTGTCACACTTTCCGTCTTCTGTTATAACACTTCCCAGGTATTTAAATTTTTGTACCTGCTTGATTCTAGTATCCCCAACCTGTATTTGGCATATTGGCTTGCCTTTTTTCCTGATGACCATGCATTCAGTTTTCTTGCAGTTTATTTCTAGTACTTTCTTGTTACTTTCTTCAGCTACCTTCTGTAGGAGGTCTTGTAGTTTCCTTTCTGTGTCTGCTATCAGCACTGTATCATCTGCGTATCTTAGGTTTGTTTAAATTGTGGCCTCCGATTACGAATCCAGGCATAACTTCTAGGGCCCTCAAAATATTCTCGCTGTACAGGTCCGGTGAAAAGACACACCCTTGTCTTACGCCCCTTTCTATCTTTGTATATCTACTCAATTCATTACCTGTCCGTATGCAAGCGGTTTGCTGCCAGTAAAGATTCTTGATTACTCTCAAGTCTTTCCTAAATATGTCCAGGCTGCCGAGCATCTCCATCAATTCTTTGTGACGTACTTTGTCAAACGCCCTCGCAGAATCAATAAAGCACAGGTATAAGTCCTTCTTCAGTTGTATTGCCCTTTCAGAGAGCATCCTAATCATAAATATGGCATTCCTTGTTTCAGTGTCTTTAACGAAACCACACTGTTCCTGTCCTATGTCTGGCCTGATTCTACTTCTCGCTCTATTCATCAGGATTGGGACGATCGGTTTTGTTATATGGCGCATTAAACTGATGGTTCTGTGGAGTTCGCACTCATTTGCTCCTGGCTTCTTAGGTAGTGCTATGAAGATCGACTTACTGAGGTCATCTGGTATAACCCCACTATTATAAATTTCATTTATTATTTTAGTAATTTTCTCTATACCAAATTCCTCCAGGGCTATCAGCAGCTCTATGACTATTCCATCTGGTCCAGCTGATTTGTTTCTATTCAGTTTGGCTATTGCAGATTCTACTTCAGATTTAATATTTCCGGTTTGTCCTTATCTTTGCGTATTATTGGTTGCTCTCTCTTACCATGGAAAAGATCTTTTATATATTCTTTGGGGATACATTAAGCGAATAATAATTTCGAAAACAGCTCTAGAAATAAAGATTCGATGTAAATACTGACATCATTCATAAAAGAATCCTCTCAAATTACTGAAAAATACATACAGTTATCGTTGTCTAAACTTATTCCCTCATGAATGCTCTACTTTACAGGCAAAACGAGTGTTTAAAACCTTGTAAAATTCTGACAGGATCCAAGCAACCAGTTGTTAAATAAATTATAAATTAAGAAAAGGCTGAACACAATGAATCTCTCTCTATATATTGTCTACTAATGTGTAAAATATAAACCCGTCGATGCCTAGATATGTTTATGTAATCGAATGTAACGCTATTTTTTAATAAAACGTATTCGTGTTAAGGTGCCTATTATAGAGCATAATTGAAGCGTTATTCTCACAGTCCAATTTTAATTCTAGAAGTTCTTGCATCACCGAATGTACTTATATTGTAGTCGTGATCGAAGCCAAACTTTATAAATATCTGCACATTGCGTCTGCCGTAGAACGATGCTTACTGTGGGATTTTTACATTTTCGTGTCAAGTTTTCGATACACATTGGTTATCCTACTTTTGAGATCATCTGTCAGAATAAGTTAAGTTTATAAATATGTATTTCATTTGCGCGTGAAAAATCTGAGAGAGAATAAAACTTGTGTTCAAAAGGAAAAGACGCTTTTATTATTTTTACTATATTTATTTTGACACATTTGGAAAAAAGAAAACCTCTTGACAAATGTTAACAATAAAAATTTCGAACTTAACATTTACATAGCGTATTCTTTCAGGTCATGGCTCTCTACTACCTCCTATCGTCTAATATGGCTCTTAGTAGTATTTCTATTCTTACTAGCTCTCCCATTCTATGTTTTGCCATACTTGTTTTCATTTGCCTCAGTTTTCTTTAATATGTCCTGTGGGTGCCATTTTTCCAAGCCTTCTTTCCTCATTATGGGAATTTTAACTGACGCTTTCTGATTCTAAGTAAAAGTGCTCCTTTTGTTATCATTTTCCTTAAAACTTACTTTTTCCTACATGATCATTCTATTTTATTCTCAACATTTGCGCGTAGAACCATATGCCTTGAATCTAGGAGAAAATTGTTTAATATTCACTTCTGTAGGGGAACATTGACATTACATACCAGTTATTTGTTTCTAACGATAATTTTTCTCTCTGTTTTTTAAAACACTGTTTAGAATTTTGAAAGCATATTTTGCTATTCCGACCCGTTTTAGGATTTCAGTGTCTCATTTTTCATCATCTGCTAAAACACTTCCCAGATATTTAATCTCGAATTTAACATCTGCAAGTTATAGCGTACATCTTACGTTGTTCCTCTTGCTGACAACCATATTTTCTAAGATTTTACATCTTGGAAATGATGGAAACAAAAAGGAGATTAATACTGAGCATCAGGAAGAGACAGCCGGAGTTCCTGGGACACGCAATGAGGAAGGTGGGCTTGAAGACTCTGATACTAACATGGCAGATAGAGGGAAAAAGAGAAAGAGGAAGGCAACGGACAACGTATTTGAAGGACCTAATCAGGTGGATGATGGAACGAGGATTGCATGGTGTAACAGGAGAAGGCGTGCTCAGAGCCACCAGGGATAAGGAAACGTGGAAAGCCATGATCGCCTACGTCCTGAAGGGACAGGCCACATAGAAGAAGAAGTTATTTCATCTCGTTTTCCTTTATTATTTTGTCTATGAATTCTTGCACTTACCTTTCTGTGTCTGTGATGAACACATTGTCATATGCATATTTTATGTTAAGATTGAAACAACCGAAATAAATCCTGGTAGGACTTCTAGTTTTCTTTGGGTTGCCTTGAAAATACAGTTTGAATAAATTCGGTGAGAAGGCATGAATTCTAAAAAATAATGTAAATAATTCATAATTTAATAATGTTACAAACAATTTGGTAAAGCCAGTTGACCGATGACTACATTTTCACAAAGAAGCTAACAATTTGTCCCCTAGGTGGAAATTTACCAACTGCTCTTGCGGTGATGGTACTGAGGGGATACCTACAAGCAGTAATTTTTTCGTTCTTAAAGAGGAAAAACTAGAGTCAGTCTTTGATTCGTGAGGCGTTCCCAAACGGATAGCGTCGAGGGGAGCTGGAAAATTTCTTGAACTATTTGCATGTTAACGTGAAGGAGCTTCATAATGTAACCTTGTATCAAGCTTAACACTGTGGTGAGGTAATAAACACTGGGAAGTCAAATGATGTAAAGTGGTCGTGAAATTAAGAAATGATTCTTTGGGGGACTAAAGCGTTATCTAATAGAAAGGATTTTCAAATTTCAAAAAATAATATACAGTGCTTCGAAAAAGTAAGTAAACCCCCTGTGAGAATATTAAAAAATGTCTATTTTTTCAAATAATCAGTCAGTCAGTTGAGTACCATACGTGATACACGCTTTGGGCGATCATGTCTCCAAAGAGACATGCCAGCCTGGGCAGAAGATTATCTTGTAGTAGGTTGCCATTGCTTTCTGCGGTAGACTGGTTGTCAGCCAAGGTTATAGAACCCAATCGGTCCTATTATTTAACCAATAACTGGAGGGAAGAGGCGGATTAATGCCTTTTCCAAGGGTATTTGTGCATAAGTGAATGCAAGGAATTCTACTGGAATTCGAACTCGACGCCACGATTTGTCGTTCCTAGTCGATATCCACTGCACCACAACGCACACATTAATTAATCTATATATTAATTAAGGAAAACAACTATTAAACGAAATACAGCCAGTTTCAAATATTTCTATTAAGTTGGAATAAAAATATTAATTCAGAATTAAAAAGTAAAATGTGCAAAAGTAAGTGTAAGAGTAAAAACCAAAATAATACGTGTGTTTTTGGTAAGCTGTGTATACTATCGTCAATCAATATAGCTCATTGTGTAAACAAATGGCTGCAGTTAGAGATTAAAATTAAAAACGTTTGCTAAAATCAAAAGAGTTTCCTAAAGTTTTTAAAATTTCCCAGTTGAGTCCTATAATGTTGGAAAAGGCCACAAAAAAGATTTGGATTGACCATCTCGACCGCGAGACAAATTATTTATAAATGGAAGGACTTAAATATGACGGCATCGCAATCAAGAACTGTCCGTCATCAAAAAATAATATAAATAATTGTGTATGCAAAAAGTTGTAGTTAGAGACTAAATTTAAAAACGAATATATGCCAAAATCAAATGATATTCTTGAAATTTTAAAACTTTCTCAGTTGAATCCTATAATGTTGGAAAAGGCGAGAAAAAGCTATCAAAACGATTTGGATTGCACAACTCGAGCAAGAGACAAATTATTTATAAATGGAAGGAAATTCGTATGACGGTATCGCAGTCAAGAAAAGGTTGTCCACGAAAAATAACTGCAAGATAAAATAAGCATCTAGCCCGGAAAGCCCAGGCGAATACTGATTTAACTTCTGCAGTTCTCCAAAGACCCTGGCCAATGTCAAAACTAATGTGCATACTTCCACAGTGCAAAGAAA
The DNA here is from genome assembly GCA_037127315.1 of Ascarosepion bandense. Taxonomy (NCBI): domain Eukaryota; kingdom Metazoa; phylum Mollusca; class Cephalopoda; order Sepiida; family Sepiidae; genus Ascarosepion; species Ascarosepion bandense. The sequence goes on from JBBBDQ010001492.1 coordinate 226,642, forward strand.
TTTCAACGATGCTGATATTTATGGCAAAATGTCCAGAAAAAAAAAACAGCTGCTTACGAAAAAGCAAAAAAAAAAAAAATGTCAAAGCTAATATTAATAAGGTAGAGACGTTTTGACAAAAGTTTTTATGGTCGGATGAGACTAAACTAAAGCTTTTGGAGAAAAAAGTGGTATGTCTGGGGAGCTCTTAATTCGGCATTGAAGAGAAAAATTTAGGTCCAACAGTTAAACATGGCAATGGCATCATTATAATTTGGATGTGCTTTGTTGCAGCTGGAGCACTACCGCCAAAAGCATAACAGAAAATAACTGATCGACGTTGTCACCTCAAAAGAAGGAGTTACCATATATTAAATGGAAGTGTCTCTTACTTTTACACATCTTAATTTTCAATTAATATTTCTATTTTAGCTTGATAAAATGTTTTGAAAGTGGTTGTATTTCGTTTAATAATAAAATGTTGTCTTAATGAATATCTAGTTTAATTAAGATTTGTTGATTATCAGAAAAAAGAAATAAGTTTCTATATTATCACCATAGTTCACTTACCTTTGCACAGTATTGTATATATTAAACAATAATGTGGTCATATATATATATATATATATATATATATATATATATATATATATATAATACCGACTATAATTATTAGGCCACTCGAGTTTTTTTTTTAAGAAATGCTGTATTTCATACTATTTTTGGAGTTTATTGCCAAATGAAAATAGAATGGTTCTTTTGTTATTGTTATTTTGCAAAATTTTACAAGACAAGGGAACAATGATGAACCTAAATTTTATTCATTCTCTCTGCAATATTGGTAATTATTAAATATTTATAAATTCATTTGATGCACATGTTGTGCAATATTAAGAAAAGAACCATTCTATTTTGATTTACAATTATTCATTCACTTGGCAATAAATACTAAAAAATAGTATGAAATATATCATTGTTTTAAAACACTGGAGTGGCCTAATAATTATGGCCGGCATTGTATATATATATATATATATATATATATATATATATATATATATATATATCATACGGGTTATAAGTTTCAAATCGGAAGATAATTCTTGACTGAGGGTAGATGAACTGTTTGGTCGGTTAGCCAAATGTTATCAAACACAGTATTAGATTAGGTACGAAAAACTGACCCAAACACTTTTAACTCACCTTTGACTAAATACAATCATCATGGTTAAATAATCATTGATTGAAAAAAACTTGAACAAATGACAGAATCGAATAATACGTATTCAAGAACTGATGGTCGGATCGAAGGAAAATCTGACTGAAGACCAGTACGAAAGAAACATTGATAGAGATTAATAAATATTAAAGCTAAAGAAAACATTTTGATAAAATGTGATTCGGATTAAAAATTGGATTTTTTTTATTGTTAAAAAACCTCGTTTACATACAGACACACACACATACATACATACATACATACATACATACATACATAAACATAGGTTTATATACATATATGAAAGTACTTTGGAAGATATACATATTTTTGGAGGCTTCCATGTCGACATATCTGTATTCAATAATTCAAAATAAATATTTCTGTTTTTGTTCAGCGATTCAGTTATAATTCTCTGTCGTTTATCGATTTAAAATTCTACATAAGTTTTTCTAATGGAAAAAATTCCATGCAAATTGAAATCGATTTTCAAATTTTCTGTCGTTTCTTTAAATATATTGTTTGATAAGACTTAATTTAAAAAGAAATTATCAGCCAGAGCTGAGAAATATTAAGGAAAAGAATTTTCTTCCTCCCACTTAAAGAAGAAAAAAATGTCTAAATTCCGTTTTTTCTCTGAAAACATTATGGAGGACATTAAAACAATCAGTGTTTAGATGATGAAGGCACAACTTGATCATCAACAGAAAACAGAGGAACGTATACTACAGCAGCAACAAATGTTGGAAGAAAAATTGCTCCTACAGCAAAAAGAACAACAACAACAGCAGAGAGAGCAACAAAAGCTTTTTCTTAAATTCCAAAACAACAAGAAGAATTATTTCTAAAAACATTAATTAAAAAGGAATTTAGTGAAAACAACACTGCATTTTCTCACAACACAATTTGGAATTCCATTGAGACATTCATTTACCTTCCTGACGAAGATAAAACATTTGAAGCTTTCTATAGAAGATATGAAGATCTTTTTGCGGTAGTCTGTGAAAGTTGGGAACAGCGGAACATAGTAAGTTCGTCGATGACATTCTTCCGAAGACAACAAGTGAATTAGGGTTCGATGAAGCATAAAACTTTTGTCTGGGTTATTTACCATTAATACAACACTATTCTACAAAAGATGGAAATGTTTTAAATTGTGAAAACGAAATGGCGAGGATTATCTTACATTTGCGTCCATTGTAAAATAAGCACTGCGACGATTTTCGATTGGCAGAATTGTCAGCCGACGATTTCAAATGCTTAATATTTGTCCAAGGTTTAGTCTCCGAAAAAAACTTGGAGATAAGACAGAGAGTTCTATCAAGACTAGAAAGCGACCCAGATGTAACACTGCAAAAACTGGCTGAAGATTGCCAGCGAGTAATCAGTGTTAAAAGCGATTCCAGAAACACCGAGGAATCAGGCATATTGTATGTTAGGAGAATTATGTACAAGCCAAAAAATTACTCCCCTGGAAAAGGTAGAGAAAGCAAAGAGTATGCCCATTCAAAATCTAAAAGTAGACGAACCTTTCAGAAACAAAAATTGCCCACAAGCTCATGCGGGCGTTGTCATGGTGGACAACATTGGGTGGCAGACTGCTTCTGCCGAAACAAGATATGTAATAATTGTGGCAAAATTGGCCACAAACAAAAGGACAACAGAAACGGAGTCAGACAAACTAGATCAAATGAAAAAGTAGATAAGAATCTACGAAAATACGTCGTAGTCAACATTCTAAACAAGACAGTTAAGCTGCAACTAGATTCTGGTTCGTATCTCTCAATTATTAATCTTCACACTTGTAGGAAATTAAAACATCAAGGATGAAAAAGGCAAACAAAACAGCTCGTGCAGTAACAGAGGACAAATCCAAATTTGAAGCTGAGCTAACGCTACCTGTAACACTAAATGGCATCACAAAGAAACTAAAAGTTTTCGTTCATAAAAACTCTGAGAATTTATTTGAAACTGATTGGATAGAGCAGATTAAGTTGTGGGACCAACCAATGAACAATGTTTTCCAAAAGGTGGAAAATATGACAACGGATGCCCAAGAAAGACGAATTAAAAGAAATATTTCCCAAAGATTTCTGGGCGGGGCCAGAAAAATGTACTAAGACAAAAGCCAGCCTTGAGCTGAAAGAAAACGTTCAACCCGTTTTCAAAAGAAAAAGAAATGTCTCATTTTCATCAGTATAAAAAATAAACGAAGAATTAGACCGACTAGAAAATGCCGGTATACTGTCCAAAGTGAGGAAAAATATGTAAGAAAAAAATTCAACCAAATTCACGTCTGTGCGGATTTCTCAACGGGCTTCAACGTGGCTTTAAAAGATTACCATTACCCCCCCCCCCCCAACACCGGAGAAGGTGTTTAATAAACTGAATTGGGGGGAAATATTCTTCAAATTGGACTTAAGCGATGCATATCTTCAAATTCCAGTTGAGGAGGAGAGCGCAAAACTTCTGTGTATCAACAGCCACAGGGGTTTATACAAGTTTGATAGATTGACATTTGGGGTCAAGGTTGCACCTGCAGTATTCCAACAGGTCATGGATACCATGCTGGGCGGTCTTGACCGCCTGTGCCTACCTGTGCATTGTACTAGCAAGAAAATCTACTAAAGAACATCGCAGTCATATCCACAAGGTTTTTGAGAGAATTCAGGATTTTGGTTTCAAAATAAAAAATTGAAATGTGATTTTTTTATGAATGAAATAAAGTATCTCGGGCATATCATTGACAAGAATGAAAGACAGCCTGACCCACAGCGGACAGAAGCTATCAAAAATATGCTTTCTTCAAAAAATGTCAACGAGTTCCAAAGTTTTCTTGGACTTGCCAACTATTACTAAGTATTCATAAAAAACATGCACGAGCTACGCGCTTTGCTGAACAAATTGTTAAAGAAAAGAGAAAATTTGAAACTGGACAACTGAGTGTCAGTCAGCTTTTGAAAAAATAAAAACTATATTAACATCAGAACTATTTCTGACTCACTTCAACCCCCGATTAGATACCATTGTGGCCTGCGATGCTAGCTCGTACGGTATCGGAGCTTGTATTCTACATCTTATGCCAGACGGTGCAAAGAAACCCATAGCACACGCGTCAAGAACGTTGCTACCCGCAGAAAAAGCGTACAGCCAAATTGAAAAAGAAGCCCCCAGTATCATTTTTGCGGTAACAAAATTTCACAGATATCTGCATGGAAGGATTTTCAATCTACACACCGATCATAAGCGATTATTAACGATATTTGGCTAAAAAAAAGGATTACCGGTTTATACGGTAAATAGACATTTGAGATGGGGTACCATCATTCTCAACTATAAGTTTAAATTAGAGTAATTACCAACTAATAAAATTGGCCATGCAGATGGTCTATCCAGGTTAATCGCTAATCAAAGTCAACCACTTGAAGACTCAGTTATAGCAGCTCTTCGTTTAGACTGTGAAATAAAATCAATAATAGCGAATACCGCCCGGGATCTGCCTGTAACATTGTCGGAAATCAAAAACGATGCTTAGAAGATGATTTTATTTGCGAGATAAAACGTAAAATCGCAACAAAAGATAACAGCGTCTCAAACGTCTTCTCACTATGTGACAATGTCTTATTATACAACGAAAGAGTAGTAATTCCCCAAAAAATACAGAAGCGAATTTTAAAAGACTTCCACGGAGGACACCTGGGGAGAAAGCATATGAAGAGTCTCACGCGGAGTTATGTCTACTGGCCTGCGATGGACAAGAACATAATGAAAATGATTAACACATGCATTAGAAGCACCACCTACCATTTCAAACCCTGTCTAGGAAACGGACCAGCCTTGGTCACGTCTACGTATTGACATTGCTGGGCCGATTGACAATTATTATTTCTTAATCGCTGTTGACTGTTACTCCGGACCCAGGAGACCGACAACGGCTGAAGCAATCAGTTTCCAACTTAAACTGTTTTCGGGATTTGGAGTAGTGGACAGCGTTGTCAGCGACAATGGTACACACTTTACATCAGCAGAATTTAAGAATTTTTGCGACACCTTCCAAGTCAAGCACATAACTACGCCACAATACCATCCTAGATCAAATGGACAAGCAGTGAGGTTCGTGGACATGCTCAAAAGAGCATTTAAAAACAAAGCTCAAGGAACTTGACATACCGACATAGCATTACGGCAGTTTTTACAATTTATCGCATAATGCCGAACCCGAATACACCATCAACTGGGTCACTGGCAGAAACCATGTTTGCCAGTAAGGGGAGATATGTGTTTGATAAATTAATTCCCAAACAGTCAAAAATGCGTAAGACCGAAAAAGTACCAAAAAAAGAAAATGATTTCTCCCAGGTCAGAAAATCTTCTTCGAAATTTTCCAAAAGAATATGTCGTACTGGGAGGAGGAGGGCACGATCACTAGAAGGATCGGCGAGATGGTGTATATAATACAGGGACCAAGATATACCCGCAGAAGACATTAATCGAACTAAAAAACGACATGAAATGGATTCTAACAGCACACAGGATGAAGTGGAAGAACCATCGAGATCATTTATGAAATATTTGACCTCACGCCCCCGCAACATACGCCCGAATAACGAAGGTCGGTGAAAAAGAGCCTTTTACCGAGCCTTTAACAATCAATCCCCCCAAAAAAAGGTATTAAATTTCATGAAAATAAACCCTTTTACTGAGTAAAAGGCTTGGAAGAGGGTATTGTGGGGACCTACCTACAAATGGACTCGTCCACACCTTATAATTGGCTACCAAATCTGAGTTGGAAGTGACTGAGTAGTAGCCACTGAGTGAGTGAATGAGTGAGTCAAGACGCCTGCGAGAGAAAGTACTCTCCAGTCCACGTTTACCTTTCTACTACGTTTCCCGAGAATAGACTATTCAACCTTATATCTTCGATCATAACAGTTATGTGTATATCACTCAATAAACACTCAGTTCAAAGTGGAAAATCAGGTAAAGATTCTCTACACGAGCCAAGAGTAGAATTACAAAAGAATTTACAAGCAAAACATTCTTACTAGAGAAAACCATTAACACCAAAAATTGCAATATAAACTCTGGTAAAAAAGGGTTACTGAACATTAGGTTTATAAGTTCCCAAAATCCAGTTGTTCTTGTCTTTAAGGACACATGGTTCAGTGTATATAGACGTTGGTTAGTTTCTGTGACTTGAGAGTTGTGAGTTCAATACCAGAACAAGTAATTTGCAGGGTTAAAGGGAGATAACTCATGACTTCCAGACATTACTAAGCAAGGAATGACGTCGAGGAATGAAGATCACATACCCCAGTGATTGTAATAAAGGTTTTCGGCACCCGAACAAAGATGAGGACAATAGTCCGAATGTTGCAAATATTGTACTGTACAGTATATAATGCAAAGACAAACTCAAAGCCGTAGAATATATTATACAAAATAAACAGCCCACATTTCATAAAATATCGTCAACCTCAAGAGACTGCATCTTGAAGTAGACATGACATTAATGTTACGCGCATATATTATATTACTAGTAAAAAGTAAATTAAAAAATAACATGAAATAAAATTAATAAATTGTAATCGTTTTTATGCGGATCCCAATCGCCGTTGCACATGATGTCACGCTTGATTATTTCAAATTTTTAAATTCCCCACAAACATCACATCGAGTCTTGATAATGACTGCGGAAGTTTAAAGTACTTGAGCAAAAATAAGAAAATATGAATTTCGGACAGTTTGTCCTCAATTTTAAGCACAGTACTCAACATATTGTTCAAAGATTAGAGAAATATAATTAAAAATGAAGTAAATATACTTTGTTGGTTAATTTCTCGTCCGGACCCATTTTCCTAAACTTTAATTCAATTTGATAAAAAACAAAGAGAAGCAGTAGTAATTATTTATCACATAGCGACACTATTGGCAAATTAGTATTTATAAATGATGCACTTGCTAAATGTACTCAAAGAATATGCTGAACAAAATTCTATAAATCTCTAGACTGAATGATGTATTTAATAAAGGAATGATTCAGTTACATAATGCGTTCCTCGCTTTGGGACGACGGTAAAAGTGACTTAAAACATCACTTCTCGTTTGAAGACTGTGTTGCGTCGTTCAGCACTTAAATGGCGAAATGATTGGAAACTATAAAAGGCCTCCTGAAGTCGGAGATAAATTTCGGCTTTAAATACATGACAAAATTTTAATTTTAAAAATTTAGGATTTTTAATCTTAATTTGGGATTAAGAAATAAATGCATATACTCGATGTTTGATTCCTAAAGTAACATTTGTAAACTCATTACTAAACATCTATCTTTGAAGATAAATACAAATTATGTCGTTGGAAAAGCTTAGTATTTTATGATCAACATTTATGAATAATCGATTTATAAAATTTCCCAAACATTCCCATTTTGAAACTTAAACCTAAAATATAAAATAAGTACAACTAAATTTTCTGGGCGTAAACAAAAAACAAAAACAAACAAAACTAATGACTAAAGCATATTAAAATTACTGAGAGAGAGAGAGAGAGAGAGAGAGAGAGAGAGAGAGAGAGAGAGAGAGGAAAAAAAACTGATCAATATTTTATAAGTGGAAAATTAAGTTACCGCCGCTGGAAAAATTCGGGTTTGCGTCGTCGGAACACGTTACCTACCCACTTCCTTCCTCTTCTCTCACAAACATGTGCACAAAAACACAGACATTCTCACGGGATTTTACAAGTGCTATGGTGAAAATAAATTTCTTCTTTACATAGTATGGTTGTTCAAAGCCATACTATGGAATGAAGATATTTATTTTGATGTAAAATTAAAAAATACGTCAACATCGAAAGGGAAATATGTGGTATATAAACGATAATAATTTTCTTTTTATTCCTTCTTTTAGATTGGTTGCCAAACAACGCTAGAGAGACCTAGGTTCGTGCCGTTAACAAATGTGTAAAAGTGAACGCAATTGAAGAGCAAGGTTCCATTCTCAGCGCTGATACCAGTTACAACACCCCAAAACTAACGGATAATTATCCCAAATAATTTGGACCGCTCAGTAGGCGCTTTATAATAATGAATTGCTATTGTGTAATAATAAACGAACTAGGTCTGATATAACCTTACTAAATTCTTTCTTTTCACTTGGTGACTTCCATGATTTTTTGATGATTAAAAACACCGTTATTTAATAATATTTTTGTCAGGTTGAAGTGTTGAATGGCTAAAAACCGAATTTTGAAATATTTTAAAACCTTTCAAAATACGATTAAATTAAATCGTGCAAGTTAACCCGAAGGTTTTTCCTCTTAATGTCGACAATATAACACAAAAAAAGTTAAAATGATAAATGATACAAAATAAAATAAAATTTTGCTCTTTCTTGAGGTATAATATTTTTTTCCAATTTAGAGAGTAATTTTGAACTCAAGGTCATTTTTTGCAAAAAATATATTAATATAGAATTAATCCCCAAGGAATTATGTTGTAAAACATGTAAATCCTGTTTACAGCCAACCGATATTTCCTTGAGATTTCAGAAGTGAAGTGTGTAGGCTTTATGTCGAATAAAATATTTCCATTATTTTTTTCCCCTAAAAGAAAATCCGTTAATAGATAAGTTCTGTAGCGATGCAAGTACAGAATGTTTTTGTATTTACTTTTTTGTATTTCATTGCAATTTTTTGCGTTTTTGCACATTTTAAAAATTTTATTTTTTTGAATTTTCACAATCACTTTTTTTAACAACTAAAAAACATTTAAATACAAATATTTCAGTTTCTCTGTCTTGGACGAAAATAGTTTATATAGTTTTCTCGTTTTCTTCTTTCTCATAAATATTTATCCACACAAAATGTGGAAAAACTTCTCTTCTTTCAGTAGAAATACCTTTCAAATTAAGTAAATCACCTTTAAACCAATTTAGAAACATGGTTTCCACAAATGTAACTGTCAGACACCTATATACATAGTCATCATGTATTTTATTAAGATGTATCACCATATGGAGATACGTAAATATACATTTGGTCTGATATAAACTTAGATCTATACAAAACCCTACATATATATGAATGCATATGTATCTACATATATATTATTTCTAATGATACGACAAAAATATTCAATTTAGGTTGAGTAGGTGAACTTTAAATTCCAGTCATTGTTATGGAGAGAACTAGAGACATGTTTTAGCTACTGAAGAATTTAAAAGAAAAGCAGCTGAAATGTCCAGAGTTCCATTTGGAAGAAATTAATTTCGAATGTTTAACTTTTCCGAATCGGGAACAAGGCAATACATGTTTACAAAATTCCACCCTTTCTATATTTTGACGGTAGACACACGTATTTTCAAGTTTGCTATTCACAGTTTGATCGCTTTTTGGATTCTGACACTGAGTGTTTGCTGATTGGCCAGTGTATTTATTTTGGAAAGACGCTCCTGGAGAAACTGAAAGTGGTATCCATGATCGAAAAGGAGAGAAATGTTTTTGAAAAGAAATTATCCTTCCAATCAGTTGCAATAATAAATAAATCCAAAAATTTAAAAAACCTCAAACAAAAAAATATGCAAAGAAGAAAAAACAGTGTAAAAAAAATACGGGACCAGAGGAAGCATTGTTTTTGTTTTGAAAAATGTTTCTTGTCTTTTGCAAACACAGATGTTTCTTTTCCTTTACTTGGCATCCCACATTAAAAGCAGCAGCCTCACAGAAATGGAAATTTTGTCACCAAAACTGAAGCAAAGTTTCTGAAATCCTTACACACCACTTCCATCTCCACTTCATCAACATTATCTTTCTCTCAAATGGCAAATTGAAGATACGATACTTTTGACAAGAGAATGAATATTTATCGATGACAAATTGTGTGGTTAGTGATGCTGTGTTTCAAGAATTATTGATTATGTAGATATATCTTTTTCGTTTTTCTAATTTCTCATTAATTTGATAAAATTTAATCTATTTGTTTAATTGAAGTCACAGTTTTTTGGTCAGGAAATGAAAATAATAAACATAAAATGCTTTTGTTTTAAATGGACAAGTTGAACGTACAGGAATACATACATATCTAATTAGTAAAAACTTTCAATATACATCGAAGGTCCACTCAGAGTTTCGGGGTTTTTCAACAAGAAGTTTTCCTTCTCCTAAAGGGTTGCTAGCTGTAGAGGTACATATCAGTCCTCAGTCCTGTGAAAGTTCATGGCTTTTCCAAGTGCGAGCTGAACGAAATTGAATATGAAGTAAAATAAGTCCAGGTCGATAACCGTCACACACACACACACACACACACACACACACACACACACACACACACACACACACACACACACAGATATATGTATTGTGAGTTTATCCAATTCAAAGCTCAATATCCAGAGACAATAAAGGGCAACTGAGCAAGACTGGTGTAAGCGTTGTTGGAGCAAATAGTAACATATCAATGTTATTTATTTGTTTTTTGGGGGGTGTTAAGTCACTTTTGGATCCATTGATGTGCTTATTTTTATCGACATATTCACGACGATTCGGCTGTTGTACGCTCAGATATTCTTCAGATGATAACAGTTGGAATTTGGAACCGAACCCTAGCTTGAGAAAATAGAAGAATTTACTTCTAAATAGCAGACCACACATTACTTTAAAAACCTGGGCTCACCTTACGAATTTCGGCTGAACCTTTTACCAAAACCATTACGTAATCCAGATTTTGAGGTTCCTATTTTCTAAATTGTTTTGTATCTAAGAACTGGCACTATCCAGCAGTGTTATACTCTATGTATCTCTTGCAGTTTTCCTTTCAAATATATTCTTACTCTTGGAATGTTCACACACACACACACACACACACACACACACACACACACACACACACACACATATATATATATATATATATATAATAACTTTCTCATAGAATTCCATATGAAAATGAAGGCCTATACAGGGTGTAAACGATAAATTGGCAGTAATTTCAATCCGCAATTTAGGTTTTTTAAAGCGGCATTATCAGTCTGAAATGTTAGTTTCTGTACTCTTTAGAGTCTGAAGTCCAGATTAGCCACCTAAAAATACTAACAAAATGAGTGCCAGTGTAGAATTTAACCATAGAATGGTTATTGCTGAATTGTTCCGCGCTGGGCATAAGACATCTGACATTATCAGAGACACTGGCTATGCTCCTAGGACTGTTTATCGTATTGTAGCAAACTTAAGGGACGGTAAAGACATGCAAAGGAAGGTTCACAGCCCGAGAAGTGATAAAATCCCCACCAAAAGGTTTGAAATGATCCATTGCAGCAAATCCATCACAGTCAATGGTTGACCGGGCAAAAAAGCGGAATGTAGCCAAAATGACCATTTCTAATGCAGTACGGAAAGATCTTGGGATGAAGTCATATTGCAGACGATGTCGTAACATTCTTACCGCGAAATCTAAGACCATTCGTAAAGAGAGAAGCCACTTGCTACTCAATCACCCGAAACACCATGGTGGTACCGTTCGCATTTTTGTGGAGAGGAAAAGTTCGTGGTAGACGAAGTCGCCAACTGCAGAAACTCAAGAGTTATCGCCATTGACCCTTCTTGTGTTCCTCCAGTCATGCAGAGTAAACACCCTGTCTCTGTCATGGTGTTTGGAGCTACTGCTAGCGATGGGAAAGTCATGCCCCGTCACTTCATTGAAGTTGGCCTGAAGATCAATATGGCGGAATATCTGAAGATTCTGGAGGAAGTTCTCTTACCCTGGATTAAGAAGAACGATGATCCCAACAAAATGATATTCATCCTGGACTCTGCACCTGCTCATGGGTCAAAAACAGTGCAGACCTTCTTGAAGAGAGAGTTGCCGTTTTTGTGCCCTCAAATATCTGGCCCTCTAGTTCGCCAGATTTGAACCCCTGCGACCATTGATTATGGGGCGATGTTGAGAAAGTCTCTAATGCTCGCACCCATAACAGTGTGGCCTCACTGAAGACCTCCGTAAGGCGAGCATTCCGCGATATCAAGAAAGAGTTAGCTGTCAAGGCCTGTCGTGCTTTTAGGGCTCGCATTCAGCAAGTTGTGGACGCAGAAGGTGGACGCATAGAATAAAATGTTTGTATTTAATAAAACAGTTAAATAAACATACGCAAATCTTAAATGTCTTTAAATGTCCCTTCTTTATCAAAGTTTAAAGTCTGAGATCTCAAACTGCCAATTTATCGTTTACACCCTGTATTTTTATTCTCTTTGATTAATCATCACCTAACTGTAGTCTATAAAAACAAAATAACATTGCTCGAGATATTGACGGATGCAATCTTATTCGCTCAAATAACAAAACAATAAGGTGCATGTTTTGATTTTTAAACATAATGATCAACAATTAAATCATCAAACACAAACAACAAAATAAGCCCAAAAACAAACATGAAACAGTTAATCAATCATTCTTCTTCATGTATCGTGCAACTTACCGAGAAAATAAAATAAATGATTTCTTGTTTTCCTCATCTAATTATTGATATGCTCCGATTTAAAAGCAACATTTGTCATCGAGTGATCCAAATAAAGTTCTTCTCGAATAGAAAAGATAAAAAAAACAAACAAAAACGCTACACCCAATCAGTAACTGGGTTTAAGATCGCCGTATTTGTTTTCATTGGTTATTCATGTGAGATAATCGAATACATGCGCTAATAAGGAAATAACGGCATCTATCTATCTATCTATCTATCTATCTATCTATCTATCTATCTATCTATCTAGCTATCTATCTATCTATCTATCTGGCAAAGGAACACATTCCAGAAGCCGAGCAGAATATTAAGAGACAGAAACTTTTCACAAGAAACAAAGAAAAGAGTACTGGATTGATATGTGATGTCTGTTCTTCAATATGGCAGTGAATATAGCCAAAGATGAAGGAAAAACTTGAAGCCACTGAAATGTGGTTCTACAGAAGGATCCTGCAAATATCATGGATCGTGCATGTGAGCAATTATGAGGTCTTAGAAATGATGGAAACAAAAAGGAAATTAATACTGATCATCAGGAAGAGACAGCTGAAGTTCTATGGACATATAATGAGGAAGGAAGGCTTAAAGAACCTGATACTCACAGGTCATATAGAAGGAAAGAGAGACAAGGGAAAGCATCGGATAACATATTTAAAGGGCCCGAGCAGCTGGATAGCAGAGCGGGGTTTTGGTGGGGTAACAGGAGAAAGTGTGCTAAGAGCTACCAGGGATAGGGAGACGTGGAAAGCCATGATCACCTACGTCCTGGTGGGACATCATAACACATGGAAGAAGAAGAAGAAGAAGAAGAAGAATGAAATAAATTGAATGATACATATTTAACATTTAACAAGTCATCGTGAAACAGTTACAAGATTTTCTTTAAGTTATATTTCAGCTGAAAGTAGTAAACAGGAAACAAAGACGAGAAGTTTTTTTTTAAATACACTGAACGTCAAACATATGTAGTTGATTTAGTGGGTGATCTATCCATTAAGCCGTAACAAATGAATTATCAGAAGATGAGTGAGTCAATCAATTTATGCTAGGGAATAGATCATAGATGTCTAGTTACATTATATTAGAAAAAATTAACTATACTTTAGGGTATATTTTAGACGATGATGACAAATGGAAGTTTTTTCATTTATTGAACAAGTTTAGTTTTGGGAATTTGATAATTTGTAATTTTAACTGTAAACAGAAAACATGGTTCATGTAAAGATTTACAAGTTCTGTTTTTTAATATTTTCCATTTCCCGGTCGGGGTTTTATTGGCATCTTTTAAGTGCCAATAATAAATAGTAAGTGGTGTACTATTGAGGTAAGTTTTATTATTAAATTATAAGGTGTGAAAATATTCGCGGGTTTTAAAAGGATTCTTGATACAACCGATATAAAATTTTATTACAGTGTGAGTTTCTATGTTAGAAGTAGATCATAGGTAGACTATAGAGTCAGTTAGACATTTATTTTCTAATGGACACTCTATAGGTTTTCGGCAATTGCAAATATTGTTATTGTGATCATTCATTTCTTTAGGATGTTGCTGATTGTTTAGGTTATTATATCAGCTTAAAATTCTATTATTATATATTTGATGATCTTCTCAAGGTCATCCATACAGCTATAGCTCAGTTTCAGAGTATTTATGTTAAAAATGTTGCTAAGGGGGTTATTTTAGGAAAGTGTCTTTTGCAACTAATTTTAGGAATGTGTGCTCTTAGTACTTATCATCTGGTTAAATATATAATGCTCTACTAAGTATCGAGCATTATTAATAAAGTAAATCATTACAAACAGTGGACTGCCAACCTATTAATTTGTACTATTTCTAAGATATATATATATATATGCTCATACACCCTGATTGAGCACTCTGGAAGAATGGTAGACTTTGAAAAACAGTAGGACTCTGGCATTTACGCATCGTTCATTCAGCGATGAATTAGAACACTCTCAGCTACTGGGCGTGTATAATGATAATATACACGCTAAAAAGTCTACCTACTTCTACCGAGAGCCCGTAGCTCAGAAGTAGAATCGCTAACTGACGCCAATTCAGTCGGATTTCAATCCTGGGTAAAAAGCAGTCGGCTGTCTAACCGTACTGGTGAATTGTGATACAGCGAAACAGATCTGTCTTCGGATGACTATATATATATATATATATATATATATATATATATATATATATATTTCTATATATATATATGGATGTGTGTGTTTCATTCTGAATGTTATCTATGCATCCATATATTACATTCTAATAATTATTTCTGTCTATTTATATATTTCAGTCTGATCATTATCTATACACTCAGTCTTATCTATCTATCTATCTATCTATCTATCTATCTATCTATCTATCTATCTATCTATCTATCTAATTAGGCTCATATCTACTTGTTTCTGCTTGCTTGTATCTATCTATTTTTTATTTCTGCTTACGTATCTATCTATCTATCTATCTATCTATCTATCTATCTATCTATTCAGTTTTTTTCTTAGCCATTTCGAATTCTGGTAAAAATAGTCCCTTCTTATAACCTATTCACAAGAACACTTTTAATTTCTTAGCTGTCAGTCATATATGACAGATAACTTTTTGATTGGTTTATTTGGATCTGCATACCCTACAGACATACATATATGCATACTTGCATAAATTAAACATACATATTTAATACATAGTTGTTATTACACAGATACATATATTTCTATATCTATACATATATTTGGAGATAGATTTATGTATACCATTTCGGAGATAACTTCCTTCAATAAACTTTCATTTAAGCCAGTTTCTTTTAGCGAATATCATTCTTAAAATCTCAAGAATTGCGAATATTTTAGGGATTGTTTAGAATTTATACCGCAACCGAATTTTGCATTATCACGTGATGAATCCAAACAGATGATTTGTTTGAGCATTTAAAAGTTATATTTCATATAAACTATGATTTATAAAACAAAAATTAAAACATTTCTCTCCGTGCGCTTATTAAAACAATTAAGAAGTTATCAGAAGAATATGTAGCTTTTCTCAATATATTAGATGATTTTTAAAGATAATATTTGTATGACACTTATATGATGCTGTATAGAATTTATGCGCGTTAGTGAATATTTAAGAACACACATAACATTTGTTGATCATATTATATTTATGCTAAAATTCATCCAGTGCAAGGCTTGAGAGATCACTTAATGTAGAGTTTTACTGTTAATTGTAAGGATGAATTAAATGTATGATATAAATAAAAGAGGAAATGGTGATTATGATGAAAATGAGGATAGATACTGATGGACTTCAATCGCTGGTGGGATGGGTCTTAATACATATACATATGGGCTAGTCCTCGCGATCACTGTCACGATATCGTACGATATGTGAGGTGCTGCTATAGCGGGTATCTTATCTTATTTATTCTTTTTATCGTTGTAGTAGGATTCCGTTTGTAGTGAAGGGTAATTGTATACCGTTACTGGTTAACGGAATTTAGCCTTGTGAAAAGATAGCCCACTATAATTCATAAAATGATTATAAAATCAAGAAAGACAATTTGAGTATAAAATAACATTTATATATATATATATACATATCAATTAATGTTTTTACAATTAAAATAATACTTGAAATAAAGGTCCAACGGAGGTTAGAATGTTCATGGAAAATATAATGCTGAAAAAGATAAAAGGCTTAGGAGTGTGGAAGCGTCTTGTAGGTAAGGGATGTTAATTTTGAAGTTGCCGCTTCTAAGGTCAGTAAGTACTTTTGAGGAATGTCTTTGAAGAAGTCAGTAAGTACTTATGAGACAGGGAGAAGGAAAGAGGCAAGCATAGTAGCCGCTCGACTTAAGTCAAGGGAGAAACTAATCAGCTCGTCTGTCTCCGCCGGTCTGTCTGACGATGCTTTGTCTCCGCTTTTTATATCTGCCTTTTGGATCAAACAGCTTGGTTTGGAATTTCATACTTGAATTTGATTCTGGGCTTCCCCTTGGCTGGTAAATAAAATTCGCGTAGGCTCGCGAAATGGAAATTTGATATTTGATTAATTTTTATTTTTCAACCGGAACATCTGCGCAAACTCGGATGCGCACGACGAGTTTTATTCATTTGCCTTTTTGTTGTGAAAGAGCCATCATCCGGTTTCTCGCTTTTGTTCGGCCGGTATCACCACACTGTCTTACTGTTTGAATCCTCGTAACTAGGCACCTCTGAAAACATTTTCTGTAAATTGTCTGAAGACAGATACACGGCAGAAGTGAAGAACAAATATTAAACTTGTTATTTACTACTTCCACCCCACGGTTACGATGTATGGCACAAAGCCGGTTCAAAGTGGGGAGTACAAACGCATGTGCATGTGCCAAGGACAAAAATTGCCCCAACATACTGTCAATGTAGATATTTAACAGACCCTCCCTCTTTGGTGAAATAAGGGAGCTGCTGTCGCAAGGTTGGAATCCCCATGACCAGGTATCCCCCATTTATTTGTTTGTTTTCTTCCGGAAGAGAGAAACCCAATTGAGTGATAATAAGTGGCTTGTCCACTCGAAGGCAGATGCTACACTGATGACTTTCCCAGATAAAAATGCTTTTCATAAAGAAATGTTCTTCCCAGATAAAAATGCTTTTCACAAGGAAAATATTTTCCCAGATAAATATGCTTTTCACATGGAAATGATTTTCCCAATAGAAATGCGTTTCATATGGAAATGGTTTTCCCAGATAGAAATGCTTTTCATAAGGAAATGCTCTTCCCAGATAAAAATGCTTTTTATAAGGAAAAGATTTTCTCAGATAAATATGCTTTTCACATGGAAATGATTTTCCCAAATAGAAATGCTTTTTATATGGAAATGATTTTCCAGATAAAAATTCTTTTCATAAGGAAAAGATTTTCTCAGATAAATATGCTTTTCATAATGAAATGATTTTCCCAAATAGAAATGTTTTTCATATGGAAATGATTTTCCCAGATAGAAATGCTTTTCACAAGGAAATGATTTTCTCAAATAGAAATGTTTTTCATTAAAAAATGCTCTTCCCAGATATAAATGCTTTTCATATGGAAATGAATTTCCTCGATAGAAATGCTTCTTATCAAACCGACACAGATTATCAGTGTTGATATTGGCATAGGTAAAAAACTTTCAGGTAAAGCAGGTTTAAGATTAAAATTAAAATTCTGTTTCCTATTTTATCAAATCGAATGATATATTTTCATGAATTCTTTTACTTCAATGTGAAATGATCTTTGATGTAATCATTAACAGAATTCAATTATTCAAATCTTAAGGGTAGACATTCACTTTTATCTTTCACGAGTGCGAAGAGAGTTTAAACAAACAAGTTTTTGCCTATATATATGAAATGAGGTATTGTAACTACTTACACTGTTTGTTGTCCACGTCTTTATTGTCTTATTCCCAAGGCTTCAGTCGTTGTATGTTCCGGTCTTTTTCTGGTGATGATGTATGTTAGAAATTCGATTACGAACCGTTTATTTTGTCTACGGAGGTAAAATGACAAGGGTACACGTCTCAATGGTTGGTTGAAGCAATCCAAAGCCCAGAGAGTTGTTAATTAAATAGTTGGCCACAGTAGAAGTGAGTGGAGAGTTAACTAAAAACTGAGATCTTCACAAAAAGCTGGAATTGTCTACCTCCGTTTTTCATATATCTAGCCAATTTCAATGAGTTTTTTTCTAGATGTCGTTAATTTCTTTTGGTGTTTCATTGTATAAGATGTGTTTGTATGTTGTTTTTAATATTAGTAGCAGCGTTTATTCCAAGCTTCATGTCCTGGAATTCAAGTGATAAAATTCTTGACACTTCGTTACCAATATTGGTAAGGTGAAGTTGATAGAGCGTGATGTCTTATATAGAGTGTCTCACTCACCAAGATGTTTATGATAATTAGCTTGTATATATACTTTTTGTTTTCGACTAGAACTTTCTTTTAGGGATTTTGAAAATTGTGGGTGCATACATGTTTTTTTTTAAAACGATCTTTGATTTGATATGTGGCATGAGAGGTGTCTTCTCAAAGAGGTGGTACGAAAAATTGAAAATAGTTAAAGAAGTGGCCAAAAGAACAACGCGTGATTTTTTTCACTTTCATCCTCACATCAAAGAGAAAAATGTAAAAATGCTGGAGGAACTAAATAAGAAAATAAAGTTTAAATTTTCCTTGTCTGTCATTAAGAGTCGTTGCTAACCAAATACGCATCTAAATGGAACTTTGTCTGTGTGTATGTGTGTGTGTGTGTGTGTGTGTCCGTTAACCTACAGACTTCAAAACGGCTGAACCGACTTTCTTGAAAATTTACACAGTTGTACTATAAGCGTCTGCGAGTGTTCTTAGCTAGGTTTTGTGTTGACGTACATCCGATAAATATCGAAAATCGGTAATCGAAAAAATCGGTTTATTGAAGGAGTGGTCTGATTTTAATCAAATTTGATGTTTGTGTGTGTGTCTATTTATCTGCCTGTATGTTTGTATTTTTTTCAGCCATTTTATTTTAGTTTTTGCTTCGGGTTTGGCTCTAAGTAGGTATAATTGTAGTTCTTAGTCTCAGCCATGATGCCATTTACTCAGAGGACTTATTTATCCTTTAAAATTCAGTTTACAACGGAAAAAACTTATTTGATATCGATAACAGGAAATCAAAATTTGACTTACATCCATTCATTTTTCTTTCAGTCTACGGTTTCGCTTTAACTGGAAACAACTATTTCTTTTTAGTCTTTCGTGTCAACGTCCAAAGAGTCTGAGCTCCAGGACCATGGATTTGTTTTAAAGCTTTCATTACACCCGAGCAACTCCGGGCTATGCTGCTAGTTAATATATAAATATACTTAGACATGTGTATGCGCATTTATGTATGTATTGTTATAAATTGTGTATTATTTAAATCTTAAAAAGGTACATTTCAATGTTTTTATGGAATAAGCGAAACATTGCTAATAATTTATTACACGTACAAAGAAAGATGAAACAAAGGTTAAAATTAATCGAGCAATTCTATTTATTGCTTTATATCGATCAATTAGTTGATTGATCAATTGATTGGTTTTAATTTCTTTTCATTTGAATGGCCTGAAACGTTGTCTGAATCATGTCTATGCAACAAAATGTTAGCAACTATGTGTGACGAAATAGATTTTGAGATCAGATATATTCGTATTAAACTTAAAGTCTAGACAGAACGTTAATACATTCCTGCCTGAAGATTAAATTCAGGTCGAAGTCTCTTGCTTTTTTCTTTCTTAATAAATTGTTTTTAAAATGACAAAACTGTTATTGAGGTTCGGTGTTGTTGACATTTAGATTTTGAATGCTGGACAATCTCCTCAAAGATGAAGAAGAGAATTGATGCAACAGAAATGTGGTTCCACAGAAAAATCCTGAGGATACAATGCATCGGACAAGTGAGCATCAACCAGGTTTTAGAAACAAATGAAAATTTATAATTTACATGAGAAAAAGGAATTTGAAATTTTTGGGATACATGATACGGAAGGAAGGCTTGGCAAATATTTTACTCACAGGGCAGATTAAAGAAAAGAGGGACAGAAGAATGTAACGCGTAACATACCTAATGATCTTGAGTAAGTGGATGGTAAAATAAGGTTTGGGAGAAATAAAAAAACAAATAAAACTTAAGAGCTAAAAGGACAGGAAGATGTAAAGAGTAATGATCGACTACATAAGTGCTATATGCCTGGGTGATCATGTCTCGAAAGAAACATGACTGACTAGGAAGAAGATTTTCCCGCAGTAGATTTTTTTAAAATCGTGTCACCCCAAGCAAGGCATTCCACTGCTACTATAGCGCAGGGGGTTATATAGAGCGATTGGGTATGGGAAATGTCAGAAGGAGAGTGGTAGATGACTTAGAATGTACATAGGGAGAGAGTTGGAGAGAGTGGGTGTGAGTTAGTGTGTTAGGAGGTGTCTATTGACCTCACATTTAAACTCCTGGAGGTTGTAGCCATCGGGGAAGCAAGCGTGCGGTAGGGAATTCCATAGGCGGGAAGTGCGAGGAAAGAAGCTGTTGGAGTAGAAATTGCGGTTACATTTCATCGGTTTCACTGTAAAAGGGTGGGACCTAGTTGCCAATCTAGTATCTTGTGCAAATTCACATCTAGGGGCACATTAATTTTTGCGGTAGACTCGTTACCAACTAAGACTATAAAACCAAATCTATTCTTCTATTTAAACTGGAGATGAATTAACACCTTTCCCAAAGGTATTTGCGGATAAGTAAATGCAACGATTTCAGCTAAAATTCGAACTCGGCTCACCGATTTCACATTCCGATCAGATATCCAATGCACCACAAAGCACATCCGCAATGCTACTTCAACACAGAGTAACTTTCACAGAGAAAATGTCAAATTAAAGGCTTCACCTTCTGACAATAATTAATAAGAGATTCACAGCCATTGAGTTCAATAATTCATGGGTTCTCTAGTTTACTTAATCAATACCAAATAAATAGCGAAAAAGAAAAAGAAAAAAAAGCAAAGATCTTCTTGATAGATAATGGAACAAATATCTGCCTCATCTTTTTCTAATTAACTCCTCCTCATATATATTTATATTGGTTTCCTTCCATACAAATTTGCTAAGTAGATTATTAATCTATTTGCTTATTTTTCAATATACTTTGCGACTGTCAAATTCTCTAAGTAAACTTTCCAAATTATGCACTCAAAAGTTTAGTTCACTTGTTCTGATTGTTCTAAGTAGTTACTTTGTACTCCCTTAAAACTTCCCCATTACTCACATACTCAGTTTGTGCTATTCTCAATATTCATCAGTAGAACCACATCTATTGGTTGGTTGATTGATTTTGTTTTACGGCATATCAACACCTTTATGAAGCCGAAATCGAAATATTTTGTACATAATTTTATGCTTTCATAGTAAAAGCAATGTTTTTTTTTTACATATAGTTTGTAAATTTATTGTTTGTACTTTTACTATGTGCGTTGTGGTGCAGTGGATATCAACTCGGAACGACAAATCGGGGAGTTGAGTTCGAATTCCAGTTGAATTCCTTGCATTTACTTACGCACAAATACCCTTGGAAAAGGTATTAATCCGTCTCCTTCCTCCAATTATGGGTTAAATATTAGAACAGATTGGGTTCTATAGCCTTGGCTGGCTACCAATCTACCGCAGAAATCAATGGCAACCTACTGCGGAATAATCTTCTGCCCAGTCAGTCATATCTCTTTCGAGACATGATTGCCCAAAACGTGAATCACGTATGGCACTTAACTGATTGACTTTTACTATAAAATGTATTTTCTATATCTTTTAGTGTTGCATTTAATTATCATTTTGATATAGAAATCTATTGTTGGTCATTATATTATATAGCAGCACTGGTAATTTTTGTTAAGGGGTTAACTATTTACCTATAGCTGGGACCCTAATATGTGCTACTACTCAACCAAACCACATCTATGTTGCATCAAGTTTTTCCTGGTCTATGAAGAAATTGTACAACCTTCACAATAATATAAAAAATAGATATTGTACAACATTCCAACACTTTTCATTTTTAAGGATATTTCCTCACCACTTAATACTTTAATCAGTTTGTGAAAGGATCTTTCGCTGTTCTGATGTCCCAATTACTTTCTGTTCATAATCTCCTACTTCCTGTTACGTTTTTGACGTTACCAACATTAATTCGTAACTTAGATTGTATTTTTAATAGCTAGTCGTTTGTTCTCGACATCCTCAGCGATCGTGATTAATAATTATTTGAACTTTCTTTCTGAATTTGCCATAACTTTGTTCTTTGTGCCGTGTCTCTATCACGTCTCTCCACATTTTTCTGTAATTTGTAGCTAATAACAATGAGCATCTTTTCCCCTCACAATCACTGATCTTCCATCAATTTGCACAAGCCTGTGAGGTGGGTAGGTTATTCGCTGCTTTTCTGTGTCATTTTTTTTCGATATGACCTGTGGGTGTCAGATTCTCCAAGTCTCCTTTCATTATTATGCGTCCCAGAAACTTCAACTTTTGTTTTCTGATTCTAAGTAAAACTCAAACTAAATGGTCAGTGAAGGTCAGATTTCTTTGCACCTGTTTTTTTTTTGGTAGTGATATGATTAGTGGTGTAATCAGTTCTGGTATTTTGTCGCTGTTTCATTTATTGCTTCGGTAGGTTTATCGCCCCCTCCAACCTCCTAACTCTGTCAGTATCTCTGTTACAAAGTCACTAGCTAATTGTTATTTTATTTCTCTTCATCTGGGCCAGTTCTTATCAAACTTCGAATGTTAATACTACGTGTCCTTTTGTGTATTGTAAGCTTATCTCCTCTTGTCACAGAAGAGCTCTCTAATATATTTAGTGAATCTCTGTAGTATTTCTTCCTATTGTTTCTTTTTAGATTTTATGCAACATACCGATGTGCGTGGTTTCTCTCCTGCTATTTCTTTTACTTTCTCCTGTTTTCGATCTCTGTACACACCTATTGAAACTTTTAGTTTTTGCTTGCTCGTGTTTATTTCTAATGTTTTTGTATTGCATTATATATTTTTTGTCATTTCTGGATGTTATTTGCTGTTTTTCGTTTGGTTAACTTCTTATTTTTTAGTCTTTTATTTTTGGTTATTTCTTTTTTTGTGGTTGTCAAAAATGCTTCTCTTAATGGATTCCACTTGAGATTCCTGACCTGTTTCAAAGTTTGACTTTTGAGTAATGCTTTGATGTTAGAATTTTAGTTAGTCAAATTATAGGCCCCTTAAAAAATGATGATGGTGTCATGATAAATGCCGAGAATTATTGTAAGGTTTTTGGAAGACATTTTTGGCAGGTAACGTTTGTAATCAACTAAAGAGCATATTTATGCAAAAAAAAAGATTTTTTCATATTTTGCAAAGTTAACCATTACCCACTTTGTCAAAAATCATTTCAAAGACAGAAAACTAATGGAATGGCTTCCAAATATAGATTTGATAGAAAACTTTTGATTCAACATTAAAATTTCTGCATATTTGGGGAGCAATCTTTCATTTAAACAGATTTCGTTAAAAACATCCGACGAGAAAGATTTTGTTAATGTTTGATTTAATTTTTCCAGTATCTTACATGTTTACTTTTTTTAATTTTTTCGATGTTGTTGCTTTGTTCACATCTTTGACTGTAAAGATTTTGTGATACTGCACGCCGGATGGCCGCCCTCAGGCCAGATCCTGGTCGAAACGGCACCAGTTGTGACACTGCCATAAAAAAAACAATGTCTTTCTTTTCCCAAGAATACAGTTGTCGAAAATGATATACAATCGTCGAAAATGATTTTTACAACGGAGAGAGAAAGTTCGCCAAAAGCATCATAGCTTCTAATCGTTAAACAAAATGTTTTGTCTAAGTCTCGTTAGCGTTGAAATAAACAGATCTCTTCAAATATTCGCCAAAATCTTTTCTCGTATCTCATTAAAGTCTTTTCATTAATTCTCTATAATCAGGATTGTCAATTTTCCTATGTAACTTCTAAAACAGCAAAGTTCTTACGGGTCCTTATCGGAGTTTAACGGAGTTTGCCGAAGTTGAGCGAACGAAGAATCAGAATTTTCGATTCTCCCGTGATTAAAAAAAAAAAAAAAATAACAATAACGTTCTTTCTGGATTCATGTCGATGGCGCATTTTTCCAAATTAACTTCTTTGAGTTAATTTGCGGCAGGCTTCATTCGAAATTAACTCTTTAGCCATAAGTTCTATGGTGGGCGACCAGTCGTGGGTCATGGCTTCCCGGCTGGGGCCATTTCACCCCCAGTCGCTACATTTCGACTGATAGCAGCTCTAACTCAAAAACTGTTACCCAACTGACAAAACTCTCAACTTTTCGTGTCTAGCATCTATTTTTTATAACCAATTTCGATCCTCTCTGGGGATCCGGCCGGCTCACACCCTTCGGCCAATGAAAATCGGTCTCCGCCCATTCGATTTGCGGATGTCTTAGCTTGACTAATGAGATCATGCCAACTCACACCGAACCGAATCCAGCTCGGGTCATTTCGGACTGTTGCATTCAACAGTGGCCTTGGCCTTCGGGTGACCTCATCAAATCACTTTGACACTTGTTTTGTCTACGCGTTTTCAGATTAGCGAAATCAGCATTTTAACTAAAAAAAAAGAGAAATTTATATCAAAACACGAAAGACGAGAAATGTGTATTTATCCAAAATAATTTTTTTTTATGCTCCCGTGTTTTTAGAAGCACTTGATGGTACTAAATTTTTTTTTCTTAAGCTCACATCATGTGAGGTAATAAAACATTAATAATATCACCAATATCAATTTCTCTCTCCGTTGTTTTAAACCAACCAAAGGAAAGTATTCCCGAGGGAGAAGGGAAAGCATCACCGCGTGAGATATTGTAACAATTTTTTGTGTTTTTAAGAAGTAGAATAATGTTTATAAAAATAGAAAATAATATTCAAACAAAGAGTATATCTTTGCAGTAAGAAATGTTAATGTCGAAACAGTAAAGTTAATATAATCAAAGGCTGAAAGATTGATGAAGACCATAGAATGTAAAGGAGAACATATTAAGGTGTGAAATAAAATATTTTATTTAGGTATATGTTATATCGCATTAGTCAAATATACTTTTCCCTTGCTTATATCGTTTGGAGTTATTTATTTTGCATAATAAAATCTTTCATGCCGATAAAACAAATTATAAATATCTTTTTAAAATAAGAACATTCTTTAAGTTGGGACTCGATCTATTAAGAATTTAAATATGGACTAAAACTTTTATCAGTATCGATTGATTCATAGCAGAGATATTCTGAAAGCACTGGCCTGCAACTTGAAATCTGACATTTAATAAGGTTCCTTTCGAATGATAGTCAGAAAGAAAATTGAATAACATTAACCATTTAATGGAAGGTGGAAAGGCCAATTAAGAATTTCTAAACCACCTTTAACTGGGTGCAAAATCTGCTGTTATCAAAGATTCCATCGCCGCAGGATATTTGGGAAGCACTTTAACCTTTGTACAAACTGTGTGTAGACAGTGCAAATCTCTTCGAAGAGCAACAGAAAATGCAGAGATTAAGGAAAAAATGCACAAATGAAAAAAAAACAACCACAAACAAAAAACAATAACAAAACAGATCGAGCCAATATATTTAAGAGTAATCGAATTCGGTAGCAGTGGCGAATTTCGAGAATTTTACTGAATAAATATAATTTTAAAAACACTTGATAAGAAAGTTTAAACGGAATGACGTCGTTAATAAACATATCCTAAAGGAAAATATCAGTTAAGGAAATTATGAAGAGGCTTTGAAGTGAAATGTTTTAAAAAAATCTTTTAGCAAAATAATCACGCAATAAATGAATCAATGAATTGTTTGAATGTTTTAGATGTTCAGGCAAATGAATGGTGATAAAGTGCTTGCATAGAAAACCCTCACGCATGCACAAATGCATTAATTTTTGTGTACTCACCTGTTGGCAGTTACGTACACACACTCAAACAATCAAGTACACACACATATCCATCTTTTGGTGGATAGGAAATTTCTTCTTCATTTTTATAAAAATTCACAATGACGAGTGAAATCATAGTTTTGCCAAATAGAAAAAGGATTGACCACGTGCTTGAAAAAAAGTCTAAACCGGATTTTGTGAGTAGATGCTAAATTAATTTTCTGACCAATGGAAGCGATTTGCAAGACTTGAGAAGAGTTAGCGATCCAGTGCGAAAAAACTTAATGAATATAAAAGTCAAAATGAAGGTCATCCAGTCAGTCAAATGGGAACAGCAAGAGGGACAACACACTAAAATGTAACGGGAGAAACTTCAAGTCGACTCGGACGTAAGGTCGCGTAGCACACTCCTTCTCTTTCTCCTTTCTCGTGTGCTGATTCCTTTAACAAACGAACATTTTAAGACTGAGCGAATACTTCAAAGACACTCCTACCGAACAAACGCTCATACATACATACAAACGCATAAACTTTTTTCAAAAAATTACGACTACGAAATTTTCTACAACTCTTGATAATTTTAACTCATTCCTTCTTCTCATCGAGCATTAACTTCTACAACTTATGTTATTCTTTTCTATCAATAAATTTCTATTTTAACATGCAAAACGTGTACTTTAGTTTTTCCACAAATCCACACAAATCCACAAAATCTGCAACCTTCTGCTAGCAACCAATTTTCTAATTACGAACAAATAAATCTGTAAGCTGTGGGGAGTTCGGTTATGTATAACACAAGTCCAAAATATTAAACATTAACCATCTTCCTATAGCTTCAATATCAAAACATTTAATTCTAACACACGAGATATGGAATCTACAGAATTCTATACCTATTATGGTATTTAATATATAACATTTATAATCTTCCTGTTTAAAATTGTGCGACTGAGATTTCTTTTGAGATGAGAGCCGACGTCGAAGACTTCGGAAATAAAAAATGAAAGGCCAATTCTTATCCTTAGTTCACTCCTGCATCTTCAGTGAATTTTGCCCATGAGAATCACTTCTTCCAACTATGTCAATGTAACAGTTCGGATCATAACAAACATTTCTTTGCACCCGCTTGTAATGAATGTAAGCGTGTCCTCAACCAGGCAACTTCGCTGTTTGCTATATAATAATATACCGCAGAGCCTCTCACAGTTGTGCTAGAAATTACTCTTATGTAAGAAATTACTAGCACTTATGTAAGAAATTACTAGCACTTATGTAAGAAATTACTAGCACTTATGTAAGAAATTACTAGCACTTATGTAAGAGTGTCGGGCAAGAGTAGATTTCCAGTCCGTCCACTTTTCAATCTTTTACTGCTGATAAATCAGAACGCTTGGTTATTCTCTTCCAACTCTACTCACGACTCTATAAAAAGTATATTTGTTTTATTTTTCTCCTATTACGGAATTCCAACTGAGTTATATACACATAAATCCGTCCATGGTTTATGCTATCATCTAGATCCATACAAGTCTTGCAAACTTGACACTATCCCTGCAATTGCCCTAAAAACTTACTCCTTAACTGGCTTTTCTTCATTTCAAACTACGATAAATACATTGCTGCAATTTCTTTTCTAACTTCTTGGAATTTTACTAAAAGCTCTGATGAAACTTCTGATCCCTCAAATTATCGACCATCTCGACTTTCACATCATTTTGAAAAAGTACTAAAGGCTCTAATCAACTCCGAATTGTTTAAGCATCTCACTAACGAAATCTTCTTTCAGACAAATAATGTCTTTCGTTTCTTTTGGTCAACTGCCGACATGTTAACGTTTATTATTGAATTTGTCTATCTTTAGATAAGAACGGCTCGGGCTGTAAACTGAGATACTTAATCTTTTTACTCACTCTTATGTAGCCACCTGCACATCAGTGGCGTTACCACCTTGCTCGGCGTGATACGATTTAAAAATAAAATCTCAAAGGCGTTTGACATAGTTTGGCATAACGGCCTTATTCACAAGCTCAATGTGGTAATTCAAATAAATCATTAAAATAAACCTTCGTCTGCCTATTGAATATTACTGCCATATCCGGTCTGGTGCTCTTGCTATATACCTCGAGATTCTCGACAATATCCAAAGAAAAGTCTATAACTGATGTAGTCATTGCTACGTTTAAATCTTACATTCTTGTAGTCCCTCTATACAAATAGTTATATTTGTAGAGTTTATCAAATTCTCCACCAGACTTTATGTTTTTTTAATAGTCTTACGACAGTATCTGGTCCATTAGTGTGCAGACGCTGTGCAGGGTAAAGTTCTACACTCAAATAACACCATCATCTTCTGGAACTGCCTGTAAATTTTGCTTTTATTATTTATTCCGTCTTTTGTTTGATGCTTTTTATTTTAAATGCTAATATTTCAGTTCCTATTTCATTATCAGATATAATTTTTTTCCACACCTTTCAAGATTCCAATTGGATACATTTAAAGAATATGTGTGTCAATAGCTTCAAACTATTTTGAACACTTAGCTCACTTTTGTTTATTACTCTCCCTCGTTTAAATTATTCGTTTTAGGTTTTTTCTTTTTTGGATCGCAGAGATTTTTTAAAGAGTGTGCCACACTATTTTCATTTCGATTTCTAAATCCTTACATCCTTAGTGATTTTGTCCGATTCTTTAACAGATATATTTTATTATTATTGGTGCTATTAGTAATTAAAGTTTCCCTGTTTTACCAAATCTTTTCCCTGAAACCTGAAGCAAAAGAATCTTTTACTAAGAAAGTTATTGTGCATATTACACCGAGAGAGTTTCTCTGAGAATGTAAACAGTACTCATGAGCACGATCTTTTTTGTCTTAAATAGTGAGAAATTTCTGGAACAATGAACGCATAAGAATTTCTTTAAGGACAGTTGAAATTCCTAGGACGAATAAAGAAAGCGCGATTGAAGAATTGATATATTGAAATCAAAAGGTGCAAAGTGAAACAGCAAATAACCTACCTAACTAGCTTGTGTAAATGGATAGCAGATCAGGAATTAAGGATACTGAAAAGACATATTTCAGATCTACAAAAAAAAGAAATTGTGGATAGCCATGATCACCCACGTCTTGAAAAGACAAGGCACAAAGCAAAAAAAAAAAAAAAAATAGAAGAAGTAACCGTGCTATTTCTGAAATAGTGGCTGTGATTACATCCTCAAAATTTCTTTTTCCTGATTGTTATAATATTTCAACTTTAGTAGCAAATTATTCTGTTGATGATCTCGTTTCTAAGAGAGGAATTATAGTTTTTGATTTTGTAATTAGGATGGCAGTAGATAGCTATTGACATTGCATTTTGCAGATTAAAGTTGGCTGCAAAGCATGTAAATTAATGAGATCTCTAAGCCAGTTTAGTAGTGCGATTAAATTCTAAACATTTAATAAAGAGCTTATCTTAACAATTGCCATGAAAGTATTCATAGAAAAGAAACACAGAGGCAATCTTACGGTTTTGGGAAAGTGACTGAAGTCGAGCCGCCATATTAGAACTAATAATATTGCTGATTCTTTTTTGGTTGTTATTAAGGAGCTCAAGGTAAACAGCAGGGACACCGTACCATATGTGGCAGCAATATTCTAAATCTGCACGAATGGTAGACCTATAGAGATGCAAGATAGTTTGTGAACTGACTTTCTTAGCAGCTTACCTAGCAATGGATTAAATACAGTCTTTTTGCTTTATATCAGCTGAGAAAATTAGCTGAAGAAGGCGGAGGTAGGCACTTTGCTGATAGAAGCAGATAGGGGTCGCTCAGAAGATTAATAGAGGTAAGTTTAGCTTTGGAGTCGTTAAAATTAACAATCGATCTTTTTTTCTAATCACCAACGGGCTTGAAGTCTTTTTGAACATTGGCTGCTATTTTATCTTCTCGGCCTCTTTAGCCTTACGATCGAGGCAGGAGTGAAGGGTTGTTTCATTAGCGTAGATACCAAGTTGAAAACTGATGTAATATTTAAGGTAATTAATGAAAATTAAAAAGAGTACAGAACTAAGGATGAATCCCTAGCTAGAACCCAGATTAATACGAAAGCATCTAGACGAGTATCCATTTAGGTTAATCTTCACTACACAATTTGATAGGAAAATTAACTTGATATTTGATTTTGTTATTTTTTCCCCCTTTTTAGCGTGTCATATTTTTTTATTCAGTTATGTCTGTTTTAGTTTGTCATCTTTTCCATTTTCTCCGTCGTCTTCTTCTTTATATAATAATACTCTTCTGTTACTGATTTTTTAGCCAATTTTCAAAATATTTTTATTAGAATTTCCTTTCAATCATCTTTTCATGTCGACCTGTGTTTTCCATTCTTTAAATCTTTAAATGTGTTTTGCTTTTTTTTAAAAGTATTTTTTCAAGTTCTGCATTTGTCAGTCATCTTTTTTTATTTCGTATTTTGTTTGATATTTGTTAATTTATCAGCGTCTATTCCTGTTTAATTTCTCGGTTGCGGAGTTATCATTATTTTCATGTTTCTTTCATCTTTGTTGTTATTGACAGAAGTCTGGTATGAAAAGCGAAGAGGCTCGGGTAAACGTGTCAGAAGCAGGTAGAGTATGTTTAGGCTTCTACACTCAGGATTGTCTCACGGAACAATAGCTTTAATAGATTTGATTTTGACAATATTGATTTTAGCAAATTCTTCTATTTCTTTCATTTCAGCTTCTTGTGTTCTCATTAAACATCTTATGATATTTGATTTAGAGTTCTTCAACTTTATAGTTATCTGTGCGGTTTTATTCAAATTTTAATTAGTTTTTCTGTTCCCGATTTTCTTTTCTTGTCCATTTTTAATTCTGTTATTTGAATTTCATTTTATTATTATCCAATATATTAATTTTTACTGGGTTCTGTTTTTAAGGTTTTTATTTAGTTCAGCAAGACCGCCATTTGCAAATTTGAATTTTTATATGATTTTTTAGATTTGTTAGTTTATTAGCAGCTATATTTTCCTGATGTTAAAGAAGTTTCCTCTCCATATTTTGTAGACCCCATTGGAAACAGTGTATTCTCAATAATATAGTAGTATACATATTAATATATAACGGTCATGTCACGTTGAATACACCGGTTCCCGCTCGATCACCGAAGTTAAGCAACGTTGAGCCTGGTGTTAAAGTCAGTACTTACGTGGGTGACCACTTGGGAATACCAGGTGCTGTTAGCGTTCACGGATGTGCGTTGTGGTGCGGTGGATGTCGGCTTGGAGGGGGAAATCGGTGAGCCGAGTTCCAATTTCAGTCGAGCACACTGCACTCACTTGCGCACTAGTACCCTTGGGAAAGGTATTAATCCGTCCGTTCCCTCCAGTTATGGGTTAAATAACGGGGTAGGACTTGGGACCCTGCCCTTAAACAAATCCCAATGAGACTTGCTCCGTCAGGGAGGAAGCCCGCTCAACCCGACTAGGGTGAATGCGGCATACATACATACATACATATTAATATGCTCACTTAACTTCATTCTACTTCCCTACATTCAATTCTATATTATTTTTTCTATTTGTTTGATTTTCTATAGATTGTAATTTAGTTGGACAGTCGTTAGAGGCAGTCCGCTAATTTTGTCCATTCTTAGTATTAAGAAACTAAATACCAGTAGTACATTTTTAGAGTCCAGGCTAGATTTGTTCATTCAGGGGACACAACTCTTGTTTAACCATGCAACGGCCGATGCGTAATGACTTTATTATTATTTGCTCTATTATTAACTTTTAAGTTTCCATTTTATCCTTTCTGGCAAATAGTGTTTTATTCACGGTATCAAACAAATGAATATTTGAATAAATAAGGGTTATAAATATAGTAAAACCCGACCACAAATAAAAATCAGGACGTAGGCGATCATGGTTCTCCACAAATTCCAGTATGTTTATCTTATAGTAAAATTTGTATTTTTACTATATCTCCTAAAACCTGTTGTGTAAATCATTTACGCAAGTTCTTCTATTCTTTTTGCTTTCAATCTGTCCTGTGAGAATCAAATTCTCTAAGCCCTCTTTCCTCATTATGTGCCTTAGAAATATCAAGTATCTATTTCAGATTTTAAGTCTAAGCATCTTTTTCCATTTTATCTAAAACTTTGTTGTAGCTCACATGTTAAGTTTATCGTATTCTCAGCATCCTTCTGTAGAACCACATTTCTGCTGTCTCAAGTCTCTTCTTAATAAGTGAAGAGATTGTCAAGTATTCACTGTCATATTAGAAGACCGATATTATGTAAGAATTCATTTATCTTTTCTAAGAAAATTATTTTGTTTCTTAATACTTTGTTTAGCTTTTGA
Source organism: Ascarosepion bandense (assembly GCA_037127315.1). Taxonomy (NCBI): domain Eukaryota; kingdom Metazoa; phylum Mollusca; class Cephalopoda; order Sepiida; family Sepiidae; genus Ascarosepion; species Ascarosepion bandense. The sequence continues at coordinate 259,166 of JBBBDQ010001492.1, forward strand.
AGGGTATCATTTACTATAACAATGCGCGTTCGGATATTAGTGTCGCATTTTCTTTCCATTGCTAAAACACTTCCTAGATATTGAAATTGTTGTACTTGTTTGGTTTTGCTGTCTCTAATTTGTATTTCTTATGTTGAGATGTTCATTTTGCTAACAACCATAAATTCTGACTTCTTTCTATTGGTGATTATTCCTTTTTTTTTTCGCTTTGCTTTATTATATTCTATAGAAGGTCCTAGACTTCATTTCTGGTGTCTCTTATCAACACAGTGTTATCTGCATACCTAATGTTGGTAAGATTGTGTCCGCCAGTAATAAATCCTGGTAGAACTTCTAATTCTCTTATGATTCACTGTAAAGTTTGAATAAATATAGCGAGAAGACACATCATGTTTTATCTGTATGTAGGTAGTTTACTCTTAGTATAAGTTTTGAATTATTCTTTTAAATAAATCAAGCCTATTTAGAAATACGAGTAGCTCATTTTGATGCACTTTATGAAACACTTTTGTATAATATATAAAACATAGATATACATACTGTTGAATTTGTATTGCTCTTTTTGCAATCATTATGAGCATAAATATCGTATTTTCTGTTCTTATATTTTTAGTCTGATTCTATAGCTCACTCTGTTCTTGAGAATTTGGATGATAAATTTTGATATGAAGCTCATTAAGCTGATTGTACTATGGAGTTCACATTTGTTTGTACCTGGCTTCGTACTGTGAAAATGAATCTAGTTCAGTCTTTTGGTTTAGTATTGCTGTTGTATATTATCATATTATGTCAATGTCGAAATTATCTAAACCTGCCAGAACATTTATTATAATTCCATGAGTTTTTGATGCATTGTTCTTGTTTAATTTGGCCAGTATTGATTTCCATTCAGATTTTAATATTTCTGGACTTTCGATATTTGTGTGCATTGCGGATTGTCGTCTTCATCGTAGAAGGTTTCTCTGATGGATTCGTTCCGTCTCTGAAGTATTTTTCTTTCTCCAATATCAGCGTCCCATCCTTAGATTTTATGAACCTGTTGAGGTTCGTGTGACTTTGTCCTGTTAGTTTTAATGTTATTTTATGCATATCTCCTTTGTCTGTAATGTTCATTCTTTCTATGCACGCTTTTTGTTGAACTATTATTATTTTGTTTGCCTGCATTAGTTTCTAATTTTCTAGTGCAATGTCCGATATTCTGGGCCTTACCCTAGCATTATTTGCCCTCACCTTTTCATTATGTTAAGAATTTCATCTGTCATCCATTCCTTTCTTCTTGTCGAGTTTCTCTGGGATGATCTTGTTTGCTGATGCTGCTAAAGATTATCCTAATATCTTCCACTTTGAATTTCCACTTCCATTTAATTCATTTCCTTTATTCTTAAAACCGTCCGCCTAGTTCTCTGTCAAATTCGGGACATTCAAGAATCTGTCGTATTGCAGTTTTGGTACTGTCTTGGTTCTCTTCAATTTCCGTTGTCTCTGTCTATGGTTATATAGCACTGGAAGGTGGTCACTCCCGCAGTCATCACTTGGATATGTTTTACTGCGTAAAACATCATTCCCGAATCTTTTATTCATAATTATGTAGTAAATTTGGTCATTCAATTCCATATTAAGTTAACTATGTAAAGGGTTTCATGATATAAATATAACATAAAAAGTCATTCACCTGAATTTTGATGCGAATCCCCCAATCGGTGCAAAGAAGAGGGCAACAGAAAATGTATAAATTTGCCAACCAGATAGGGACCAAGAGACGAATAAAATAAAAGCACTCTTCAAAAAACAAAAAAAATAAAAATAAATAAAATAAAAAACAATTTTGTGTGTACAATACCAGCAACAAGGGAACTCCACCGTGGTGTATTGGTTATCAAGCTTGTCTCACTAGATCAATTAAGATTGAGTGGTGACTTCAATCCTTACTGGACACTCCATACTTTCGACTGTGTGCCACAAGCCAGCTATACGCTATAATTTCAGCAACAACCAGCGGCAAATACACCGGGTTTTAGAGGTCTAACTTTGCTACAACCATTCTATCAGACATCAGTATGACTGAAGATGAATTCCGTGAAATATTAGAACATTATTTAAATGTGGTGCTACTTTATTTAGCATAAAAGTATAACCGCTGTTAGAAGAAAATGTGAAATGTGTGAAAGAATTCTGTGTAGTTGTCACAAAAATTACCAGCGTGAGATCAGCTGGCACTTAAAAATAAAAGTTAAGGAACAACAGAACGTTGTATTTTGTGCAGAGACTTTAAAAATGGGCAATGTCTGATCATGTGTGGAGAGAGAAGGTAGTTCGTTCATTCTGCGGGATAAGGTCAAATTAATTTGAGCGGTAGAATAGCTAGGGAATTAGGGTGAAGGCGTCAATACACATACTAGGCTCATACCATGCAAACTAGATTCGTACCATGCAAAGTCGACTCGAACCATGTAAACTAGTTGCGAATTTTCTACAGATCAAGTATCAATGACGATAAGATAAGGGAACAACTTAAAAAAATACTATATTTTGGGAAGCCAAAAACGAACAGAAAAGTAGGACGAGGAAGCGCATGTCCGAAATTAAAAGTAAATAGAGACACTTGAGGAAAGCCGAGTTGTCTTGGCCAAAATTTTATATCACAGAAGCAACGAATAACAAAATTAGTCCAAAAAAACAAAAAAGCTTTTCAATGAGTTTCCTGCGTAAAATATTTAATCCCGAATCAAGAGTATGCTTTTAAATGATTCAAAACTAATTTTATTGATTACAAACACATGAGATACTTTTTTTATATATCAAGAACAGTATTGGGTAAATATTTACGACAACGTAGCAAAAGTTTTCTTATGACATGTTTCGTCCTTTAGGACTTCATCAGATTCAATTTGTTATTTTGGTGCGACTACGCATGCGCGCGAATAATGAGTTCTTGTAATTTTAGAATTTTTACGCGCACACACACACATATATACTTTTAAGGTATACTATACTTTTTTATACACGCACGCGCGCGCGCACACACACACACACACACATATATATATATATATACTTTTTATATATCAAGAACAGTATTGGGTAAACATATACGACAAAATAGAAAAAAGTTTTCTTATGACACGTTTCGTCCTTTAGGACTTCATCAGATGCAACTTGTTATCTTGGCGCGACTACGTCTGCACACAAACGTGATATGCTGGTAATTTTAGAATTTAATTTATATTTTTAATCTCGTCGATTTTATTTAGATTTTCGTTTCCTTTCCATCACTCTTGTTATTCGATATTCCACAACGTGATAATAAAGATCTACCAGGAATGGTGGAATGCTGTAAGAGTCGGGACGCAGATTTATTGTGAATGACTTTGCAATCAAGACACTCTCTATATATTGTCTTCTTAGGGAATTGTTTTCTCTTTTGATCACAGTAGCATTTTTTGATATCTAAATTTGATATCTAAATCGTAGTTATTAACAAATGTAAAATAATTTAGCCAATAACCTGCTCTATTCACGTTCATTCAGGAACACATGCATGCATATGCACATGCAAGTGTGTGCCCACACTTACACTCAAAAACAGGTGCATGTGCACACACACACACACACATATACACTCTCTTTAAATTATCTATTGCGTTAAATCAAATTTTGTGTAATGTCTATTTTTTTATCTGTTGTAAGTATTTGTAATTAGTTTCATAAGAACTCTTCAAAAACGAATCAACCGAGTAATTTTCTTTTGTTTCCATAATCACATTGCTTTTTAAAATTGTCAAAAGTAATCATTATTGCTTTCAAGTCTCCTCCCTTTTAATGTGATTGGCTATTTCGAGAGAGAAAATAACTCCCTGCATTTCCGAAGTTAAATTGTATCATTTTGGAAAATTGAAATAAATTACTGCTTAATATTCGTGATATAATTATTTGTGACGTCATCACACATTAACGTCTCTCGTGAATATTTGGATAAAGTAGCAGATGTCCGTGCCTTTTGATGTTTGATATTTTAAAACTTCTTCGGCAGGGAAAGCAGAGTGAATTAACTGAGTTTGAATTCTCCTCGAGGTTGGGTTTGATCTTTGGGAAAAAGTCATAATTTTCTTTTCCATTTTCAGATGTCTTGCCGAAGGCTTCATTGCTGGCAGAGAGGATCGCAATAATATTGGAAATTATTTTCAGCTGCGGATACGATGTAACATTGTTTCGTGGAAAAGAAATGGGTAGCTCAATAAAGAACCCCTACTTAGTCTTCCAAAACTTCCCACTGCTAGATCATGAGACCAATTAAGTAAATGTCTCTTATTGTTTATCATTAAATATGATTTCTTAATATTCAACTTTCGTTAAATAAGCGTTGTTTAGTTTGCAGCAAATCTACAATTTTAGGGTACCCGGAAAATGTAGACTCATTGCGCTTGTCAGGGCGATAATGTCATGTGGTGGCCGTGAAACAGAAAATAAACGCTATTTCATGAGGAGCGGTATTAGTAAATCAAACAAGAATGAAAGATTCTGGAAGAATTCTCCTTACCGTTTAAATAAGAGTCGTGGCTGCAACGTCGCATTTGAACAAACAAAAAGAAGGCGAAATATTTCTCGGTATGTTTAACTCGGTTATAAACAAATTCAATTGATTATGAATATTAATATGTTTAGCTTAGTTTTGTACAAGTTTAACAGATCAAAAAGGCAAGTCTTTTATGTAGAGATGGAATGTTGGCATTTAAAGCCAAAATTTGATAACCTGGCCATGTACCTTTTGACACAACATTTAGCAAACATCTCATCTTGAAATTGATGCATCAAAACAAAATCAACAAGCAAACATGACAAACAAACGTAAAATTTGGTAAATTAAACGGAAGCAAACATTTTTTAAAATAAAAATAAGATAACTCATAACGCCCGCTTGCTAAAATAACAAAAAATCTAAACGTGTATTTATTGAAGACGGAAACTGACTGCACTCCCCCCTACCCCGAAACTTTCCCCACTCAAATCGAATTAATTTAGCAATTGTATATTTTATGTTTTTCGTGAGAATACGTTCTGGAAAGATAATTGAGATAACCTTGACTTTTTTCAATTTCCTTTAGTATATTTTGTACTCGAACAAAAATTAAACGAATATCTGTTTATAATATATATATATATACGAGAATAATACTTTTTCCGTATAGAAAAGAATGAAATATATAGGCAAATGTTTATTTTTGCTGTGGAATGTACGAAGTAATTTTTTGGAAAAGAATTGCTAAATTATTTTTTGAGGGATAAATTATATTTATTATTTTTTCGTAGAATGACGTGCAAAACTTTTGGGTTGCATTGGCAAATGAATTGCGTTTGTTAATTTTAATTAAAAATCGATATTATACTTTTCTTAGTACAAATTATGTTCCTTGAGGAATAGAACGTAAGTTACAGGATTTTTGTTAATGGTGGATGGTACGCATAGTGAATTAGAAAAAGTACATGCAAAACATTAGGGACAACAATAAAAATTTCATCTTTCATCCCTTTTTTTAAATAAATTCTTTTTTTTTTTTGCAAAAATTGGTCTTTATTATTACAGAAAGTTCAAAACTTCAGAGTACGGTGTGAGAAATTAGTGTTGCTGAATTGGGTTTGAATAATTGTTTAAACCCGATGTGGTACTATCGAATAAGACAATTCCAGACTTTAATTTTTTTTTAATTCTTCCCATTCTTCTTGGAAGTAATATTTCAAATTTTGGAGATTGCAAGTAGTAATTGTTCTTTCAATTCCGATCACATTTGTTAAATTATATTGAGGTCAGGATTTTTTGTTGACGAGTCTTCCAAAAGTTGAACATCTTCAACCACAAGAAACCATTTTGTTAGATGTAATGTGCAACAAGGATCACAGTCATGCTGAATAATTTCTCCATCTTTGCAGTCTTGCAAAAATTAAACCGTATTAAACTAATATAGTGCTCGCTATTTAGGCTGCATCAACTTTGACCCACTTGATACTACCATCTCTTTTGCTGCATTATGCCTGCCACAAAAAGATTTACCGTGTTTGTAGTGTATATTGCATTTTTTTTATCCCACTGGCCTTCGTACAAGCATTCATCATTAAAATTGACCTTTCCACTTTCCAGCATGCCTTGTTACATGTTTGTTTCCGATGTGTTTTAGTTAATGGTGTTTTTTGTTTTTGGTGTTGAGGCATTCTTTTTTGTAAGAGTTTGCGTGCTGTATCAACTGCTGTTTCACTGTTAAAACTGCAGTCACTCCCCACTTGTGTGGCTGTTAATTGTGAATTGCCTATGGAAACACTCACAATGTTTTTTCCATCACTTTTCTCTAACTTCTTCCGGTTTTCTTTGTACTTTAAACATTTCCAGTAGTTGCAAACGTCTTTTAAATGGTTTGAACCCTAAAAGTTCTGAATTATCTGGCTATCTCGCATTTGGTCATCTTTCCAGTCAAAGTTATAACCGTCATCTTTGTTTCAGAAAAAAATTAGGCATGAAAGTTCTAAAAGTTCATATGCAATGACTTGCCAACGCATCTTACACTCATGTTAATAAGATGGAATAACTATTATTTAGAAATATGCTTATTATCATGACTATCATACCAGATTATTTATTGATCTCATAGTTTGCAAAGACTTTTTCAGCTTCAAGCCATGTACCTTAAGTTACACAGCAACTAAAAAAAAGACAACAACTTATTTTCTAATCTTCAAGGTCCACAAATACTATTAATAATGTTAAATAATCTAAATTTGTGAATTAACTAAAAGGGGTGTATAATCCTTTTATGTAGATGATCCAAAACTTTTGCACGTCAATGTAGAATCGTTAAACATTTTTCTCTATCCTAAAACGAAGATAAAGAAATTTTGACGTTGAGAATTTCTTGCAGGAATCAAATTTCTCCGAGAGTTTTTCCTGAAACGAAGCTTCGTTGCAACAAAAGTCATTTAGTTAATTTGAATGTAGTAGCTGCACTAGGTGTCGCCACAACAGAATTTGCTACTTGGCAGGCTTCCAGATTAATTGAATGTCCCATATAAAAGAACAGTGTGTGCGAGGTTTTGTTTTGAACAAAACTATTGTAAATATTTTAATAAAGTGAAACACAGGGTATGAATGGGTATGAATGGCATTTGTGGTTCAAATGTGACATCGAAATTGAAAACTAAACACGATTATCTGACCAATTGTCTAAAAGTCGAACTGATGAAAAAAACTGAAAAAGTTTAGGACGATAACTCTGAGGGGATATTTTCTCGTTTTAGTCATAAAGACTAAGGAAAAAACTAAGTGACTGAACGCGTGCTAAGATTTGAGGTAATATGCTCAAAATAACCGAGTTTTTTTTTTCAAAGTTGTTAACGGATATAAATAAAATAATTCCGCTTATTTCTTGGTCAACCCCGTACATGCAAATCAGACGTGGCTACTGATGTTATATGGAAGTATTAACAAAAGTTAACGTTAGCTGTTAAGACCCCTCATATCAGAAGTCAATTTGAAGTATTTATGTAAAGCCTCCTATGAGACAACTGAAAATGGATTCATTGATAATAATAAATGGAATTCCTGACTTTTCTTACATTAACTCTATTAGCGTTCAGCTATTATTTCTGTTAGGTTGTGTTATTCTAGTTGAGGAAAGAAAGAAGAGAAAAAGAAATATGCAAACCCAATTTTGAAAACAAAGAAGCAACAAGGATGGAAGTTAATAAAATTACAAGCAAATGGGGAGAAATAATTTAATAAAAATCATAAGTGTTTTTCTCCTTTCGAATATACGTAAAGGTTATAGTGTCAACTCTGAGTGTTGTTTGAGTCTAAAAGGTAGCATTATACATTCTTATGAAAAATCATCTTTGCGGATGTGAATTTCAGGCTCGATCCGTCATGTTTCTTAACTAATGCATTCCAAATTTATGTGAATGTTTTTCATTGGGGTTAAACTTTCAGTACCAACTATGCATTTCGGTGACATTTTGGTTGCTGTATTTCAGGCTTAAGGCTGCATTTTAATTGGATTTGAAAATTTTTTTTAAAGAACTAATATTCTTCATTGGTTTTCTTATGTCGGGTTCGAAACTGCATTAAGGCGATTTGTGGAAGGTGATATCAGATTATTTCTGAATATTTGCGTTCTGAATTTTAAACTTGACACGGCTTTTCTTTTGCTCATGAAGGGTATCACCAAAAAAAAAAAAAAAAGGTTATCACCAAAAATAAATAATACAATATTTTGTCTGCCTATGGAAAGTGGCATTAAAATCTTTAATGTCAATATACTTTGGCAATTTTAATCGAATCATTATTTTGGAAACATTCGAAGCAAATAAATTTATTTTTCTTGATTGTATATTTCTTGGGTAATAATTTAAAAACTTTAATGCAAAAACACGCGATTAGATATCTAAACTTTCGTTTCTATTATTTTATAAATAGCGAGAAATAACGATGAACAAATGATGATATTAATTCTAAAAGAAGATATGATGATTGGCTAGTGATTTCGACAAATTTTTACTTAGCAAGGGATTTCATGCAGAAAAATAACATTTTAATTCTTATCCCATCGTATTTGATAGAAAGTGAAATATGTTAAATTTTCTTACAATTAATATCTTTATTGAGAAATTCTACCCCGAGAACAATTCTTGGCAACTTCTTGGTTTCACGTTTCAAGTGATATAGAATGGACTCGATTATATTGAATCAATTCTTAGGTTTTATGAAAGGGAAGTTGGTTCACTCGTCAGAATCCATCTTGAACATTTCTAAATCTACCATTCGTCTGTGCATTGAATATTGTTGTCATATCTCGTCAGAGGTCCCTGCTATATATCTTAAGATTCCCGACAAAGTTCAAAGAAGTGTCAGTAATATTATCGCTCCTGATCTGGTATATGTTCTTCAGTCCCTATCTCTCTGTCTTTCCTATAAAAATAATTTACGGTAATTGTTTTAATGAGCTCCATCAGTACATCGATCACCCCCATAAATTTAATCGTACCAAATGATTGGCTATTAGGTCACATCGTTTTACTGTTAAAATATTTTATAATGTCTCACTTATCATACGTGGATCTCTCTTGCGGTTTCTTGCTTCCCTAACGTCTACTATCTTAAAAAAATAAATGTAACCAATCAGTCGCCATCTTCTGTTTTCTTAAAATCTGTTCTTTTATTGTTCTTTCTCGACACTAAAGTTTTCTGATTCACGTTCACTCTCACTAATCCATGACGTCTATATAACATTATCGGTTTGATTTGCACGGAATGATTCAAATAAAACAAAGGAAGGAAGGATAGACAAGATAAAAGGAATGTTTATATCACAATTCGTTGTTTTGGTTTTCTCATTCAGTTCGGTGAATGTAGAAATCACTTCAATGTCGTAAGGGAGAGACATATTGTAAAGTGTCATACTGAATATACAAGTAATGTTTTGACATTTTCCTGTTTAGAATTTGAAAAATTCTCGCAAAAATGGTAATTTTCATTTATACGTTGCCTTTTATTGTATTTTTCTTGTTTTTTCTCGTAAACGCCTTTCTTCTTTTGTAAGTATATCTGTGTATGTGTTAAGTATATGTATATATGTGCATGTATTAAGTATATGTGTATGTGTGTATCTAGTAAGTATATGTGTATGTGTGTATGTAGTAACGATATGTATATGTGTATGTATGTAGTAAGTATGTGTGTATTTAGTAAGTATGTGTGTATGTGTATGTAGTAAGTATATGTATATGTGCGTTTGTAGTAAGTATATGTGTATGTGTGTATGTAGTAAGTATATATATGTGTGTATGTAGTAAGTATATGTGCATATAATAAGGATATGTGTATGTGTGTATATAGTAAGTATATGTATATGTGTGTATGTAGTAAGTATATATGTATGTAGTAAGTATATTTGTATGTGTGTATGTAGTAAATATATTTGTATGTGTGTATGTAGTAAGTATATATATGTGTGTATGTAGTAAGTATATGTGTATATAGTAAGTATATGTGTATGTATGTACGTAGTAAGTATATGCATATGTGTGTATGTAGTAAGTATATGTATATGTAGTAAGTATATGTGTATGTGTGTATGTAGTAAATATATGTGTATGTGTAGAATTTTATGGAAAATCTCTTTTTCTTTACACTCATGCATCAAATAGCATTTCTAGATAAGATTAAATGCGCCTCGGTCATCAGAAGCGCATTTCATTGGGAAACGTTTAAGCTGAAAACTATGACGTTGGCGTGAAAATGGCGTCGATTGATAAAAACTATGAAAACTGAACGGTTCTTATACTTTAATCATAAACGTTTTTACAAGAATTTACTTCCGGGTTTTCATTGTCGCTTGTGAAAATCTCGATAACAAAATAAATGCTATTTTATCAGAAAAAACAATTTCCGTTCACACATAATTGGTGTTGGAAATACTGAAATATTCGGAATAATCTATAGAAATCATTTATTTACACAGGAAGTAGTTGTAAATCATTTATGTATTCGATAAAACGCTATGTTGACGGAATTGAAAAGAAGCTAGGAAGAAACTTGAATTGGTCACGATTCAAAAAAGCAAATCAATAAAAAGGTGCGATAAGTATTTTATAGTAATTCCAAGAAGGTCATTGCCCTTATTTCTACAGTATTCCCCACTAACATCCTCATCTTTTCGTGCACGTTTAGCTGACAGAGATGATGCAGAACTTGTGAAAAGAAAAATAAGATATCACATATAACATTGTTAACACTTGAAATATATTTTCATGTTGGGTTGTCTTTAACACGCGGTGTTTGAAATACAAGGAGGAAGAATTTCTTTAAAAAAGGGAATATTTTAATTTTCTTAAACACGACAAATTTACAAATTATGATTTTTTGTTTATAACTGTTGGGTATTCCGGAAATGGGAACCGCACAAAATAAATGGAACAACAATCAGAATTTGAGACAGAAAAATAAGTATATTAACGTAAAGAATACAAACTTGAACGCAGGTTAGTAATCCAGGAATATGGTTAGTATGAAGTATATGTACAAGTCTCTGAAGTGAAGCTGAAGGGTGCTGCGTAATAATATTCTGCTGAGTGGAACTCAGAGCTACTATGAACTACTGACGCTGTATTCTCCGTGAAAGCTCGGTATCTTCCGGTATCGTTCAGTATATTTCGGTATCTTACGGATCTCTCGTTATCTGACTATGGCAGGAGTATATGTATATTGTAGAAGTGTCTATTATCATGGAAAACGGTGGAGACCCTACAACAATAACCCAGTTGGTATAAACTTGCGGCTGTCCATTCTACACTTTCCATCCTTAATAGAAATCATTTCTGCCCTGTAGATAAAGAATGGATGTGCGTTGTGGTCCAGTGTATATCGGCTCGGAACGAGAAGCCGGGGAGCCGAGTTCGAATTCCAGTTGAATCCACTGCATTCACTTACGCGCAAATACCCTTGGGAAAGGTATTAATCCGTTTCTTCCTTCCAGTTATGGGTTAAATAGCAGGACAGATTGGGTTCTATAGCCTTGGTCGGCAACCAGTCTACCGCAGAAAGCAATGGCAACCTACTGCGGGATAATCTTATGCCCAGTCAGTCATGTCTCTTTCGAGACATGATCGCCCAAGCGTGTATCGCGTATGGCACTTAACTGACCGAGATAAAGAATTATTTTCCACTTTTTTTAAACATCTTTTCAAAAGAAACATCGCAAGTCTCTCCATATTCTATCGTTATTTCTACATTCGTTATTTTCAACACTTCTGACATTCACATCTAAGCTACGCCATATAATGCAAACTGGAGTGAACCATCCTCATTCCTTTAGTAAGAAGTTTTTTTTTTTTCAAAGAACCTCTGCTTCGCGGAACAAACGCTCGGGAAGATAATTGACCGATCACTCCAATTCTAACGCCTTTCAGTCGACGGTTACATTTTACCTTTACACACACACACACACACACACACACACACACACACACACACACACACACACACACACAAATATATATATATATATATATATATATATACATATCTATTGTAATAGTTGTTACAATGGTTTATAAATTCATAATATCACTACACAAAAATTTCGCGTTTCGAAGCTACCTTTAGGGGCTTCTCATCGGGTGACGAAGTTGAAATGAAAATTAAATTAAAATTAAATTAAAACAGACGGCCGTGTTGAAATTGATGTAAGGTTAAGCAACACGGAAAAAAGTTGGGAGATAAGAGAGATAAAGGAAGGAAGGGAGGGAAAAAGAAAAGAAAAGAAAGAAAAAAAGTATATATTACAGACGCTGGACATATTCAAAAACCTCACTTCCCAAAAACGTTGAAGTATTAGAAAAAGGCCTTAACTTAAAAAGGCATAATTAATTTTAAAGGGAATAAAAAGATATAGAATTTAAAATAAATTAAAAAAAATTAGGTCATTTGAATTAAACTAAATAAAGACATCGCTAGGTAAAAAAAAATTCATTTGCAATTATACATACATATAGAAGTACACACATACATACATACATACATATACACACAATTCTACAATTATGAATACATATATATATATATATATATATACACATACATTCAATTTCATACACACTTATATACGTATAAACACATACATGCGCATACACACATATATATGTGTACACACCTATATACAAAAAATTCGCATGCATACATATACATACACACACACACATGTATACATTATACATATGCACCCACACACATATATATATATATAAAAATATATAAAAAATTAATGAATATTTTAAAAAAGAACATTTAAACAGCTAAAAAAATTTTTTTCACACATAAATACATATATACACACATACATATATACATATATACACACATATATACAAATATCCACATCCACACACAAACATGCACATATACATAAAAATTATAAAAAGAAAAATTAAAAATTAAAAATTAAAAAATTAAAAATTAAAAAAATTAAAAAATTAAAAAATTATAAATTAAAATTGAAAATTGAAAATTAAATTTTAAAATCCGCCCTATGACGGCACTTATTAATGAATTCCTTCCTAAGGTTATAAGTAAGTCCTGATGAGGATACTTCAAAATCAGAATCTTCTCCAATAAACATAGACGACACCTATCACGAAAGTTTTTAGGGGTACAAGCTGAGCCAATTAATTTCCAGCTGATTATAGGGTTCTGCCCTTCCTCCTTCATTTCCCAGAATCTACGTGATAGTGCCGTCTGGAATCTTTGGTTAGGGTTCGAAAACGAGTACTTGTGGTTGTAAAGTCTCTGTTTGAAAGGGCCCGCGGACATGCCAATATAAGTCCGGTAATTGTCCTTGTTGTTAGATGGAAAAATACGGGCTTCATAAATTACATGGGTGGATTTACATTTGCCCTGCACCGGGCAGGTATCCACAGAATTACAATTACATTTATCAACAATTCCGGATTTAAAGTCGGTATTATTTAGGTTCATTAAAAGATGCCTATTATGGGAATTAATTATATCATCTATATTTGAGGTGCAAGAGTAACTGATTTTTAGGATGAATTTATTAAAAGTTTTATTTAAGAGATTATTATTATTATTAAAATGTTTATCGATTAATCTGAGAAAATACTTACCAATATTTATATTAGTTAGCTTACAATAAGGAGGGTTAAACCAAATTATCTTCCTTTTTCTACATTTTCGGGTGTTTTTAGTTTTTGATGATTCTGGATTTGTAGCAGGCTTATCATACGTTAACTTGTTAATAAAACCGCTTTTCTGAAGGGCCTTATCGTAAATTTCTTTACTTGCGTTGAGAATTTTTATATTGGATGATAATTGGTTAACCCTATTATTTACTATCTTGGGTATTTGTCTTATAATATTCTTGGGGTGGTTGGATAAACTATTTATATAGGTGGGAGAACTATTTTCTTTGAGAAAGGGTTGGTAGGAACCATCATTTAAGTTAAGGGTGATATCTAGATAGTTTACAGTTTTGAGATTGGAAGTAACCTCAACCTTAAAACCTAGAAAATTTAGGGCTCTGATAATTTTCTTATGTATTCTATTAGTGTAAGGCCCTTTGAAATTGGGGAATACATATCAGCCCATCATCCCGATATAGGCCTATTAGTTTAGGGTCTAAAAATCTACTTAAAATATCTAAAATATAAATACCTATTAGATCTGCTACATGGACAGAATCATAGGCTCCCATAGGGACATCAAAACTATCTTCAAGCCCTTATGTCAAAGTAGAATCCTATAGTCACTATCCGAAACATTAACATAACCCCTAGCAAAGTCTAAACAATCCACAAGAAGTTTTTTTGATATAGATGAATAGAAATCCACAATATCAAATTTAAGGATTCTGTAATATTTTATTACATGGAGCTCTCTTCCTGTATCATTTTTTAATACTAAAAAAAAAATTTAATATTAATTAGGATCGGGTTTTTGGAATTTACCTTCCTGCTTTTTTCCCTTGGATTAAAGTATCTGAATTAATATATATATATATATATATATATATATATATATATATATATATAGGGCGTACAACGACCTCTGAATGGGGGTTGTTCCAAGGTTCACCCTGACTCGCAGTGGTAGCATGTGTTATAGTACCAGCTACGGGTGAATTCTGAACTTCTCATCTGGGGTGAAAAAATTATGAAAAATTATAAAAATACGTTTTTTTTTGTATTAAGTATATTAGAAACACATTTTCATAGTAAAAAAGAAAGAAAGAGTTACAGCAATACATTATTTCAAAAGGAAGTAAAAAATTAAGAGCAATAGATTTTTGAAAGAATGTAGCAAACATAATTAAATTTCATCATTAGATTGTTGAGGAGGAACTGATCCACACTAAACAATATATATAAATATACAAATGCACACACACACACACACACACACACACACACACACACACACACACACACACACACACACACACATATATGTTAGGCTAAGTATTTTCACTTTTTACCTTTCTCTCATACACACAGATACGTGAAAATAATTATGCGTATAATATATATATATATATATATATATATATATATATATATCCCATTGATTGTAAAAGAGACAAAATGAATTAAAAAAGAACTAGATGATACTGTAATTAGCCGAGATTAATATATATATATATATATATATATATATATATATATATATATATGTATAATGAATGCGTAGGTATATGCAGAATATGTAGGCAAGTATGAGTCGCTACTATTGCTTACGGTTATCAATCGCTTAATTGTAAATCAGATCAAATAGAATGTTTTGAAAAGAAGAAATTCCTTTTAAGGAGGCAGTGATTAAAACCTAAGTTATCAAGATCACAACTTTGTTTTATTTATGAAACTTCATTATTAAACAAAGATGATTTAGCCTTTCACCGACAAAACAAATTTCTAAATTGGTTTGGTTATATTTTTGAGAGTTTTAATATTAAAAGGTAATTATCGAAATTTCTTTAATAGAAATCGACTTCCTTTTATGTTTGAAATTTGACTTTCAAAAAAGCGAGTTTTGTAAGTATTTCATGAAAAAAAATTAACACAACGGTTTTGTGGAAAAAAATTCAAAAACGTATTTTCATTTTTCTTTAAATATATATGTTTTATCTTGAAACTTTTATTTCTTCATATTATCCAGTTCACTCGGTTCAATGACGGGCCCTCGTTTTCATTTAGGCAGAAGTAACCACAAGGGTATACGGTTCAAGACCTTTATCCTAACTCTTCATACATAACAACAGAAAAAAACGTAATTAAACATAAGTGGGTATAATTTTGTTTCTGGAAGTGCATCATCATCATCGCTATTAATATTAATAATAACTATGAGTCTTCGAAATAAATAAACGGAAAATTCTGCTTGTTCGTCCGGCCGTGTGCCTGAATCCCTATAAGTCAAGACACAATTGCTCTACACAGACATTGTAATAATAACGAACTATCCCGACCTATTTCAAGACGATCTACTCTCTATAAAAGCCGTCTAATTACTAACAGTTTATTTCCACAGAATAAAGCCTCTAAAGATGATATTAAGCGGTGTTTATTCATCATTCATTCCTCGGATTGAAAATCTACCTTTCATCTGGTGTCTGAATATTCATCATTGGGATGTGTGTTCAGATGACGAATGAAGAGTTAAAAATGCAAATTTTAAAATAACTGAAAAAAATTAATTATTTTGAAAATTTATAATTTCTATTGAGTAAAGTAGCACAAAATATTTGTGAATTTAAAATTATTTGTTTTAAATTCAGCTTAAAATATCTTAAAAAGTTTGTGAATTGCGGAAATCAATCTTATTTCTTCAAAATGTCAAGGGATCAGAGTTAAAGTGAGAGGTTTCCTGACGTGAGGCTTTGAAATTCCGAAGAGTTTTGTGATTGTGATTTGAAGAATTCAGCTCAATTGAAGTTACACGGATTCTGATATGAGGAACTCAATTTTCGATATGAACTGGTATTTCGGCTGAAATTGAGGTTTGGACCAAGTCGGCCTTTGGTCGGGAATGAACTCATAGCTCGAATCGTAGTTAAAATGAAGTTTTGAAATTCCAAGTGTGAATTCAAACTTATTTATTCAAAATGATCATTGACGTATTCTATACTAGAGCAGATGACTTCTTTAGTTTTTGCTTGCAGGCCCAATTATCCATCCGTAAGAGTGAGGCTTAAAAGTCCACACAGACAAACATTGATATATATTATTTTGGACATTATTTTTACCGATACTCGTATTTAAGTAGATATTCTGTTTTTAATTAAACAGTATTTTATATTTATATCTACCGGCCTGATTATTTCACAATAAATTTTTATGACGGAAATGTGTGCTATCCAGTACCAGATCAAATGGTAGCTTCCCCTATGTAAATAGGGGTCGCAGGTTCGAATCCTGCGGGATAGCACACATTTTCGTCATAAAAATTTATCGTGAAATAATCAGGCCGGTAGATATAAATATAAAATACTGTTTCATTAAAAACAGAATATCTACTTAAATACGAGTATCGGTAAAAATAATGTCCAAAATAATTCATTACAAATTGTCGGTTGCTTATAACCAAGTTTCGTTAAATTGATATATATATATATGACATATTACTAATAGTAAACGAGAAAACGGGGAAATGAAAACTCAATGGAAAGAGTTTACGAAAAGCTTTTATATTCTGATTTTTTTGGTGTAAATGGACAGCGGCTCAGAATGATTAATCAGTGAGTTGAATCATAATTCCGGTCTAGTTCATTGAATTTACTTAACCGCAAATATATTTGAGAAATATAGGGATTCATTTATTGTCCCCCAGCTATAGGTTAAGTGGCAGGGAAAACTTTTCTAATTGTAGTTAACAATAAATATAGGCGACGAACAATTTCGAATTCAAAACCGGAACAACCAAATCACTTTTTTGTTTTGGCAAGGCACTTGGAAGTCAACCATGACAGGGTTAAAATGAAGAAATCAGATTAAAAATGTTGGATGTGGTTAGTGACAAAAGATAACATGCCAGATTAGTGACATTGGACTGCAATGCTATTGCGTAAAAGATCCTTGATCTTATACAATAGATGAAATCGAATTATTCTGAGATGTGTTTCCCAACCAAACCCCTTATGATAACGCACGTAAAAAGATCTAGCAAAAGAAGGCGTGTGGATGCTATAGGGTATCCTGATGAATGACCAAATAAACAGTAGTAAGGTTCGTGTTAAGAAATGAAACTGAATTCTCACATGGGGATGCACACATTTGTACATTCTGGAAGTGAATGGCAAATGATACACTCCATTCAAAAAAGAAAAAAAAATTAAAAATAAAATGAATGAAAAATTGTATAATAAGTGTATAAAATTGTATAAAAATTGTATAATAATTATATAATCTCTAAACATACAACTAATATATATATATATATATATATATATATATATATATATATACGAGTTATTACGCAACCTAGGTTTCTACCATGTGGTGTCTTCAGGCGATTTGCAATAACTGATTTTACAGTATAACGTTTTTTTTAAGAACGCTCACGTAACGGATGTTTTTAAATGCTCACGTAACGGGGAATTATTTAACGCGTAATTTTTGAAATTACAAGAAATTATAACGTTCATACAACCATGGATGTTACGTGAGCGTTCTTAAAAAAAAACGGTAAACGGTAAAATCAGTTATTGCAAATCGCCTGAAGACACCACATGGTAGAAACCTAGGTTGCGTAATAACTCGTTTACAAATGAAGAATATTTAAAGATTTTACAATATAGTTGTATTGAACATTTTTTAATACAAATGTGGACTTGTCTAATTTTATTATGACCAAAAATTAAGTAATTAAACAATATATATATATATATATATATATATATATATATATATATATATATATATATATATAATTAAAAATTAAGGACACAATATAATCTTATAATATAAGAATAATCAATTCTATCAAATAAAACATCTTGGAACCAAAGAAAAATGAACTAAAGGGAAATATAATTGGCAGTGACTATTCTACACTTAGAATTGCATAGTTGTGGGTGTTGATTTTTTGTGGCTTGTTTTTGCTCAGTGGTTTGTAGCATGTTTTCAGTGCAGTGATATATAAATGTGCCTTGTGGTGCAATGAATATAGACTTGGAACGACAAATCAGAGTGCCGCGTTCGAATTCCAGTTGAATTCTTTGCATTCACCTGCGCACAAATACCCTTGGAAAAGGTATTAATCCGTCTCTTACCTCCAGTTATGGTTTAAATAATAAGTACAGATTGGGTTCTATAGCCTTGGTTGGCAACCAATCTACCACAGAAAGCAATGGTAATCTACTGCGGGATAATCTTCTGCCCAGTCAGTCATGTCTCTTTCGAGACATGATCGCCCAAGCATGTATCACGTATGGCACAACTGACTGATAACTAAATATTTTTGCTGCAGATTTTTTGCCGTTTACTTGAATTTGTCAGGTTTTGTCCGTAAAGGTGATGAATATTTTGCTGATATTTGTTTTTGCATTTTTGTAATCGGATGAATTTAAGCAGATGAAATTTCTGTTTGATTTTTCTTGTTCTCTTCCGTAATTTCTGTTTATTTCTGAAACTAATATGTTTTTTTAATCATATCATCCCAAGCAAGGCGGTAACGCTACTGATGTGCAGGGGGCTACATAAGAGTGAGAAGATTAGGAAAGAGAAAACCGGAAACCGCATCCTAAACAGGAAACAAGGGATGAGCCTCTTCACCTGTTCAATAGATGTCTCAACTACTTATTCTGATTCGCTTTGCCTGAGTTGGGGACACATGGTCCATGGAATAAAAGCGTTGGTTGAATCCAAAGAGTTTTGAGTTCAATACCTGGCTACAGTAGAGACGAACAAAAAATTGGAAGTTTGAGTTAAAAAGGAGATAATCAATATCTGAAAGGGAATGACACGTGTAACTAGAACGATCTGCTCCTGTGAACGATATGAAGGTTGGTTGGTTGGTTGTTTTTATGGCATATCAACCTCGGCGGGTCATTTATTGCCAACTAAATTTTATTTATTTATTGCTGGTAATACCTTTTTCTTTCAACAATTTATTGTCGTTTTTATATAAGTTTTGTGTCTATTAATACTTTTTCCTTTTTGGTATCAAGATTCATTGGGATTTGTTTTTAAGGGCAAGGTTCCAAAGTCCTACCCTTGTTATTTAACCCATAATTGGAGGGAAGGGACGGATTAATACCTTTCCCAAGGGTACCAGCGCTTAAGTGAATGCAGAGTATTCAACTGGAATTCGAACTCGGTTCACCGATTTCTCTTTCCGAGCCGATATCCACAGCACCACAACGCACATCCGTCACTATACGCTATGGCCGTAATCTGAACGATATGAATGGTTCGGTTCAAAATTCCAAACATCTGAAGTAGGCAGGAGTGTACAATGGTTGAAACGCAGTGAATGTGGCAGCAACGATGAGGACAACAGTCCAAACTGAGTAAATAACAGTAAAGTCTTAAAAACGGAAATTTTAAAAGTATATTTAAATATGTGAAGAATATTGCATAAAATATATATTATATTTTGTATATATTTATATAGGGTGTAGCAAAAATACTTTTACAAAATTTGGAGGTGGGTTCCTCACAACAAAAAGAAGAAAAAAGTTCACATAAACGTATGTCTGCATATACTTCGTTCTTGAGTGATTAAATTTATAAGAGGTTTTTGATAGATGGTGACGTGTTGCCATTTAGACGAGGTCACAATTTCTGCTGGTGTTTATCATCGCTTTACTGAAACTAGATACCTATCACAACAAACTATGGATCAAGGTAGACCGAAATTCATACGTACACCTGACCACGAAGAACACATTCTACAAGCTATCGGAAAGACCCAGGTATCGGACCATGTCAAGTGGCCTTAGCATGTCGTACACATAGTTCCGCATAGAGGGTACTTCAAGAGAAGCTCCTGTATCCATATCATTTTTAACGTGTGGCGGATCTTTCGCCTTCTGATCACTCACCACGAGAAAATCTTTGCGGATAGTTTATTGCACAAGGTGCCGATCTGTTGTTTGTCTCTTCTTTTGTTTACGGATAATCAACATTTGGAAGAGATGGGATAACAAATATACACAATCAACATTTGTAATCGGATCGTAATCCCCATGGTAAAATAGTGTCTAAAAACCAGCATCATTTTACGATTAATCGGATAGAATTGTAGGTAACTGTTTGGTAGGTCCATATGTTTCTCCAGCACGAATTACAGGAGTTGTCTATAGGGACTTTATTTCGAACACACTCCTTCAGACCTGATAGAGGATGTACCTCTTCCAATACAAAGACGCGTGTGGTTCATGCAAAATAAGTTTTCAGCACATTTTAGATCGCGATGCACTGGCTGATATCTACCATGAAAGATGGATAGGTAGAGAGACACCGGTTCCATGACATGCACGTTTCCCCGACCTAAATCTCTTTTTATCTCTGGGGCCACCAAAACAAGACAAGATGGTGGCTTGTGAAATTATTCGATATCTTATGGAAGTATTTGAAAGGGACCGCAAGTCAACTATCTGACGTCTGCATCCTTGTGAGCAAGCGGAAGACATTTTGAACATTTGTTATAAGTTACTGTGTTGTGGTACACTCATCGACTTTTGGACAAATGTTTATGTGGACATTTTACCGTGTTTTGGTGTCAGAAATCCACCCACAAATTTTCTAATTGTATCTTGGATTTTACATTGAATAATTTAAAACAAAGGATCTGCAGACATATGTTTATATGAACTTTTGTCCTTGTTTTGGTGTGAGGAACCCGTCCCACCAAAAAACGTCTATAAAGGTACTTTTGATAAACCCTGTATATACTTTTAAAGATGTCATAAAATTTCGTTCCTCCAAAACTCACAGATACATTGTTCGTTAGGGTTCAATAAAGCTACTAAATGAGTAGATGTTATATTTATGTATACCGCATAATATATACTTGTATTATAACATCAGTATGTTCAAGATTTTGCCAAAAAAGAGCAAAGTATCATGAAAAAGCCCCGAAATCTGAAAACAGCAACAACAAAATGTTTGATATTATTATATATTTTAAAAAATATTTTATTAAAATTTTAAATTCTTTCAAGCACGTTCGAATTTTTGGTTAAAATCGCTTTTCTTGCATCATCCGGGGCAGCAAATGTTAATTTTAGGAAATATAACAGTAGAAAACACACTGGTTTAGAAATTCTTGCAAAAATTAAATAATTATCGGATTTTAATGAAACTTTCAGGACTTAATCACAAATAAATAAAATTATTTGAGAAATTATATTTTAGAAAATCTTGTGAGGAAAATATATTTTATTTTACATCTGTTCTTCCCATCTTAATTAATTAATAAAATTTCAAGAAATTAAATTGAGCCCCGCTTTGTATTCATATGAGTTAAAATCAAAAGACCTTGGAGAACATAAATGATTATTTTTTCTTTTGAAATTGTAAATCAGCTCTGAATCGTAAAGCAAAAAAAAAAAATCAATCAAACTAAGACTTAATTTAATTAGAAAAGCTTTTAATTGTTTTTAGAAATAAAATATATTATGAACACTATTCTTCAATTTCCATGAATATTTACAATAATGTTTTTAAATTTTAGAATAATTTATAAAGTTTAAATCTTGAATTTCTGTATGGGGTTTTAAATCTTTTAAATTTCTTCATCAGTAAGGTGATATTGTTAGTAAGTTAAAACTGTATCATAAATTGAAACGCTTAGTACAAATCAACAAATAGTTAAAAAAAAATTTAAAATTTTTAAATATGTATGAACATATCGATTTTGTTATAAAATATAGTGATAGCTATAGTAAACTTAAAGCTAAAAATATTTAAAATTCAATGACACATTAGATTATTGAGAATATTTTCTTAATTTAAGATTACTGTGTACTTAAAAATTATATATAGAAGGCGCTCACGTTATATTCACCTAAAGCACCCATAGAACAATGTTGAATAAATATTAAACTTTAATGAAGTTGTCAAGCCCACGAAAGCCTTAAATAAATACTGTCAGGTTGAAAAATTCATTTTTTCGATACTTTAAAGTAAATAATAGTTGCTTCAATTCAGATTAATTATATTTTCAATTTGTTGATATTTCTCAAATAAAGTTTCAGGAATTTATATTTAATTTTTGGAAGATTTTTTAAATAAACATAATTAAATTGCGATGAATGACGACTAAAAGTAGACAATGATCAGCTCTTTTGGTAAAGGAAACAAAAAGAAAATTCTTCTAGTCAGTTTAAATTAGTTTTAAATTACTTTTGAAACATAACAAAGTATCATTTGTCTATATTTACAGTATTTACATTAATTCTGACTATTGCCCTCATCTTTGTTGCCAATTGTACGACATTTCGGCCGTTGTACCCTCCGGAAATCTTCAGGTGTTCTGGTAAAAAATACTAGAGAAAACCATTAACATCAAAAAATTGCAGTATGAACTTTGATAAAAAAGTGTTACTGGGCATTAGTTTTATAAGTCTCCAAAAGTTTCGTTGTTCTTGTCCTTAAGGAAACATAGTAGATGTAGACGTTGGTTAACAATTTGACCCAAAAGATTTGTGAATTCAATACCAGGCTACTGTAGTAACTTACAGGATTAAAGGAAGACAACTCATGATTTCCAGAAGTGGCATTAAGCAAGGAATGGAGCTCATATACCCCATTGATTGTAGTAAAGGGTTCGGTTCGAAATTCCTAGCACCTGAAGAAGGCAAGAACGTTGTACAAATGACAACAACGGTAGCCCGAATAATGTAAATACTATAACAAAGTATTTTGCTTATTTGAAATATTAAATTTAACCTATTAGCTTGAAATTAAAAATAAAATAAGTTTCAAGAAAGAATTTCCATTTAAAAAACCTTTTAAACCTTAGGTATAGCGTTGTTTGTTGTTTTGTTAGAAATTATCCAGTTATCACATCTATCTATCTATCTATCTATCTATCTATCTATCTATCTATCTATCTATCTATCTCAGTCCATTCTTATCTATCTATCTATCTATCTATCTATCTATCTATCTATCTATCTATCTATCTATCACTGTCCACAGTTTCTCTAAACTGAATTTTCACAAAGCATGTTGGAATTCTCGAAATATACATATCTGCTCTGTTTCGTAACTTAACCTAAACAAAGACAACTTTTAAGGAAATAAATTAAATCAGACATTTTTAATTTATTTGCATAATACTTATTTTTAATGGATACTCATATTTGAGTAGATGTTCTGGTTTTATTATTAAATAGTATATTTATTTACATCTACCGCTCTGAATATTCAAGAAACCTTGTTAGAAAAACGTGCGTCCTCTAGCAAGAGTCGAACCTTCGTCCCCGAGAGGAATGTGCCATTAAAACTGTAGTGCCTTAGAAAGGTTGAATTTCCGAATTTCTTATGAAGATTTCTTTTCAATTCCTTTCTTTTTTATTTTCCGAAGACGATTGTGTTTACGATCAAAAGATGAATTTGAGACAAATTGTTCAAAATTTCAGCTTTTATTTCCTGCTATTTACATTTAGCTGCGTTTAACATGTCACCTTTTATATCAGATCACTCCATGGTAGGTGAGCAAAAGTAAAAAAAAAACAACAACAACAAATAACAGATAATCTTAAAGTAAATAAAATTTAATATTTGGTTGCATAAAACTTGCTTGCATCGATTGCATCAAGCCTGTGACCCACTGACATCACCAAACTGTTACATTCTTCATTTGTGATGCTGTCCAAACTTTTAACGCAGCCTATTTCAGTTCGCGGTTGCTTTTTTGGGGGGAATGTCTTCCATCAGTCTCCTCTTCAGGGGATGAAATGCATACCTTATTGGGTTATTGTTGTGGAACCTCTCCTTTGTATATGATAATGGACTCGACTGGAATATATATATACTCCTGCCATAGTGAGATACGTCAGCTGCCATAGAGTTATAGAGAGAGCCGTGAGAGTTATCGGAGATCACCGGAACTTATACGTAAGTTACTCAGAGGTTACTGCATCAGAAGTCAGACTAGCTCTGAGCTCCACTCAGCTACAATAATATACACGGATATACTATTTCCAACGACTTTAATTCAAGACTTGTACATATTTATTTCTTGCTAATAGTATTCCTAGATTTACTAACCTGCGTTCAAGTTTGTATATTACGTTCAATATAACCTACTTTTCTATATCCATATCTGTTTTGTTGTTCATTATTTTGTGCTGTTCATCATCCGGAATCCACAATAGTTATGGACCAGTGATTGACTTGACCAGTCTAAAACTGTCCATTTAACTTATTCTTTATTAGTTTGAATGCATTTATCTGCAAATTAGCAGACAAAATGTGTTTCTGTAGAGCTCTGAATTAATTCTGTTATTACCGTCATGAGTTACATCATCAATGAATATGAGCGAGCCTGTTCCAGTAGCAGCTATGCAAGCCGAAGCCAAGACCCTACCTCCGCCATGTCTCACAGGTGATCAGAAGCAGATCAGAAGGAGATCTCTTCTTTTCAAACACGTTGGCCATTCCATAATTTCCGTAGAAAATAATCTTTGTATCATCAGCCCATAATTATTTTTCCAGAACTTTTGTTATTCATATCTGTACTTCCATGTCAATCCTAATATGTCCTTCCGACTCTTACTACTGATGAGTGGTTTGCATCTTGTGATCTGACACATATTTCTGTTCTCGAAATCTTCTTCGAACGGTAGATTGTGAAACCTTCATTTATGCACTGACTGTTATTTTAAAGGTTTTCCTCACATCTCCCACACTGTTTCTGTCATCGACTGCTGTTGTTTTTCTTGGCCAGTCTGTTTTCTGTCCATTGCTCAGTTCGCCAATAGTCCCTTCTTTTTCAGGACATTCCAAATTGTTTTTGTAATGGCTCTGATTGATTTTCCTTTTTTTCTCAGATTCAAATTACCTTGCTTTACACCTACAGACAGCTCTCTTATCTTTATGTTGGTTTTTGAACAAGAAATGCATTCTTTACAGAAGAAACCCAAGGCCCAAATTAAAAGCAATCACTATCAAAAGCAACACCTAGGCAACAAGAAACACCTGTCAGTCACGTGTTTCAATAGTTTCGTTCACTTAAACAATGGGTGGGTTCAAAGAAAAGGTGGTTGTTTTAAGTTGTTTAACACATGTAAATACCCAGAAATAAACTACGTCTAGAGATAGGTATTATCAAATATCTTATGTAAAATTCATAGATATATGTTATTCAATGAAATAATATGTACTCTTATGTATAGCGAGTAAGCATGAAAGCAATTAAATCCCAATTTTTAATTTCTGATTGATATTTAGTATTTTTTATGTAATTATAGCAATTTGAAGTGTCAAGAGATTATTTGCAAGGAGTATAATTAAGTATTATGGCTCGTAAAAAAGAACTAACAATGAATGAAAAAAACTATGTAATCAAAGAAATTATCAAAGGAAAGTCTTCACTTCAAATTTCTAGGGATATGAAAGGGGGTCATCGAACAATCAAGAAAATATGTCAAATGGGAATTCAACCAAGCAAAAAAAAAGTCTCAGGCTGAATTCAGGAATTTAACAAAGCGAGATCTATCACATATCCGAAGAGAATTAATAAGAACCCCAAATGCGTCAAGTGCATTCATATTTGAGGCCGCGGAGATCCTATGATGTCAAGAGAAACAAGATGCAAAGCATTAAGGAAGTTTGTTGATGTGAAAAAATCAAATAAAGAAACCCATTTTAACAAAAACATAAAGAAAGAAGATAGCAGTGGGCAAAAAATACATGAAAACTGATTTCAGTAAAGTGCTTTTTACAGACGAATCAAGGATCACCCACGATGGATCCGATAGATACACTCGAGGATGGGTTTGTGAGCAACATGACTCGAGAAAAATTTTAAACGACAACAAGGTGGTGGTGGGATCATGATATGGGCTGGGATTATTGGTAATGAGCTGGTGGGTTCATTTAAATTGAAACACGGGGTTAAAATGAATTCCAAAAGTTACTGTGATTCTCTAGAGCAATATTTCTTTGAATGGTTTGATAACCAGTCTTTAGTCAAGCGTAGATCTATGATCTTTATGCAAGACAACGCACCAAGTCATGTATCAAAGTTTGCTGAATCCTGGTTGAAAGAAAATGGATTTGTTGAAGATTTTCTTATGGACTGGCCTTCAAATAGCTGTGACTTGAATCCCATTAAGAACCTGTAGAGCATCCTCAAGAGAGATATTTATTCTAATGGAAGGCAATTCAACAGCAAGTGTGACCTCTGGGAGGCAGTTAGGGTTGCTGCATAAAACTTACCAGCCGCTAAAATTGCAAATCTAACATCAGATGTTGACAATAGGCTGCTAAGCGTTATTGAAAAGAAAGGAGAATTTGTGCAATAACATTTAGGAGGTTCTTATTATTTTTTGTTAATATATCTTTTATTTTTTAAAATAAAATGTTTTTTTTAAATGTTTTTCCTTTAAGAAATTGACGAATTTGTTCTCAAATCTTTTCATATTATTTTTTACATTAGTTTTACAAGGTATAATTATGTAAAAGTATCAAAATAAATAGTTGCAAATAAGCTGCTGACAAGTCAAAGTAGTCTGTTTTCTTAGTCAAATTTTTTCCAACCAAAAACACTTTTCTCTATCACTATATATATATATAAGTCAATAATATTGAGTAGAATCTAAACAACATCATAATACGACTTTTAACAACAAAGACGCAACTCTTCATACCAATTCATAACTTGCATATAATCTCTAGACGCAGTTCAAAATCTGAAATTTTGAAATTTTGTCTCATATTCATCTTTGGATTTAAATCCAAATGTCTTCAGTGAACAACAAAAACAAAACAATTGAACTTGCCGTTGAAATACTTTGAAGGGAATCTATTTTACCTCATTGCTTAAACGTTATTCTCAGTGGATACCCAAATGGGTTACCATTCTGGTAGGTAAATGTGAAAAATTAGATTTACTATTTAAAAAATAAAATTAAAGCATCTACTTAATTATGGGTATCCATTGGGAATAACGTTTATACAATAAATTGAAAAATATATAAATCCTGAAATTTTTATCGATATTAAATTCTCAACAGTTTTCTTGATCAAATATTAACTTAAATAAAATCAGTGGGAGTTTTATATCCTTTTAAGCCACTTTTTATTAATGTTTTTTTTTAAATTTTGGATTACCAGAAAAAGAACAACGTTTACAGAGGAAAGTTTCTTCAACGAAACATATTTGTAGATTTTAACCTTTTTTTTATTCTAAACGAAAGATGTTTCCTTTTGTTTCAGCAGATAAAACGTCAAATCGATTTACAGGAATTAATGTCGTAACAAAAGATAATTCTCTTTGCAACTTTTTTCATAAATAATAATTTCCTTAATATTAGGGATTTTTATTGTTTGTGCTAAATTTAGATTCTCATCTTATTATGACCTTTCAAAGGAAATGTAAGACGAAAGACAAAGTTTCAATTGACATCTTGACATTACGTCACGTTTATCAAACTTTTGTCCATTGATTTTATTCATTTTTCCACTGATTCAAATTTTACATTCCTGCAGCAGTTTTCTATTGTTTCCCAGATATGTTTTTGCATCAATATTTTATAATTTTCCCATATACAGTTCTTTTAAAGAATGACCACAACTTTTACAGCGGATTAAAATCTAAGAAGAGTGGAGGGCATTCAGTTAATTTGGCGCCTTTGTGGGGCAGGGCTGCCAATACTCAGCTTTGAAGAATGCGAAGAAAATTGTTATGCATGAATAAAACTCTTTAGCTTCAAACTGTTTGCTTGTGAATTGTATCAATTATTGTCCAGGAATTACAATGATTTTCTGCATTTATGTTCAAACGATCATTAAATTGTCCAGTCGTTCAATTTCCCAGACAGAAAGCGCAAAGATGAGTTTCATTATTCAAAAAGAAATTTAGATAAAGAAAAAGTATCTTTAAAGAGAAAGATGAAATAAAAACCAGGATGATATTAACCATCTTAATACAATGCATAAATGTAGAATATCAGTTTAGTATTGACTATTTCAATTTCAAATGCAAATTTCACAAAGTATCGTTCACAGAAATGAGATATTCATAAAGAAGAAAATAAAATCACAAACAGAAATAAAACCTATTTATCTCTTCGGCAAACAGTTTCATTTTGATTTTTGGTCGAGCTTATAAATTTAAACAATATTTAATCACGTGAAAATTACTATCGTTTTATCTACTAATCACATTATATATGTTCCACTCACAAACTTCTTAGCAGTAGAAGCAGCTATATAACCAATATATTCCGTTCCATTTCAGGTAAAAAAAGAGAGGCTAACGAGGCACAATATGTTGCTCTAAGTTGACTCGAATCAACCATGCTGATGGCTGGCAGGATAATTTTGTTATGGTCGTGAAAAGAGAGCAGTTTGGTTTCGAGACATTAAAATTGACAAGTCATTTTCTGTCCCAGTTAAACACTGATTTGAAATCCGTTTCAAGAGCAGCAGCGAGATTTACTAGGCAGATTTTTTATTGAGAAGGGAGTAAATGGCGGTATCGTGTGTATAATCGTTAGCTGGGCACTGATGACAAGGAGATCATTGACGAAGACAAGAATCAGCGTAAGACCAGGGATATAGACTTGAGAGACACCCGCGTTCTTGTGAAGGGGTTTAGAAGCTTGCCCGTTGAAAACGATCTTCATGTCAAAATTTGATTGGCACGATTATATTAAATCAAACAATCGTCCAGAAAAACCGTAACCCCACAGCTTGTACAGAAAGCCAGCATGCCAAACTTTGGCAAACACTTTCAAGATATCTAGAGCAACAGTTTGATCTTCGCTATTATGAAGATCCTGATAAACATATTCAGTGATCACCGTTAGCACATCAGCGATAGACCTGGTAAAACGTAAGCCATATTGTTTTTCCAAGAGTAAGACGCAAAAGGTAAGATGCTTAACTATCTCAGCATTGATTAGAGACCTGAATACTTTGCCGAAAAGTGATAAGAGGCTAATAACGTGATAGCTAAGGGGTCAGGGGTATATCAGTGTTCTTACAAACAAGAGCTACATATGAGGATTTCAACAGGCTGGTAAACAGGAAGCAGAGAGGTAATAGTTTTAGAAGTTGAAGAGGACAGAGGCCAGCTCAGGGGCATATTTCTTAAGAACGATGAGTGGAATTCTATCACCCCCGCTTGCCTTACTGGAGTCTAATTTACAAATGATGCCCGAGACTAGAAATGGGGTTATGCATATATCATTCAGTTGAGACGCTGTTCTAGGTAGAAAAAGAGATGTAGGTACTTTAGATGAGTCAAGTGTGAAGTTGGAAAAGAATATTCGAGCAATTGTAGGGATTGGGGGTTTCTTGGTGTTCAACACAAACACATGCAGAGCCGACAATAATCTCTAGAACCAAACTTTTGAGACGCTATTTGTTGTTTCTTTCTATCAGTAGAAAACAATTTTGCATCTTTTAGGACACGCTTGCATTCATTACGAGCAGAGACAAAGAAGCGTTTGTTGTAATTAGGTCTTTTACTCTTGTAAAGCCGGAAGAAATGATTCCTGTGGGCAATAGAAGCTGAGCATACAGTTAAGAACCAAGGAGATGAACGACATTGTAGTTGGAATTTTCTTGTTGGAATGAAAATACCCATGCCAGCAATAAATACTAAAAATAGTACGAAATACATAATTTCTTTTAAAAAACTTGGCTGGCTTAATAATTATGGCCAGTAGTGTACGCGTATCTATCTATCTATCTATCTATCTATCTATCTATCTATCTATCTATCTATCTATCTATCACCGTGTTGTTCCTATCCTTCTATCTGTTTATGTACGCATCTATCACTGCCTTGTTTATATCTGTTTATTAATATCTATCTTGTCCATATCTAACTTTCACAGTTCATATCTATCACAGTCTTCTACTTGTCTATCGCTATCATGTTCATATCTATCTCTCACTGTTTTGTTCATATTTATCAAGTCTTTTTACGTATCTATCTATAATTGGAGTAGATAGACTAATTGGAGTAGATAAACTTTAATTGGAGTAGATAGACTTAACTATCGCCCGGTTCACACTCCACCCACGTCTATTGCACAGGTGTAGAGGCTCATCCCTTGTTCCCTGTTTAGGATGTGGTTTCCGGCTTATCTCTTCTAATCTTTTCACTCTTACGTATCCCCCGGCATATCAGTAGCGTTACCGCCTTGCTCGGGGTGATATGATTAAAAAAAATATATTTATCTATTTGAACATTATTTTTGATAGATATTCTGCTTTATAATCAAACATTATTGTATATTTATTTCTACCGGCCTGATTATTTACGATAATCATCATGCTACGGAAATTAACGAAAATTAACGAAATATATATATAATGTTTGATTATAAACAGAAGATCTTCTTAAATACGAGTATCGATCAAAAATAATGTTCAAAAAATCATTTCAAATTGTCGGTTGTTTACAGAACATTTCGTTAATCTTTGTTAATTTCCGTAACCTATTTATCTATCTATCAACGGGTTCATATCTATTCATCTGTTCGTCTATGTATCTATCTATGATTGTCTTGTTTTTTTATCTTTCACAAAGATGTTTCTATCTATCTATCTATCTATCTATCTATCTATCTATCTATCTATCTATCTATCTATCTATTATATTCTTTATCTATCTATCTATCTATCTATCTATCTATCTATCTATCTATCTATCACTTGTTCATATCTCTATATCACTGTCACATTCATATCTCTATATATATCTATCACTATCTTGTTTATATCTACCTATGCAATTACCTATCCATCATAGTCTTGTTCTATATATCGGTCTTGTTTGTATCTCTAACTCTTATGTATCTATCATTGTCTTGCTTACATCTATCTATATCAGACTTGTTTATATCTATGTATAATAGTCTTGTTCATATCAATCTATCGCAGTCTTGTTCATATGTATTAAATTTTTTTTCATAGCTACAAGAAGCATGTACTGATCAATTACTTTTTATTGAACCTCGTCGACTTGACGTATATGTGGTAAAACAGGTGTTCTGTAAAATTTGAATTTAATTAAGATTTCTATCAATTCTTATACATCTTTCTTTCTGAATCGTTGTGTTTTACATTTGAGAAAGCGTGGAGACTCTTTAGACGCAAAGGAGAAATAACGGAGAAATATGTCGAGAAAGATAATGAGTGAAGGAGAGAGTAATGTAAGAAGAAACTAATGAGAAAAGAAAGAAAGCGATTGCACGAGTGAATAAACGAGAGTGAGAGAGATAGATATATCTAGACAGCGAGTGAGTGTTTGTGTTTATGTGTGTATCTGTGTTTCTTTTTTTGTTTTTGCCTCTATATTTCTTCAAGATTTATAATTCAACAAATTGTTATGCATTTTTCCTCTTTATAAAAAAAAGACCCTTTCTTGAATTCTTTAGTTTTGTATTCGATTTGTTTTAGGCGTTTATTATTGCTTATTTATTCAGGAAATATACGGATAGCAAGATGGGAGCGATGAAAAAATCACTTTATTGGAAAAAAAACTTTAAAGAAAGTAAGAACAGTTTAAATAATTTCAATAAACCTCTCTTCAGCTATTTTTTGACTTCACTTCATAATAAATGGCGTCTGCAATTTAAAATTTTACCTTGTTAATTACCAACAACATAAATAAAAACACTTTTTGTAGTTTCGGAAATCGCTTTTTTCATTCAATTACGTTAAGGTATATTCAAATTACAACAGAAATCAATCATAGAAATGTTATAATTTGCCTTCAATTTAATCCGTGCGGAGGAGGCATGAGTTATAAACGTTTTTGTTAATTCTGTCCAATTATGGATTATATATGACTGTTGTATGCGGGTCTATTTAAAACTTTTTATTTAATACTTGCTATTTCATATTAAAGACCTTTTTTTGTAGAACTCGAAATCAACGAATTCACTTAGTGTACGAAATAAACCACAGAAAATATTTAGTTTGCTGTCATTTTGTAGGAATATTAGTCGAGAAAAATTCGCTCATTCTCTTTTTTACAGGGTTTTAGACATTTAAAGAAATTATATAATCGAATCCTTACGCGTGAATCAAAACTTTAGAGATTATGGCGAAATGAGAAAATTATTATTATTATAAATAACATGGACTAATAATAATAATAATAATAATAATAATAATTGATATGGCTTGTCCAGCGGATTGTAACATAGCAATAATAATAATAATAATAATAATAATAATAATAATAATAATTGATATGGCTTGTCCAGCGGATTGTAACATAGCAATCAAGGAATTTGAAAAACTGTCAAAATATAAAGACCTGGAAATTGAAATAGAAAAAATGTGGAAATTGAAAACAAGAGTTGTGCCAGTGATAGTAGGTGCACTTGGAATGATAAAAAATGGAACAAAACAACACATTGAAAGAATCCCTGGAAACCCCAGCTTAAGAGATATACAAAAAATTGTCTTATTAAGTACAGCCCACACACTAAGGAAAACGTTATCTATGTAATGCTGGGGATGATAGGGAGGATAGAAAAACATAAAATGGAGTCATAACAACACGCCACTACCTGCCTTAGGTCTCCCCGCAGACTTGGTTGGTAGTGAGACCAAAGCAGAAATCGAAATATGATGAAAAATGACATAATAATAATAATTGGGATGGCAAGGCTGTTAATTGCCTTCATTTTGTTCTGAGAATTCATTTCAGTTTGTAGTATAGTTTCAACATCTTAAACTGGAATCTAAACGACATCAGGCGAATGGATTCTAAAACAAGAAAGTTTTTTTCTAAGTATAAGATGCATCATCTAAAGGCTGATGTAGACCGTCTATGATTATCCCGTAAAGAAGGTGGAAGAGGTCTTATCCAGCTAGAATTATCATACAAGACAACAACTATTGGCTTACTAACATACATAGAAACAACAAAGGACTGGATGATACAATTAGTCAAACAACATGAAAACAGAAAGAAAAATATGCAATAATAAATGAAGGCAGTAAATAAAAACAAGATTTACATTTAGTAGATTCTGTAGAAAAGCAAAACAGAAGCCCAGAACCAACTACTGCGGCAAAAAATATGAAAATGAAAACCAAAGATAAAGCTCTTGAACAGATAAAACAACGCTGGCAAGACAAACCTCTGCATGGCCAATATCCAGAACGTGCCAATAAATCTAATGTTGATAAATTTAATACTCATCGATGGTTACGTGCATCTGGATTAAAGTCTGAGACTGAAGGCTTTATTTTTGCAGCGCAAGACCAATGTCTTTTCACTAGAAACTTTCAGGTAAATATTATACATAATAATGTGGATCCAAAATACAGGTTCTGTGATAAATACCAAGAAACAATAGACCATCTAATCTCAGGATGTTCTGTACATTGCCCCAAATGAATAAAAAAATCGTCACGACAGAGTGGGGCAATATTTACATTGAACAATGTGCAAACACTATAGGAAATCTGTGGAATTGCACCATCTACACAGACAGAAAAATTGAAGCAAATAGGTCGGACAGTATTGTTAAAAACCAGAAAGAAAAAAAGTTACCTATTAACTGATATGGCTTGTCCAGCGGATTGTAACATAGCAACCAAGGAATTCGAAAAACTGTCAAAATATAAAGACCTGGAAATTGAAATAGAAAAAATGTGGAAATTGAAAATAAGAACCGTGCCCGTAATAGTAGGTGCACTTGGAATGATAAAAAATGGAACAAAACAACACACTGAAAGAATCCCTGAAACCCCAGCTAAAGAGATATACAAAAAATTGTCTTGTTAAGTACAGACCACACACTGTCTATGTAACGCTAGGGATGATAGAGGAGATAGAAAATACATGAAATGGAGCCATAACAACACACTACGACCTGCCTTAGATTTCCCCGCAGACTTGGTAGGTAGTGCGACCGTAGCAGAAATTAAATATGATGAAAAATGACAACATAATAATAATTTTTATATGAAAAGAAGCCACTAATCATACAAGAGAGTTTGGGTTAAATCTTAAAAATAGCGATTAAGTAGATCCAACTGCCAATCCAATCAGCAAGAAAAAAAAAGCGAAAATCTTGGCTACAAGTGGAAGAAAGCTGAAGTCAAAAGCCTCGTTATATTCAGTTTCTTCTCCGAAGCAAAATGCTGATGCAAATAAATTCGCATCACACCTCATGTGTTCAGGACTTAAGTATGAGACTGAAGGATTTATTATTACTGCACATGACTACATCCAGTGCACATACAAATAGCAAGCACTTACCTTGCATAATAGTTCGGACCCAAATATATTTCTTGCGTCTTATTGAAACTATTGGTCACCTTATCAAAGGTTTTGAAAAACTAAGCAAATACAATGACTTGTGGATGTAAATAGAAAACAAACTTCCTGTTGGTTGGAGCTTTGGGTCTGATCAAGAAAGGAACTCAAGAACAAATCAACATACTTCCTGGTGCACCATCGCTACAGGAAATCCCCCAAAATGTTCTAATAAGCACAGTCCATATCCTGCGAAAACCTTTCTCCATTTAAGTGTCTTGTTAATAGCTTTTTTTTATTATTGGAATTAACAAAAAACAAATGAAAACAAAAATCACACCCTTCACTTGCACTAAATCACTGATTATGACTCGGCATGTGACTATAAAAGTGCATCTCAGAAGGAATTTTTATAACAATAATTGTACTTATTATAATTATTACAGATATACAGTTATAAATAAGATAGAATGAGCGAAATATTATATCTACATTTTTATGTCGGAATAA
The DNA here is from genome assembly GCA_037127315.1 of Ascarosepion bandense. Taxonomy (NCBI): domain Eukaryota; kingdom Metazoa; phylum Mollusca; class Cephalopoda; order Sepiida; family Sepiidae; genus Ascarosepion; species Ascarosepion bandense. The sequence goes on from JBBBDQ010001492.1 coordinate 294,633, forward strand.
TGGTGGTAATGTAAACATAAAAAAAAGAAAAAGTTCTACGTAGCATGTTTCGTCATTCAAGAAGACTTCATCAGAATGTAATAATATTAAAATTTGCTTCAAGCAAATTACATAACTTTCCTAAAATGATAAAATCATTTCATCTTGGTTTATAAGTGACAGTTTTGAGTATATTCCCAACTTCTTCTAAATATAAACATTCTGATGTCTAAAGATTCTTGACAAAATCAAAAAGAAGAATCTGCTATAATATCGATCTTGACGTAGCATCTCAGCTTCAGTCATTTTCCAAATGCACTAAAACTACTTCCTTGTGCCTGTTCTATAAATAATTGTCAAGGTAATTGTTCTGATGAACTTTTCTCTTTGGAAATTCAAATTCATGAATTGAAGTACAATAAAAGATTCGTAGCTAGGATTCGTAATTTCTCTAATGAAATTGAAAAATACAATCGTAAGTTCTAGGCTGATAGTTTCTTCCAGTTTCTTACGCAAAATACCCTTTATTCACTTACTCATAAAGTATTAAAATTTGTGCGAAAGAATTCAACAATTTACTGATATATTGATTGAATATTCCTCAACGAAAACAAACGTAATATGAAAGGCAAGTCTATGTACATAGGAAGGACGAGAATGTTGAAGTAGATATTTTGGCCGACATTATTTTTGGTGCGCAGGGGGTTACATAAGAGAAAAGTGAAAGTTTAAGCAAAAGGAGAACAAAGAGAAAGACGGAGCAGTTACAGGGAGGTGTCCTAGAAAGGGCAAGAGAAGGATGGGAATACCATTGTGAAAACAGTTGCGAGGGTAGACTGAGATAGGAAAAGAACAAGATACATGAGGTGACGAGGAAAGGACGAGGGAAGGACTGGAGTCAAGTTGATAAGAGATGGGAATTGACATTGCCTTTAAATTTTTTAAATTCTTGGAGATTGTAGCCGCAAGGGAAGCAAGTATAAAGAAAGGAGTTCCACAGGCGGGAACTGCATTTAGTTGATTTAACTGCAAAAGCGTGGGACCCTGTTGCCAGTCTGGTTGCTCGAGTAAATTCTTGTAGAGGGGGAATCGGTGAGTTAAGCTCGTCGGAGCAGAAGCTATGAAAATATGTGTAGAATTGACAGAGGGAAGCCACATCACGGCAGTGAGAAAGTGGTTGGATTTGAGCTACCAGGTCGTTACCGATCACACCAGAGATTCTTCCCTGGAGCCTGTCGAGAACCCTGAGATGAATGGCAGGGGGGGCCCTACCAGATATGACAACAGTATTCAATGCTCGGTCGGATGGTTGATTTGTATATGTGCAAGATGGATTCAGGTGGGAAAAATTTCCTGGCCTGACACAGTGATTCAACAGTACTAGCAGTCGATTTAGCTACTTATTTTGGTAAATAATTATCATGTTCAAAGATGGTAGATGCACAAAATGTGAGCGATATAAGTATTTACTGAATATAGTCTCGCACAAAGACAAGCGATCAGTTAATCCTAATAGGTGAATTCGATTTTCACACGCTACAGTAGCAATGATTCGCTAGGAAAGCGTGTTAATATTCGCGCTATGCTTATGAAGTAGATGTTTAGAAGTAGAAAATCATGGATGATTTTAAAAGTCTCCACACTTGTAGAAGACAAGCTTTCCAACGTGATGATTTTTAAGCATAGATTAGGTTTGGCCCAAGGGCCAAAGTATGGAACACCCAGTGAGTATCGAACTCATTACTCAGTTCTAACTGTTCTAGAAAGACAAGTTTGCTAGGCATTATTGTCAGGTTTGCCAGGGTTGATTTTCTAAGCGTATCGTAGTTGTGACACAAAGCTGAAATTAGGGGCAACCAGTAAGAATCGAACCCACAATTCAGTCGCAATTGATCTAGCGAGGCAAGCTGTCTAGCTATTACACCCCGTCGAAGTGCACCCCCACCTTAAATAATGTTCACCCATATGTGTTTTTGTCACGTGTTTTACATAATGTCAAATAGGATTGTTGTACTTGAGCAGAAGTTCACTTTTGCAGAAAACTGTTGTAGGATCTCCCCATTGTATATGATAATAGACTCGAATGGAGTATGCATAGTGAGATACGGGAGTTGCCATAGAGTTGAGAGTTGAGAGTAATTGTAGAGATCCGTTAGAGTTATAGGAGAGTACCGGAACTGATACGTAAGTTACCGAGAAATACCCAAGTTACCCAGAGACTACCTTGTCAGAATTCAGACAGAGCTCCACTCAGCTACAATAATATGCACGTATATACTATTTCCAACGACTTTGCTTCAAGACTTGTATATATTTATTTCTTACTAATAGTATTCCTGGGTTTACTATGTATATAACCTACTTTTTTATCTCAATATCTGTTTTTGTTGTTCGTTATTTTGTGCGGTTTCTCACTCGGAATCCACAACAAAAATCACTTGAAGTTTTAGTCCCAATGTTCTTGACTCGTCCTCCAATAATCATTTGCCATTCGGGACAACTTTCAGAAAAATTTCAAAAGTACAACAAAAACAAAGAAGACATTCAATGCGAATAAGATTTCTAGGTATGCAACCATTGCCGGACGATTGCTGAAATCATCTGCTAGGCGTGTTCAGAAAAACTAAAATCGAAAACCAGTTTTCAACTTTGTAAAAGTAATTTTAAAAAGAGATCTTGAAAATTTTCACTTAGCTAGTATGAATTAATTTTGATGAAGGATTGTAGTAGAAATGTTAGAGACAATCCATATTGGTTTAAATGCAATCTTTAATAATGAACTCTGAATACAAGCAGAGTTCTCCTCAATATATGTCTTCTGGACAGATGGATTAATCCAAGAATATTCTGAATTAAAAACATATTTCTCACTTATTTTGAAACTTCATAAAATAAGCATTTATCGTTATTCTTTATTTCTTTCTGTCTGTACAATTGATATTTGATCGATTTCTGATTGATATTTGATCAATATTTGATTGATATTTGGTTCTGGTGCCCGTACATTATATTTAAAGACATCAATCACTTACTGCGCTGGACATTTGGTCATGCGGTGAGGGTTTGAACGTCGTTGAAGTTTTGTTTGAGTTTCAAAATGGCACAAAAAATCTTTTCAAGTGCTAAAGTTTAATGTTATGCATGTATTCACTTTAATTGCTCCTTCCATTCTGAAGAAATAGTTTACTTGAATCATTTTTATGATGAAGATATCTTTTGTAAATCATGAATAAGGCATAATGATACACTTGTGTTTTTGTGACAAAATATACAAAGCAAATTAGAAAACATGTCACAGATAACACAAAAACTAATGATCTTTTTTATTGATGAACACATGAGATTAACAAGAATTTGATTTTATGCATTCCCACAGTGCAGTTGTCCAGGTTCTAAGCAAAAGAATCAATAAAATTTCTTACAGATTAATGATATCCTTTCATAATTCTTGAAGAACTGAAATCACAAAATGGCTATAGTTTCATCAGCGAATGAGATGTAAAACTTCCTTTGGGAATTTGTTTTTTCGTTGAGAATTGTAAGTTCTCATAGTTGAGAAAGCGTTAGAAAAACATGATCGCCAGCATACTAATTAGACATGGTATCTCTCTCATTCACTCCCCCTCTGTATATATATATATATATATATATATATATATATATATATATATATATTTATCTATCAGCAAATTCAGATACAAAGTAGCGGGGAAAGTCATTTTCAACGTGTCATTTTAAGACATATTCTTCCACTTCTTATAAACAGGCTATGTTTATAAGGGATTGAAGAATGAATGCATTAAAATGACATGTTGAAAATGACTATTTCCCTGCTAAGTTTTATCTGAATTTACAGATAAATAAATAAATATCTACTCTATAAATTAAATTAATTTACATAAAGCTGTCTATTGGATCAGTTTTAATATTTTAACGATATTTCTAGTATTATCCTGGATTATTTACCAACCTTATCCCAGATTATTTACAAATCCTATCCTGGATTTTTACCGCCGTTATATATATATAACGAACGTTCCATTGAAGGTTAATAACTTGTTAAAATGCGTGTTAGTTCTTGTTTTTCAGTTTTGAAAGAGAAATATGTCCAAAATTTCTTTTGAAAGAGCAATATGTCCTAAATCTCTTTTGAAAGAGCAATATGTTCCAAATTGTTTTGAAAGAAAAGTATGTCCAAAATTCCTTTTGAAAGAAAAATATGTCCAAAATTTCTCTTGAAAGAGAAATATGTCCAAAATTTCTTTTGAAACAGCAATATGTCCAATATTTTTTTTGAAGAAGCAATATGTGCAATTTTTTTTTTGAAAGAGAAATATGTCCAAAATTCATTTTGTCAAAATGTGACAAGAACGAGAAATCTTGATGCAAAAATAATACGATAAACAAAACCTGATTAAAAATAAGACTTAAAATTGCTTTACTGAGCACTTACTGACAAAATTTTGTTCACTTTGACAGTCGTCACATTACATAATTTTACGTATATCAATAACTGTTGTGATTATTATTAAGAATAGGAATACACACACACACACACACACACACACACACACACACACACACACACATATATATATATATATATATATATATATTACTATTCTTGCATGTTCCTTTTTGCTGGAGATAAGGAATGTAAAATGTCTCATAATTTTCGACTTTCCAAGTGCTCTAATCCTCTTAACAGGCCACTTTCAAAAATGTTATTTTTAAGGTGTTGTTATGGTCTCATGAATGTGTATGTGTGTGCAAATATGTGTACATATGTGTTTGTGAACACACACACATATACAGAGAAAGACAGAGAGAGAGAGAGAGAGAGAGAGAGAGAGAGAGAGAGAGAGAGAGAGAGAGAGAGAGAGAGAGAGAGCGAGAGAGAGAGAGCGAGAGGTTTTGGGTCAATCCATTCCCTTTCTTTAATGGATGTTATTAATTTAGAATTGCATTTTGTTTTAAAATTCACCTGTCAGCCTCATTTGAAAATGACCTTCAATGGATATTAGATGATGAGAATGAAACCTAAGTTAAGAATTTGTTTTTTACTCTCTCCACACACACACACACACATATACATACATATATATATATGTGTGTGTGTGTGTGTTTGTGTATGTGCGTGTGTTGTATGTGTGAGAAGAGCGAGTGAGGTACAGATACTTATATATATATATATATATATATAGAGAGAGAGAGAGAGAGAGAATGATTGAGGAGGAGTAATTTTGGAAATTATAGGATAAATTTTATTCTTTTTACTAAAAATCAACTACTGTGCTTGTTGACATTTAGAAATTGGCTAATCTGCTGGTTTTCTTTCTCGGTTGGAATCACAGATGTCCTCTGCAAGAATTTAATTTAATTTACTGCAAAAAAAGAACATTTGCTATGCCGAATAAAATTACTCTTTAATTTTTCGGTCTCATAATGAAGCTTCTTTTTAGTCTTCACACGCGGAACAAATTATATTTTGTAACACTATTTTTGCATGCGAAAAAATATAACACTAATTTAGCACAACGGAGCAAAAGAAATTATTATTAGTTGTATTATTAATTGTGCAGATTAATTGCAGAGAGAAAAATAAACCTAATGGATAATAAAATTGTTTCTTCGGTTGCAATATGAAAACAGGTAATGAATTGTGAAAAAAATTTCGCAATATGAAATACTGGAAACTAGCTGAGTGAATTAGAACATTTGCAGGTGTGGGCAGCAGGTCAGACGGTGTCATCGCATCGGCAGCCATTATTTGACAAAGCGGAAACAACGTAGCATTGAAAGTACTGAGTCTTACAGCTGGTGAAATTGAGAAGTAAGCGGTAGCCAAAATATTGTTTCGGGATTGTCACAAATTTTTGATGAGGCCAAAAAGATTAAATTCTGAAATTCTAAAAATTCCAGTAAACAGATTTTAAACCAGAAAAAAAATGATATTATTAAAGGAAGAAGACGAAAATAAATGATGTCACCAGAAATATGGCTACTCATTGGTTAAACCAAGGGAAGGAAGTAACTCCCTCTCAAAATGCTAAGGGGGAGTGATTTCATTGGCTAAAGATTTGATTTGCATGAACACTCCGTGTTCGTCATGCCCCCACCCCACAAAAAAGATTTGGGACATGCATAAAAATAGAACCTTGGAGGGCCATAATCAGTTTTTGATTTGCAGTCAAGATGTAACGACAAGGGAGCGACGGTTCCCAGCCGGGGAGCCACGGCCGTAGAGACAGAGACGGTCGCCTCCGTTAGAGTTCCTGACTAAAGATGTACAGAGACAGAGATAATTGCGAAGACATTGGATGCCAACAGTAAAGAAGTCTGCTGCCGACCGCCTGAAAAGTTTGTTTCCGCAAGACTTTTTCCGCAACTTATTCAGGCGTCATTCAATTGATTTTTGGTGCCGTTTTCATTAACCCAACTGTGCACGCGCGTCAGGTCTGGTTCAGCTTGGTAAATAGACAGCTAGCAAGATTTCAGAGTGACTTGCTTGGGATCAAAATTCACAGCGTGAGCGAGAAAGAACACTGTTGTAATAGCCGACTTGAAGATCAGTTGCTGTGGCGAAGCCATCATGACTGACGGCTGGAGACCGTCGTCACGATTTAACGATTTCTCTAGTCTATAAAAACAGAAAGATCGAAGCATATTTCAAAACGCATTAAGTGGAAACTCTCTGCTTTAACTGCAGTTATTCGACTAAGATAACTCAGTATTTTAAACAGAGCAGAAACCATCAGTCATTTAAGCGGCATAATTCATACACGTTTACGCAATCATGTCTTGAAAGAGATATGACTGTCTACGCAGAAGAATTTCCCGAAGTAAGTTACCATTGCTTTTTGTGGTAGACTAGTTACCAACCAAGGCTATAGAACCAAAAGTGTCTTGCTGTTTAAACCATAGCTGGAGGGAGAAGAAACAGATTAATACCTTTCCCAAGAATATTTGCGCGTAAGTGAATGCAACGAATTCAACTGGAATTCGAACTCGGCACCCTGATCTCTCGTTCCGAGTCAATATCTACTGCCCCACAACGCACATCCGAAATATCAACAAGACAAAAAAAGAAGGAAATTTGTAGAGTATTTGGGCCAATTTAGTTTTTACTGGCAAATTGTCTGCATTCCAAGATTTATTTAAAACAGATGAGTTCACACTTTAGATAGGTGCCTGGCGAGGGTTGATTCATAACATTTTTCTCATCGGCTAAGATTGTAAAGATTTGAAAGAATAAAAACAATTATAACATTCCTTTTTTTCATAACTTGAAATTTTAGAAGGAAAAACTGCTCACCTCCTGGTACAAAACTCGCTCGTACGTGCTTAGCATACAAAATATGTGAAAGACAATATGGCCGATCCAAAAGATACAGTTTCAGAACAACTTGATCTTGTTGCACATGAGATTTTCCGAGACGAATTTGTAGCTTATGAAAATTTCTCAGCCTCAACCGCTCGATACAAGGAGTATGCGCGAGACAAAATCGGGTGTGGCTGCGTCTGTCGAATCTACTACTACTAATAATAATACTAATACTAATACTGGTACTTCTAAAAATAATAAAGATACATCATTTTCAGTTTCGTAAGTTTGAAGGAGAGCAAGAAAGAAAGATATAGATTGATACTAAAACGTAAAACTGAATAGGACAAAAGCGACTCCGACTGACACAATGAGCTGTGATACAGCAAAACTTCATCTGAGCCATCTTCAGAGAGGTTATAAGGAAGGTAACACAAAAACATCCACCATCAGCGACGATTTACCGTCCTTATTACCTTTCTGAAGATGGCTCATGTGAGCCGAAAGCTTAGAACCAACTTAATAAAAAATTATCCAAATGTTGGAGAATTTTTGTCTTTATTTTCAACTGAAATTAAAGCCAAAATACGATGTTTAGAACGGCTCATGATTAAACATAACAGATATTCATTGTCTCTTATATTTAACAGTATACGTTAATATATATATATATATATATATATATATATATAACAGTATACGTTAATATATTATATATATACGTGTGTGTGTGTATATTAATCATCCACATACAAGCCCGTTTCGCTGTATCACAGCTCATCAGTGTTTCTAAACATAACAACTTGCTTCTGGCCGGGATTGAAACACGACCAATTTGGTGTCAGTCAGAGTCTCTACTCCCTAAGCCATCGGCGCATGGCATCAGAGAAGGGAAATTTTAACGTCTTGTATATAAGCAGTGTATACAGACGCCAGTACACAATCAGATATATATATATATATATACCCATGCAACCACACATGAATGGTGACTGCGACACACACACACACACGCATATGTGTATGTATATATATATATATATATATATATATATATATATATATATATACAGAGAGAGAGATTAATAGATTAATAGATATACACTTAAAGTGGTTGTAAAATACGACTTTTACAATAAAATGTATTTATACTGAAAAGTGTTAGTGTTTTTGTTTCTTTGGAAACATATGCACACCTATAAACGAATATAGACACGCATTCTCACACCAATACGCACATACATACACCCATAGAAAGACACACACACACACACACACACACACACACACACACACACACACACACATATACATACATACATACATGAAGTTTTCTTTTTTCTTTTTGTGAAATAATATTTGAATATATTTCTTCAAGGAATCTCAATCCACCATTTGTATGAGAAATCATATCTAGAAGATTTCAAGTCTTTCAATCTTAATGGAGAATTCACTTGTTCAATTCTATCTTCTATTTTACAACATAAACATTTACATTTGTCTGATATTATATTTTTGACTACAAGTAAATTGATCGTGCGATAAAATAATGTTATTTGTACAATAAAGTTGATCTATTGTTAACAATGGATCATATGTTGGAAATGTGATTTTTTGTATGTTGTGGTGTAATAGATATCAACTCGGAATGACAAAATCGGAGAGCAGAGTTCGAATTCCAGTTCAATTCGTTGCATTCACTTACGCGCAAATATCTTTGGGAAAGGTATTCTCCCTCCAGCTAGAGGATAGTAAGAACTTAGGAACAAAAAAGACCTGATATATATGAAGTTTAACTCAGTTAAATCATAAATAATATAAAGTACACTTTTAAAATACTTAGAAAAACCGCGCTATAAAAAGTGATTAAGTTTCATCGAAAGGCATAATAGCCATCACATTATTATAAGCATTTAGATGGTTGGTTTGATAGGTATTGGCTCAGAATGAGAAATCACTGACCCAAGTTCGAGTTTTTGTCGGGTACGTTGCATTCACTTACGCACAAAAATCCTTAGGAAAAGCATAAATCCGTATCCTCCCCAGTTATAAGTTGAATAACAGAAATTATATCTTGAAAAATATTTATTTAAAAAAAATGTTAATTGCAAAAAATCATTCTCATGAGAATCCAAAATATATCTTTAAATAACCCACAACAAAGTGTTGATAAACCGTAAAAAATATAATCAGTCAAACTTAGCGCACAAATCCGCGTCTCATATCAGCCGATACTACTTCTGTCAAAAGTTATGAAATGAACATGTTTAGATTGTTCACCTCGGTTTTTATTTAGCAGTAACTGAACTAACTACAGAGAAGATTTATTTAACAACTGGACATTCTAGCTTCTAAAATATACCGTAAATAAACTAGATGTAATTATTTAAACTAATTGCATAATTTTTTTAAAGTTATGCAGAGGGAAATATTATGGAATATCAATAATGAGAAAAGATTATGGGTTTCATAGACAAAAAAGAAAAAAAAAGTAAAATTAATATTTAGTTGCCCATCCTGGAGTTTTTATGTGAACCTTATTATTTCAAAGGTATGGAGTTCACTAATTTAATGCAATATTCTTCATTAAGTTGTTTCCAATTTTTTTGAATGGCGGTTAATAGATCTTTTCTGAATGCAATCTGATTATGGTCCTTTTAGTCTTCCATTGTAAATGTTCATTTGGATTTAGATCCGGATTGTTTGCTGATCATGGCATTAATTTTATTACTTTCTTGAAGGAAAAACTTTAATCCTATTTATTCTGTGACAAGATTATCGTCGTAAAAAGCGGTTTTATAATCACTAAATTTTATCATCACCAAATCTGTTTTATGGATGAAATGAAAACATTATACAATACTTCAATGAACACATCTCTCATGGTATTTTAAATGATACGCGACCCCATACAATGAATGACTCGGGGACGTTTACTTATTTCCTTTTGACGATCATCTTTAAATGTTTTATTTGAATGAGAGAAAAAAAAAAACAAACGATAAAATGAAAACAACAACAAGTAAACATTAAGAACAAACATATGATTTTGAAAGCGGTCAAAAATACACAATAAGTCCAAGCTATCAAAAATCACTGAGTGAGAAATTCAGCTACGTGGATATTTCGAGGACAGGCAAAGATACGTTTGACGCAACTTTAGAGGCTTGTAGGAATAACAATATATAATTCCAGAAACTGTACAACGTATTGGGAGATCGATCAGATGTACTAATAAACAAAGAAACGAATGATGTCACAAACACACCAACAGTTTATTAAATGCAAACCTCGAACTAACTTGAATTATGCCGTTAGCCACGCTCAGCACTCCAGGGAACATCCAAATATACTGAGCAACTATCTTGTCCTCAGTTTTAATATAAAAAGCTGTCGATCTGTTTTTTTTTTGGGGGGGGGGTGGCAGTCAAGATATGCCACCAAATACTTTTCAATTATTTCTGCTGCACACTGCAATAGACATAAATAAACTAATCGCAGTCGTTTTTTTCTTGCTACAGTATGACAGCGAATTTTGCAGAATCTCCCCACAGATGAAAAAGAGATCTTAAGCCACAGAGATGTGTTCTATTTACGAATACTAAGAATATCAGGAATAGTGAAATGAGGAAGTCTTAAGGCGAATAAAAACTCCAAACGAACTACTGTTAATAAAAAGAAACATTAAAATTTTTAGCATATATTATGAAAGAATATATCAATTTAAGATTGTTAAGTGGTTAAGGCAAATGTAACCGGGTAGTACGTAGACGTAATAATATGCAGTATCCCGAAACGTAGGCGTAGTCAATAGTGAAAGACCAATAGATCTCTAGTGGAAGATCTCTCTCTCACTCTCTCTCTCTCTCTCTCTCTCTCTCTATCTCACTCTATATGAACATCTTTGCCTTCGTCTGTGTTTATGGCTGATACCAGCCAATCACATTCCAGTGAGAGGTAACCAAGGTGTATACATATTCTTGAAAGAACATGGCATGAAATTTTTTTTTTTAACAGAATCTATTATTAAGTACAAAGAGAAAAAACACCATAAAAACTGCGATTTTTTAAGAAACGTTGACATGTAAGTTACGCTGATATTTATAAGTGTTATGGGGGAGTTACCCACTTAATAATGGACTCTTCTTTGCCTATATTAACCGAGAGTTAATTACTCTCGAGGTCGTGTGCAGGAGTGAGAGAGACTCTCGTGAGATAGAGTGAGCAAGGTCGACAGAGACTCTGGTTCCCAGTACGACTTCAGTTCAGCGCAGGCTATTATTACTTTCCTCTTTATATCTCTTTGTATCTCTTTGTATTTGTTTGCATTTCTTCTTGGCGTAATATATGTTCTTGAACCTACCATCTTGTTGACTTATTATTTTATGGTCCCATACCGGGTCCATATCAATAAAATACTTACGTTTGTAGATTTTATCAATTACTGCGCGAATACTTTAAGGAAATGCTCAAAAACTGGTCTCTGGCGATGGAGCGACTATAAACACGACTAAAATTATCTTCCGGTTGGTAATAATATATAAAAAGATACTAAGAATTAAGAATAGTGCTAAAGGATCAAATGGACCTTAAAAAGGGGGCGATTAAATAGGAGATAATAACAAACTCATCATGAATTACATCCGTTAGATGATTTCTAATCTCACAAGCATTAGAGAGCTCGACTCGTATTTCTCCCTTGACTGTGGAGAACTGAATTACCGTGCAATGTTGCATGTAAAATCAATCCACACTAAATACAACTTAGTCAACGTCTATCCATTTCACCTAATAATTAGTAGATATATCATCGGCTCCATGTTGCTACTGCTGTTTGTAAGAGTCCAATTAAATGTCGATGCATTTGTAGAAGATATCTGCATCCATTACACTATATATATTTAGGATTCGATATGACATACGATTGATCAGACATATGACAGAAAATAAGAAACAACGAAGACACCAAGGTAACCGGAATAAACATGTATTAACGAAGGTACAAATATTGGTAGAGATAGCATGTGAATAGAGGAAGAAGTTTTCTCCCTTGGTCTCTTAAGAAACGTAAAATGTTCACTGGAAGAAAGCCAATGAATGGTTGGTTGGAATAAAGTTCTGAAAAGAAGAAATACATACAGTTTGAGTTCCCATTGGAGTGTGTTTAGGGAAATGTGTGTGCACATGCATGTGTGTGTAAGTAATAATTTCGCGCTACTGTTTGCTACCTGTAAACGAGTGCAGGTGTGCATGTGTGAGTGAGAAACGCCATGTTCCCAACCACCTTGATGGCTGGAGTCCCACTGAAGCAACACGTGGAAATTCGCTACATAAATGGACGCGCCGTATGCGCGGGAATCACGTGAACACTGGATGACCAGTCCGGATTAACCACTCACTACCTGCTAACATAGCGTGTCTTGCAGATGAAAACAAGCATATAATTTAAAATGCATAGGAGTGAGCATAATAATGTGACACGATAACTAGGCGTATATTAAGTTGCTTTGTAAAATATGTATTTTATTATAATAGATTAAAATAGAAAATGTTTAAGAATAGAAAATAGTTTAAAAACGTGTTTCGTTTAACAAAAGTGAAAAAGAAGAGGAAAAATAAATAAATAAACGCTTTTTCTTTTATAAGGAAAATTGTGAAAAAGAAAATGGTATCAGATTACTGTTAAATCCTACCAGTCTTCCGGTAAATATTTGACTCAGTGATTTAATGTAATAAGAGATAAAGTTCAGGAAATAGGTTTTTGAATGACCAGATCAAAAGCTGTCTGTTACTCTATCTTGACCACACGTTAAGAATTTTCTGGCGGAAGCTTTATTAAGATAAAATGATAAAAAACAAAAACAAAAAGAAACCTGGAAACCGGATGTCTGCCGGGATGTTTATACATCAAAAGAAGGAAAATTTAAGTCGCCAATGCTTATCACCCGGTGGTCTAAAGCATTTCCGGATTTCCGGATTAATTTTGAATAAATACAGGTGATGTTTCCTAACCTATCGGTCAGATCAAGTGAATGAGTTAAGTTAGTCATTTAGTTGAGTGAGTAGAACCTCCGTTCGTCTTGTTTCGGTCAGTTCGGATTTGTTGATCTCCATTAATTAGAGTTAGAGCTGTGTGTCACATTCGCCTGCCCCAACCGAAAAGGCTAACTCTAAATGAAATAAAGCATCGTTTCAACTCATCCAAGTTGTGGAAGTTCGTTCCTTATAGTTTAATCTTGTACCCCCAGCTTGAGGCTCCTACATTTTCAACAAACTCCCGGCAATATCACAGCGTGGAGAACGGCCGCCGGAGAAATTGTTCGGACAGTCCACTGGGGTGTTACAATAATATTAAACAAATATAGATATGTGCGTGAGTGTGAAAGGATGAACGCTATACCTTCGTATTCGATCTCTTTTTTTCCAGAAAGTATTTTACAAGAGCCGCTTTTTAATAAATTGATTCCTATTTCGTTTATAGGGAATAAAACCATTCACATAATTATTGTGTCGAAACCTTCTCCTTCTTCCCTCGTTCATCTCTTTCAATTGAAATATTTTCATCCTCTCTTTTCCCTCTTTCTTTTTCTCTTTTCTACTTTCTTTTTCTCTTTTCTACTTTCTTTTTCTCTTTTCTTCTTTCTTTTTCTCTTTTATTCTTTCTCTCTTTTCCCTCTTTCTTTTTCTCTTTCCTTTTTTCTTTTCTCGCTTTCTTTTTCTTTTTCTACTTTCTTTTTCTCCTTTTCCTTCTTTCTTCTTTCTTTTTCTCTTTTTTCTCTTTTCTTCTTTCGTTTTCTCTTTTCCTCTTTCTTTTTCTCTTTTCTTCTTTTTCCTTCTTTCTTTTTCTCTTTTCTTCTTTTTCTTCTCCTCTTTCTTTTCTCTTTTCTTTTTTCTTTTTCTCTTTCCCTCTTTCTTTTTCTCTTTTCTTCTTTTTCCCTCTTTCTTTTTCTCTTTTCTTCTTTTTTTCTCCTCTTTCTTTTTTCTTTTCTTTTTTCTTTTTCTCTTTCCCTCTTTCTTTTTCTCTTTTCTTCTTTTTCCCTCTTTCTTTTTCTCTTTCTCCTCTTTCTTTTTCTCTTTCTCCTCTTTCTTTTGTCTTTTCTTTTTTCTTTTTCTCTTTCCCTCTTTCTTTTTCTCTTTTTTTCTTTTGCCTTATTTCTTTTTTCTTTTCTTCTTCCTTTTTCTCGTCTCTATCTTTCTTTTTCTCTTCTCTATCTTTCTTTTTATCTTTTCTTCTTCCTTTTATTTTATACAAATAACGAAAATACGTAGAGTTTAAATCTCTTTACAGCCAACATAACTAAAAAGAGACAAATTGCCATTCATTGACTTTTTGTATCTTTTATGTATTTATTAATTAACATTGCAGTGAAATATCATTCAGACTAACTAAGTCTCACTACATCAGTCGCAATGCCATAGACAATTTTATTCACGTAAGATGACTTCACATGCATTCTGTATTAAACGCGTTTGTTTCATTCGTTGAAAGATAAGAGGAATAAACACTAATCAATCATTAAGCAAATATCCAAAAAGATTTACATGTATAAAGACAACAAAATTGTTAGAATAAAAGTATATTCTTAGTGTTTAAGTTCAGCGGTAAATACGTGACTGTTGATAAGAGCAGCTATAGAAGTTATAGTAGAATTATATAAAGAAATTGAAAGCGTTGTCACATTCGAGATTAGAAATTTTTTTAATGTCGTCCGATGGAAAACCGATGAAAAGATTCGAGAAGGATATATTCATATCTTTGTCAGACCAAATTCTTAAAGAATTTTTTTCATAACAATGCCGTTTTTAACAGCGCCGTTGTCGATAGTGACACAAGACAATAAAAAGAGCTATTGATAAATTTAAAGAATAAAGCAATAAGTGAAATTTGATTTGCACTTTACAAAAATATAAAATGAGAGAAAATAAGGGAAACTTTATCGAATAAATTATAAAATAAAAAAGAAATCATAATTTTCTTCCTGTGCTGGTGTTTCTTATTTTAATTCAGCCAAACGGATAAAAGGGTGAGAAAAATAGTCACTGCTTAAATAAATCACGTCACGTGAAAAAAAGTGCAATTGAATAAATGGAGCTCAAAGATTCACGAAAATGATCATTGGAATGGAAAAAGAAACCTTTTTCAGGTGCCATCTTGAGAATAAAAAGGATTATTGGAGCACGATCTTATAACCAATCTTTACGATAAGTTTTTTCTTATACATGCCTTTCTCTGTCTCTCTCTGTCTCTCTGTCTCTCTCTATGTATATATATATATATATGTGTGTGTTTTTGTGTGTGTGTATGTGTGTGTGTGTGTGTCAGTGTATTTTGATATCAACTTTTCATTTCTAAAGATATTTTCAGACTTTATTTTATTAAATTCATCTATAATTTGAGTCATTCTTTTTTTTTTCCAGAGAGAAAATGGTCGAGACATATATATCTATATATATATATATCAGCATGCAGTGTGGGTATAGAAGAATCCAAAGGAGTATCCTGTACATACAGTGGTAGGATAACTCTCTCAGAGAGCTCTAAATATATATGTATATAAATACATATAGAACAAATATAAGAAAAATTAAGGCAGACACGTTATTTCATGGTAAATTGTCTGTATTTTACAAAGGATTTTCCACTAAAGATTCGTGTAAAATCCTTTGTAAAATAAAGACGGAAGCTGATGATGGTTCGCATGAAATAGGCCTAAACTTCCGATTTACCATGAAATAACGTGTCTGCCTTAATTTTTCTTATATATATATATATATATATATATATATATATATTTTAAATTACAATTATTACAATTACAAAAATTAAAACAAAACGTTTGTCTTCAACCAAACTGCATATACACACACGCGCATACACACAAAAGCTCGCACACACACGCACGTACACACACAGGTGCACACGTACAAGCGGGCGCACACACACGCGCACACACACACGCACACACACACACACATATATATATATATATAAACGTTATTTCAATGAATACACATGTTTGAGTTAACAGCCTATTTTTTTAAACTTGTATGTGCATTCAAAACCCTTAATAGATAAAATAATATGCTCCCTGAACTTGCACATTCCCTAGATCTGAAACCCATCGAGATATTTTGGGACATTGTAAAAAAGCCTATTTATGAGGACGGTGATAATTTCTAATCGATAATTAACTTGAGAAATATTAATTTTTTGAAATACTTTTGTTTACAGTAGACTGCTTCAGATATCTTAGATTATGAAAATGATATCAGTAAATAATAAATTATATCATATTATATAATATCATATCATAATACAATATATTAAAAATATAAATTTTCTACCTTTAAGTTGCACCCGGTTAACATGAACGTTTTTTTTTCTCGTTCTCACGTACCTTCATATTGATTATTTGCGACGATTATTTAAAAAATGGAACAGCCTGTATAATTTTTTTTTACATATTCAAGCTTAAACTAGATTCTGTTTCCTTCTACAACATAAGATTTTGAGATTTTTCGCATAAACAAATGTTTTAGAATTGACAGACTGTTTGTGACTTTTCAACCATTAGTTTTATAATTTATTTTGACAATCCATTCTTCAGGACCCAACATGAACAAATCAGAATGAAGCAACTGTTAATGAATGAAAACATAACAACGCTGTCTTAAAGGCAATCGTGAGTTCAAGATTTTACTCATTTTTGCATCATGTTCATGTTTATAGTCTTTGGATTTGAACGTCACAGTCACATATTTGAATATGAGGCATTTTTTGAGAAATTAGGTTTGTTCTAAGTATTAGAAAGAGGTTCACTAACCAAAGAAAGAGAAATAAAATTAATTTCAGTGAATTCCTAGCGTTTCACAAACAAAAATAAACAATGAATATTGCATCCAAATGAAAACATACATTTTTGGTTAAAAATCTACTTGTGATAATAGCAATGATGTTTTGTTATTATTCTCAAAATATCTGTTTAAAAACCGACGCTATTAACCATTTGAAGCTGAGCAGTTTATTGACATATACCTGAATGCCTGGTTGAGAGACTATAGTCATGGACAGAAGAGCTGAACAGCAGCGAATGAGATTGGGTGATCCGTGCTTATCAGATGATCAGGGCACAAAGTGTTAAAATAAACAAATATAAAGAAATAATTGATTTCATTATTTACGTTTTAAAATTATTTCAAATCATGGTGGTGTATTGTGACTAAAAATATTTTTTTCAATTTATTTTTCTCATTATTATATGTTGGGGTGCAATGGATATCAGCTATGAATGAGAAATGAGAGAGCCCAGTTCGAATTCTCTTTGAATTCGTTGCATTCACTTACGCGCAAATACCCTTATACAGTTATGGGTGAAATGGCAGAACAAATTCGGTTCTATAGCCCTGGTTAGCAACCAGTGTACCGCAAAAAACAATGGTAACCTATTGCGGGATAATCTTATGCCCAGACAGTCATGTCTCGAAAGAGACATGATCACCCAAAAGATGTATCACGTGTGGCACTTAACTGACTGACACTCTTTTCTAATTTTATAAGATTGTTAATTACTAAAAATATTAAAATCATACATCGAAATCTTTGAAACTATCTTTTCCGCATTCCAAAATTCATTTTAATGTTTGACGCTTTGGTGACAACATGATGCATGATTTATTTGCATTATTTTGAAAATTTGTCTAAAATTTTATGGATTCCTGACGCGCAATAAGCAATTTTTAATTATTTATTTTTGTTGTCCTAATCTTCTGTTTTATAAAATGTTACCATAAAGCAAAATCTCTTGCGTTTATATCTTTACTGTAAATGAAGTCATTAAAAAACAGAAATAATTTATCCGTATTAATCGCAATGTTATCCGGTTTCATTTCCTGCGTGTTACCGATGAAAGATTTTAAGACTGTGTCTCTTCCAACAACGACAGCTGCCGAACCCTAATTGTTATTTTAGCTTTCAATGTGCAGATCTAACTCTTTAGTTCTGTTTACAAATGATAATGTTTTATTTCATATAGTCGACCTCAGTGCCCAAGATACATCGGCCATGTTGCTGAGTGAATCAGAAACTAATTGGAGTGCTGGCAACGTCGAAGGAAAGGCAATCTATTTTTCCAATGCCATCTTCATGTAATTTGTAATAAGAGAGCATTCATATCCGTTTACCCATTGGCTGAATTATTTGCTCGACATAAGCCTTAATATCTATAAAGAATCAAACGAACAAAAGAAAATAAGATTCGTCAGCTACGACCTTTTAAACATCGACGATAAACATCATTTTTCATTCTTGTGCGAGCTTTCTTGACAGGATGGCTCATCGGAATTCGAGTGTAAACATCAACCAACGCCATTTTTGTGAAAAATTCCCATTAATAATGTTTGCGCAGATCTTTATCCTCTCTATTGCTTTCTTTAGTTTGTTTTTCATATTTTTACTTCATCTTTTATTGCCGATTTTGTCTGGCCGCATCTTTCGTTCTCATTTTCTTAGACGTTTTTCTTTTAATTTACAAAATTTGGCTTTAATTTACCAGATCTTTTTCCTTTATTTTCAACCTAGTTATTTAAAGTATCATATTGAATACGAAGTTAAAAATCAATAAGCACACACACACACACACACACACACACACACACACACACACACACACACACACACACACACACATATAATGTAGTAATGAACTTAAACACAGTAAGTCAACACTAATAATAACAGACTAAATATCCGAAAATAATGCTAACAGTAATATAAACCGTCTTCTAACCCGGCGACGACTACCTCGTGGGTTAAATAAAGGGGGAGAAAAAAAGAAACAAACAGCACACAAGAAAAATACGTCTAGCGCTCGTTTGAAAGAAAAAGACCCAAGACGAAACCTTAACGGCAAAGTAACCGATACGAAACTACGAAAGTACGAAAGTAGAGCAGAATACAATACAAAAATCTAGAATTGTAGGTGGTGGCTCAATTCTAGATTTTTGTAGTATATATATATATATATATATATATATATATATATGTGTGTGTGTGTGTGTGTGTGTGTGTGTGTGTGTGTGTGTGTGTGTGTATAATAGATAGAAAAGAACTCATTGGACTCCATAAAAATGGAGGACGATTTTTGAGTATCTTCTTTACTTGCACAAAATCAAAAACCATTCTTCGGCATGGAATACACAAATAGAAAATATTTTTTTTCATTTCTAGAAGTTCTTGATAATATTTTGGCAACTAGAAATTTCTGAAATATTTCCGAAAAAATCATAATAGTTCTTTAAATCGCCGATCATACAATTATCTCCTCCTATTTTCAGAAATATCAAGCGCTGAAATCATTTCTCTTTTCCTGTTGTTGTATTTTTCTGAATTGTTTCTTACTTTGACTTTTCAGTGTCATTTTAAACAAAGATTATCTTTTTAACCAACTCCCATACAAGTTTATTATAAGATTCACTCGTAAACCGCAAAATGATTTAGTTAAATAAAAAAATACTATCTTCAAGTCTTTCTAAGTAAAACTTTTCACGAATTTTGCTATAATATGGAAACGGGTGATATTCTGGGCCTAGAAATTCACGATATTCATCTAATCTTTTTAACTTAGAGTCAGTAGTTCTTACACAAGATTCAGACTACGAATACAAATGCTCTGGAGTGTTCATAACAGATAACAAACTTGGTCTAACCTAATCTTTCTAATAATTATTCCTGTATATAGTAAGAAAAACCATCTAAGCCAACGACTGCTTCTGATATTCGAAAAGGAGTCATTGCTGCCATGTCAAACGGAGCTGAACCTAATTTTTACATAAAATATTTATCTTTGATTTGTAGGAAAGTACATACATTTCTAATTAAGTGTTTTTCTGCCTTAAAGAATTTTGAACTGACCTTTAACCTTACCATTCGGTTCTGAGTTGTGTACGGTTATATATGACTTTAATTCAAGATGGATTCTCAAAAAATGTTGATAGATTGATTTGCTTTAGGAGGAAAAAGACTTGAGGCTCATTTCTTTTCAAAATAGAATTTATAACGTAGACCTGAAATGGAAAATGCCGATGCTTCTTATATCCAAAGAGATTTAGAAACAAAGATGAAAATAAACAACTAGTCAAAATTTCCAAGTTTTTCTCAAACCTCATAATTATGAGGCACAAGATAAACGAAAAAATGTACTTCTTCTATGTGCCCTATCCTTTCAGGACGTAGGCGATCATAGCTTTCCACATCTCCCTATTTCTGGTGGCTCTTAGCACGCTTTCTCCTGTTACACCATGCAACCCTCGTTCCATCATCTACCTGATTAGATCCTTCAAATATGTTGTCCGTTGCTTTCCCTGACTCCTTTTCCCTCTATCTGGCCTGTTAGTATCAGGTTCTCCAAGCCCTCTTTCCTTATTGTATGCCCCAGGAACTTCAGCTGTTTCTTCCTGATGCTCAGTATTAATTTTTGTTTCCATCCTTTTCAAAACCTCATCATTGCTCACATGCTCGATCCATAATATTCACAGCATCCTTCTGTAGAACCATATTTCAGTTGCTTCAAGTTTTTCCTTCATCTTCGATGATATTGTTCAGCATTCACTGTAATATTGAGGACTGACATATCATAGCAATCCAGTACTATCTTCTTTGTTTCTAGCAAAATTGTCTTGTTTCTTAATACTTTACTCAACGTTTGGAATGCTTCCTTCGCCATGCTTATTCGCCTTCGGATCTCTGTGTCACACTTTCCGTCTTCTGTTAGAATACTTCTAAGGTATTTAAATTTTTGTATCTGCTTGATTTTAGTATCCCCCACCTGTGTTTGGCATTTTTTGACTGCTCTTTTTACTGATGACCATGAAGAATGCTAAAAAAAAGGCAACTTGTAAAATTCGAGATAAACCTAAATTCCGAATTACCTAAATTAAAAATTAAACAAAGCTTAAATTTTCATGAAGGTCTCAATGTAAAAACCTATGTCAGGTATGTTTGAGCGAAGAATATTTTAACAATACTTGGTCAGTTGAGTGGCAGCTGAGAAGGGTAACGTTTATATGTCAGGTTATTCTTTTTTTAATACAGGTTACGAAAGGCTATACATACGAAATTTTCAGATTACGAAACGCCTCTTCGTAAAAATATTGCCTCTTGTTACAAAAGAAGTTTCAAGATACGAAAGGCGAAAATTTCAAAATACTTCCTCATTCTCAATAATGCCTCTGACCACCCGCTCGGCCTCGAAGATGATACTCTGAAGTTCTCGTTTATTAAGGTGCTGTACCTTCCACCTAACCTCACTTCTGTCCTCAAGCTCATGGGCCAATAAACTCTACACGAAACACCTGTTTAAGAAGTGTTTCGACATCACTGAAAACACCCAGCTTACCCTTCGTGAGTTTTGGAAGCAGCACTTCGATATTGTTGTTTGCCTCAAAATAATCGACATGGCTTGGCAGGAGGTGACCAAACGTACCCTTAATACGGCTTGGAGAAAGCGGTAGCCCGATGCTGTTGCCTTACGAGATTTTGAGGAGTTCGAGATGGAACCGATTAGGGCAATTATAGGGTAAAAAGCGTCTCTACTTACGAAATTTTTGCGTTACGAAACGACTTTCAGAACGAATTAATTTCGTAAGTAGAGGTTCGATTGTAAATACTGATGAATTAGAAGTTTTTAATTACTAAAAAAGCAAGGATAGTCGTTAGTTTATATATATAAAAATTTGCTAAGGAAATATTTGCAATTGTTTTGCTACTATTTGCAAAATAAACGTTGCAATTTCTTTTGCTTTAACCGTTTAATTATGAGTCAATGGTGGAGATGGAAGCGACGAAGAACGGAAATTAAAAAAAAATCAGTATATTTAGAAAGCAATTATATTTTTATCTTAAATATTGTTGAGAATTATCAGAGAATACTGATTCAATAAAAGAAATATCACCATCTTTTGGAAAATAAAAACCTGTAATCAAAATAGCCGCTTCATATTAATCAGATAATGATACCCCTAAGCATTTGATAAAGCGTCCAAAGTATTTATTAACGTTTTGTTACAATTAACTTCGAGATTAAAAAAACAAAAACAACTAAGAGTAGAACAACCTAATTTTAGGAATAAAAATGGTATACATATCTATATAGCTATCTTTATATATATATATATATATATATATATATATATGTGTGTGTGTGTGTGTGTGTGTTGTGTATTTACACAGGAATCTGACTTTTATGTACGTTTAAGTAAAAAGGTCAGACAAATTGCTGCGGTTAAGTGTTATTTTTTAGACAGTTTTTTCTGATTTTATCATTTTTATTTTTCAGAATATAAGTTATATAAAAATTGCTCGAATATTTTATTCATCCAAGCGCTTTCGGCTATACTTTTAAGCATTATCAGGAAATCATTTTATTTTACATTTAACTGAATATATAGATTGTTTATATATGTATATTGACCACAATATACTTCTTGCCTATACGTTCTTAAACGTTCCATTTAGTAACCTTCTACCGAGTAGATCTTAGGCCTTGTATTGGGTAAACAATATATATATATATATATATATATATATATATATATATATATATATATATACGAGCAGTATAGCCCAGCGTTGCTCGGGTGTAATGAAAGCTTTAAAACTAATCCATAGCCCTGGAGCTCAGACTCAGCCTAAAGAATATTTGTGTGAAGTTTGGTGAGAATTAGATAAAAAATGTGGATTTGTATAAAGGACATACAGACAGATAAACAGACACACACACAAACATTTTGCCTTATATATATATATATATATATATATATATATATATATTATCTATTTTCTTCACCATTGTAAGAACTGCAACCTTGAAACTTCTGAATATCGTTTCTTATGTCTTTTTCTATGAGTGTATGAAATTTGATTAAAATCGGACCACTCTTTCTATAACCCGATTTTTTCGATTATCAATTTTCGATATTTATCAGGGGTACCTCCACACAAAATCTAGCTAAGAACACTCGCAAATGTTTATAGTACAACTGTGTAAATTTTCAAGAAAATCGGTTCAGCCGTTTCAGAGTTTATAGGTAACGGACACACAGATAGACACATACACACACAGTTCCATTTATAAATAAGTTCACACACACACACACACACACACACACACACACACACACACACACACACACATATATATATATATATATTTTAATCCGAAGTGGAAGAGTAGGAAGGTAAATTCCAAGAACCTGATTCTAATCAATATTAAAAAATTTTAATATTAAAATGTGATGCAGGCAGAGACCTCAATGTATTAAATTTATTTAAATTCCAAGTCCCCAATTTCTTGTTCCGAGTCGATATCCACTGCATCACAACTTGTTCCTTACCTCCTCTCCTGGTTGTTGCTGATCATCACAGCTCTGTTCTCTTGGCAGGTCGGATGACGCTATAGAATCTGATTAATATTTCATTTGTGTTGTCGGTTAGATATGACCCTCTTATTCACTTCTTTATGTTACCGGCCTAATGTTTGGCATTAATTCTGTGATTCGCGCGCCTTTTGAAGTGAAATTTGTCACCTTCCTTTTGAAAAATGTGCCACTAAAGTTTCTTCTTGAGTAGAAAACGGCATTGATTCCTTTGTGCTATACCGGAAATAACATCTCCAATATTTTCCCTGGTGCACACCTGCCTTTTCACAGGAATCTATTGTTTTCCGGCCGTGCCAACGTCACAACAGACACCTCTTTATGTCCCCTCATAATAATTGCAAGCGTTTCCTCGAAGAGAGAAGTCTTTGTTCATAGCTAACGAGGCGCTTTATTGTCTCTGAAAGTTTGGTTATTCCTCCTTCTTTCACCCAGTTTGAGGAGTTATCAGTGGCTGATGAAGCAATTTGTTTTGTTCGTATATTCTCTTCCAATACTGCACGTGACTCATCTGGAGTATCTTTGCAGAAATATCTACTCTATTATATGCATATAGCTCTTTCCATGGTTCTGTTATCATCTATAAAATGAATCTCATTAGTGGTATCCATGTAATACGTCTAAAGTAATATTCTCAGGAACCCCTGTTCTCTGTAAAATTAAATTAAATTCTTTGCTGCTTGTTACTTTGCTTTTATTGAGTTTCGGTCTTTAAGAACTCAGGTGAACTGTTTGATCCTTCTAACCATTGGCTTATTTGCCTTCTACTAATTTTTAATAACGTATTGATTAAATAAATACTGAAATAATTTAACATCCCACCTCGAAGTATATGGCTTTCACTTCTCTTGGTCAGCAGTTATAGCGGAAAGAGTATGTCAAGATTTAGATATGAATGGTAAAGCTTGGGCTTTGAGTATCCCGAAGACATTTGTCCGGGTTTGACATGCTGGTCTTTATAAATTGAAAGCTAATAGGATTTCTGGACAAATCTTTGATCAGATTTAATCTTCGTTATCAAGCCTGGAAATGTAACGATCGATCTTCTAGATATTTTAGCATTAATGCGAATGTCTACAAGGTCCTATTCTTGAAGCTATGTTGTTCCTAACTTTCATAAACGGCATTCTCGATGTCATTAATTTTCAACTCGGTATCTATATCAATGGCACAACTATTTTTTCCTGTCTTAATGATAGGTCTGATCTGTTTGACAAAATCAAATGACCTAAAATCTGTTGTTAACAGAACTAAGAAATGTCTTATTAACTGTATCGCCTTGAAAACAAAACTGTTCTCCTTTAATCGTATTAGATAACTTTTTTGTCTTACAACAGCATAACTGATGACAGCCTTTAGGAGAGAGATTTCTTGCATCGTCTTAGCCTCAACTTGTTCGCTGGCATGAAGATTATATTGAATTAATTGCTAGCAAAGTTGATTCACTGTGTCGTGTTAGACAATTTTACTCGCCAGAATCTATAGTTCAGATTTATAAGTCAACCATTCGACCATGCATTGAATATGGCAGTCACATTTGGTCTGCTGTTTATGCTACACATATAGAGATTCTTAATAAAAATTTAAAAAATCTGCAAATTTATCGGTCCTGACCTGGCATCTCAGTATCAGTTTTTTTCCCACCGCTATAACATAAATTCTCTGTACGTTTTCTATCAATTTTTTCATGGGAATTGTTCTTTTCTCTTAGAAATTGAAGCACTAGAATTGCTTTTTGGATCTCATCATTTTATATATTCATTCCATATTTGTAGTATCCTTTTATTGTTTTTATTGTGAATGTTTTTTATTCAATTATAGACATCTTATCGATGAGCACATTTTCAGACCTCGTATTTCTTTTATTTTTTGCATGTTCTCTTGCGTTTGTGTTTGTGTATCTTCAAACTCTGTTTCCTAATAGAGTGAGCTGTAACATATTAAACTTTTTCCCCTTGTGCGTTTTCAATGTTGTGTTCAAGATGGCCTCCAAACCCTGAAAAATTCCCATTACTCTTTTATTAATATGTATTCGAGTCGAAGGGCTGCAACAATTAATACTGTCCGTGAGAGCAATTCAAAAGTTTACTATAGACACGCTAGCAGAAGGCTATGATTTTTAAGATGGCGGCGTACAAGACTGTTGCCAAGTGAAATCTTTACAAATGCTGTGTATTTGTTAAATATTCATTCTAGTCAAGTTGCGTAAGATAATAAGGAATAATGAATTAAAAATCTACAGGTTTTTACTTGTGCTTTTTAAAAAAGATGTCGAAAGTGGCCGCTAAATCATTATAAATGATCATTAAACGTTTTAAATTTATCCTAAACGAAATATCGAAAAAGGTTTTAATATTATTCGCTGAATTAGATAATATTTTAAAAGCTTATTATAATTTCGCTTGCAAAAACGAATAGTGTATGAGATGGTCACCAGCCATCTTCTTGAAATGTTGTGGTTATGCGGAAAATGTTCATTCTGGTTAGATGACTGTGAACATTGAATCGAAGTAGAGTTAAGGAAATTTTTCTCAGTTCGGTAGGCTCAAGAGTAAGCAACAAAAAATAGTAGTAGAGAGAAGGTCACGTGATATGAAAATATTTTCTCACAAATCATAGTTAATTTGAATTGAATTTAAAGACTTAATTTCCAAGCTAATAATAAGATAGTTTAAATTGTTTTATTATTTATTTCTTAATAT
The DNA here is from genome assembly GCA_037127315.1 of Ascarosepion bandense. NCBI lineage: Eukaryota > Metazoa > Mollusca > Cephalopoda > Sepiida > Sepiidae > Ascarosepion > Ascarosepion bandense. The sequence goes on from JBBBDQ010001492.1 coordinate 321,069, forward strand.
TTAATCGATTTAAGCCTGACAGCTCGAATCTAAGTTACTAAATCAGCACAATTCAAGAATTGTAACTTAGTTACGTAGCACGACTGCTTCTTCTTTGAGACAAGTCAGCGGTGAAGAATAAAAGACAACACTAACGTCATTCACAGTCTCATAACATGTGATGAAGAATATTCATATATTAGCGTGATTTTTCACTTTTCTTAAGAATTTCAATTTCTATGACATCTAAAAAGTAATTATTTTGTTATAAACTCAACAGTGAATAAACAACACATTTTAAGTATGAAAATGTTATAATTCATAATGTACTCCAATAAATCAAAGCATATAGCCTTCTATTAGTAAACGTTATTATATACTGTAAATAAATTGCCATGTTTAATATTTAATTATTTGGAGTTTATTTTGGTTTATAAAATTAAAATATGACAAACCAACTTACGTTAGTTCAGCTCATATTCTTTATTTTTCTTTTATGACTGTTATATTTTCTTATAGATTTATATGTGATTTTAACAAATCAATAACTTACCCCAGTCTAGCCATATAATGAAAAGTAAAAAATTCAAGATGGCGTCTAAAATGACTGTAATTTTAATTTCTCAAAATTAAAATTATTCCTTTTTTATTCTTCCTCGAAAATATTTCTGCTTTTAAACCACATGTTTTGTTAATATAGGAATCATGTTATCATATTCAGGTTATAGCAATTTTTTAAATCAAAGAATGATCGCAGATACTGAAAATACAGTTGATGTTCATCAGATGAAAACTATTTCTTTTGGCAATAGTATCCCGATAAAATCATGCAAAGTTAGATGGTGATATAATAATGATTTTTAAATGATGGATATGACTATAACTGGTAACGATCAATAAGTGCTAATTACTGGAAGCCGTTCCGGTTTTTTGGTTATATGTCTATCAAGAACATGACGAGGATCACTAATATCATCATCAACTTCCTCATCAATGTATATATAATTTGCCACAATAATCATGTAAGGGTCTACAGCATTAAGCAGTTCAGTTTTAATAAGCAATAGGAAATACAAAACCAACATCGGCACTTGATGGACTAATGAAAGCAGTAAGACTAACTCAGAAAAGGTTTGGTTTGGTTGGTTTGTTGGGGTTTTATGGCATATAAATCACTATGGGTCATTTAATGCCAAATCAACTTTACACTTATATATTAAATATACATAATTTGTAAACATAATTTAAGGATAACGTCCTTAGTCTTTTGCTCGTTTACTCTTACTCGTGTAAATAGTTTCAAAAGTTTCTATCTGACATGAGTTAGTTTATTTAATATAAATAATTAATTTATTTGAATAGCCAATTGATGTAATTATTTCTCACTACCAGATTAAGTTGCAGTGATTAAAGACCCAAAGTAGTACTATTCAACAGTTGGTTGATTGTTTGAATTTTTATGGTATATCAACCTTGATCGGTTGAGTTTGAGCTTTGTTTAACGGAATATCAACTTCTGTGGGTTATTTAATGCCCAAAAGGTGGGGTTTTAAGGTTTTTTTTTTAATGTTCGGTTATAGCGAGAAAGTTGATTTTGTTGAAAAATTTGTTATTATTAATTTTTTCTTCAAAAGTGTTTTATGGTAACAATTATTATTATTTTTTTCTTCAAAAGTGTTTAATGGTAACAATCTTTTTCCTTCAAAAATGTTTTGTTGGTAATATCTTTAATTCAAAAACGTATATTTTTCAATAAAAGTTTATTTTTATACTTTCATAGAGTTTTGACGTCAGTCTGAAGGTCAAACTAATAGCTGGTCCATAACTGGGACCCTATCAGGTGTTACCACCCCGGGTCAGGGTGGACCTGGGAATAACAACAATTAAGAAGTGCTTCTATGCTCCTCATAACCTCTCAATCAGAGGCCTTGCTGCTCGATGCAGTTTATTGTCATACCCAGGACCCTCAGAAAAGGATTAATATTTGTCTTTCTACAGAAACCTATTTGCACTTTCAATACTTAGTTTTGACTCAGACTACGTTGCTGAAACTTTGGCTATATTAAAAAAATCATTCATGTTGCATATAAATAGGCAGTGGTTAAATAATCAGCAAGTGGTATCTTTGGTTTGCTGAGAACTACTGAAGCCACCAAGCAATACTCGTACAATGTGTATCTACAAGTCCTGAAGTGGCTGGATTGATATTAACCTCGCAAGAACCGGTGGTTGGCATCAAAAGAAAACGACATGGTTTCGATAGCCACTGAGCAGCGACATTCTCTTTATACGCTGATATCGGTTGTGGCTATGAAATAGGTATAAAAACACTCGTGGTCGCAGAAATGATATATGCATCTATTGCATGGGGCAAACGTGCAGTAAAATTGCTGCACATTTTTTAAATGATGAGATTGAAAACATCAGATAAAACAATTATTATAATAAATTCTATTTTCTTTTCAATTTTCCATTTCATATAAAACTGAGCAAAGTGGACACTTGAACACTTTTAATGCTATTCTTCATGAAAGGAAAATAGCCAGTTTATATACATGCCACTTCATATAAATATATCTTACAGGTTTTACCAATTTTATTGTGAAGAGATTAAGTTGAATAACAAAATCTAAAATAGTCTATATGTCCAAGATTTATATTTCGAATACTATTTAACGGTGTCCTAAAATTATGAGGGGGACTTATTCATTTTGACGTAAAAACCCTTGTAGTTCTCGAGTAGGAAGTCATCTTGTTCTAACCTGTTTTTTTTTTCACTCAACATTAGAAAACCTTAAAAGCGAGCTGACAGTAATATCTTGGAGAATATCACGCATATACCCGATGCATATTTTCTGATTTTTATTTTGCGAAGCTCTCAATTTTAAGCTTCAGTTTGGTCAGCATCTTTTCTGTTTTTTATTTTCATTTTTATTAGCACCCGGAGCATCGCTGCTCTTATTTCTCTTTGTCACACAAGTTGTAAGTCGTGTGGTGATGCTCTGCTCGGCTCTACTCGGCTTTGCTCGGTCAGCGTCAGTTTAGCAACAAACGTCTGGAAAAATGAGCTTAACACAACGTACAGGAGTCAATTGATGAACAATACATTGATAACGGTCACGTTAAGACAATATATAGATATATACTTTTATAAAGAGTACAACGTAGAGCGTTATATTGTAATAGTTGTTACAATGGTTTATAAATTCATAGTATCACTGCACAAATATTTTCGCGTTTCGAAGCTGACTATGTGTCTAGGCTGCTTCTTCTTCAGGTGATCTAGTTGGTATGAAAATTATGTAGTTGAAAAGACCGTTTACTTGTGGCGGATTTGTTTATTTTAGGTGAAAGTGAGGTTGGGTTGTAATTTGAATTCTGTTGACCTTTTTAAGTTCTTAGGGTAAGGTGTTTGGTGGGTGGCTAAGTTCAGGATAGGTTTTCCTATTTATCTTGTCTGGGTGTTGCTTGGTGGCGCCGTGGGTGTTGTTATTTGGTTTGGTGGTTGGTAGGTGTTGTTTTGTTTTTGGGCTGGTTAATTCTTCTTTAATTTTGGTTATTTTGTATTGGGGTATGTGTTTTTTGTTTTTAGTTTTTTAGTTTTTTACAGTGTCGATTTTTTTTTTACAGTGTCGATATTTTCTTTTATTTTTCTACTATTTTGCGGTAGTTGGACTTATTGCTGGTGTGGTATGCGGTTTGTTGTCTTTTGTTTCTACGTTTTTTGTTCGGTTTATTATATAGGGTTGGTTATGTGTATGTTTTGCATTTTTTGGGGGATTTCGTGGAATGTTTATTTTTTAATTTAAATTTTAGCGAGAACTATTTGCGATGTTTGCATAGTACTGCTAATTCGTCTCTACGGTTTAATAGATCGCTACTGTTGGGGTATTGTAGAATGTGTAGCTTTTCACTTAGACATAAAGGGCAGATGCCGTCAAGTGAGTTGCAAGTTATAGTTTTTTCTAGGATTTTTCATTTTACTTTGGATTTCTGTTTTGAATCTTTTAGCTTCCAAAAGTATGTAGAAAGGGATGATTGGTTTCAGTATAAGCTGTTTTTAAATGAGGTTAGGTGCATGTACCAGCGCTGCTTAAAAGTGTTCGTAGTTGATCTGATATACACTCTATTTATAGTTGGATTTTCAATAGATGTTATGTTGCATTGATAGATTATTGAGTTTGTTTTAGATTTATTTTGTAGTGTGCAGTTACTAGGGTTTCTACAATTGCACGTGTTTTCGTTGTTGTGTTTGATTGTATTTTTTTTTAATCGTGTCACCCCAAGCAAGGCATTCCACTGCGCATATAGCGCAGGGGGCTACATAGAGGGATTGTGTATAGGAAATGTCAGAAGGAGGGTGATAGACGACTTAGGATGTACATAGGGAGAGAGTTGGAGAGAGTGGGTGTGAGATAGTGTGTTAGGAGGTGTCTATTGACCTTACATTTAAACTCCTGGAGGTTGTAGCCGTCGGGGAAGCAAGCATGCGGTAGGGAATTCCACAGGCGGGAAGTGCGAGGAAAGAAGCTGTTGGAGTAGAAATTGCGGTTACATTTCATCGGTTTCACTGTAAAAGGGTGGGACCTAGTTGCCAATCTAGTATCTCGTGCAAATTCACATATAGGGGGCACCAGTGATTTAAGTTCGTCAGAGCAGAAGCCATGAAAGTATTTATAGAAGAGGCACAGGGAAGCCACGTCACGCCGGTGAGAGAGATAATGCAGGCGGTCAGCTAAGTCGGTATCAATCACATTACAGATTTTCCGCTGTATTTTGTCAAGATCCCCGAGGAGACTAGAAGGGGCACCCGACCAGATGTGGCAGCAGTACTCAATACACGGGCGGATGGTGGATTTATATAATTGCAGGATAGATTCAGGCGGAAAGCATTTCCGGGCCCTGCAGAGAGCCGACTTTCATAGCTGCGAATTTAGCAATGGATTCGACGTAGTCATTCCACTTGAGGTCCGCTGAGAGTGTCAGGCCAAGCAGGCATAGTGATTTACTCTCTGGGTGCAAGCCTGTTCCATGCTAATAGGAGGGAGGTGCGGTTGTCGAGAGCCTGGTATATATACTCGGTGATGGTCGTTAGCATATCAGTAGTGGACCTGGTGAAGCGGAAGCCATACTGTTTGTCCGAGAGGAGCCCGTGGGCTGTGAGATACTGAACGACCTCGGCATTGATATTGGCTTGGAACACTTTACCGAAGATCGGAAGAAGGCTGATAGAGCGGTCCGATGGTTCACCAGTGTTCTTGAATATTGGAACCACAGAAGAAGACTTCCAACAGGCAGGAAAGCAGGAGGAAGATAGGCAGAGGTTGTAGAGCTTAGAATGGATAGAGGAGAGTTCAGGGGCACAATTCTTCAAAACTATGATTGGGATTCCATCCCTACCACTTGCTTTGTGAGGGTCCAGTTTTGAGATTTTGGTTGTCAGTTTTATTTTGATCTGCGTGTTAATTTAGGATATATTTGTTGTGGTTTGTTATGATTTTTTCTTGGTTGTTTGTGCAACTGTAGCTTAGTTTAAGTGTATTTTTGTTGAAGATTTGACTAAGAGGGTTATTTGTGGGGAAATGTTTTTTAATTAAGTTCAGGAACTTTTGTTCTAGCTTGGTGTTGATCATTTGGTTGAAAGGAGGTGTGTACCAAATGATTTTTCTGTTTCTATTTTTCTTGTTGTGGTTATTGTTTGTTATGTATTGGATGTTTTGGTTTCTGTAGCCGCCCTTTTTAAGGACTTGTTGTAGATACTTTTGTGTTTGTTGAATATTTCTTTGTTGGACGAGTTTTGGCTGATTCTATGTTCTATGGATGAGGGTATATGTTTCATTATACTAGGGGGAGTGGTTTGACTTTGGGTGGATGTATAGTGGGTATTCGTTAGGTCTTATGTATGGTTGGTAATTGCTGTTAACTAAATCTAGTGACATCGAGGAAGTTTGCTACTTTTAAATTTGTATTAACTCTTACTTTTAGGTTTAATCCTTTGAATTCTCTATGGATCAGTTTTCTTATTTTGTCTGTTTTGAAGTGTGTGGAGTTTTTACTATCATTAGACCGTCGTCTCTATATAGCCCTATGTCTTGTGTGTTTATGTCTTGGTGTGCGGTGAGATTGTACAGTGTAAATAAACCGATGAGATCAGAGGACACTGCGGAGTCCAGCGCACCCATTGTAATATCAAATTGATTTACAGAGTTATTTTTTATCAATTGTTCTTGGTTATGGATAGGAACAGATGTCTTGGCTGCCATTATAATATCATATTAGTCCTTTGCTAGGTTCGAGTAGTGTGTGGCAAATTCCACTGCTAAGGTAAAGAGGTCCTTAGAGATATATGGGTAGTAATCCACTATGTCAAATTGGATCAAAGAACAGTTGTTTTTTTCTTTGATGTTGTTGAACCATTTATGACGTCAGTTGTGTTAGACTAGTAGAGTAATCCATGTTTCTGTTTTATCTGTTTATTTCTTCGTTCGAGTATCTTTTTGCTAATTTTACCAATTCCTGGTCTTGTTGGGTTAATAAACCTCGTAGGCAGGTTTATTTGGAAATCTGTTTTATGATCTTTTAATGTAATGTATGCTTTTTTAGTGCAGAGTCTACTTACTTTTTGACTAATTTTTAGTTTATCCGTGAACTTTTTGCTGGTTGTATCTATCTTGTCGACTATATCTAATTTGTTGTTGTTCGCCTTTTTATAATTATTTGTTAATTTTTTTTTATTAAGGCTGTATATTCGGTTGGTGATATTGTGTAGAAATTTTTGGTTTTGTCAGACTTTATTAAGAGTTTGTCCGAAGATTTTATTTTTGAGATGACTCGGTCCAGGTGAATTTGGAATTTATTTTTTCTTTTGTTGAAGGTTATGTTTTTTATTTCTTGGAATAGGTCATTTTCAAGTTTGGATAATTTTTCAATTGTAGGGGCGATTTTTTTTGCTTTTAAATCCGTAAATTTCCTGGTCTTTTGGTGTCTTGCAGTTCTGGAGGAAGAAATAGGCTTTCCACCTCATCCTTCTAATTAAGTCCTCTTAAAAAAATATAGACACTGTAAAAAACTAAAAAACTAAAAAACAAAAAACCACATACCCCAATACAAAATAACCAAAATTAAAGAAGAAGCAACCAGCCCAAAAGCAAAACAACACCTACCAACCCCTAAACCAAATAACAACACACACGGCGCGACCAGGCTACACCCAGACAAGATAAATAGGAAAACCTATCCTGAACTTAGCCACCCTCCCAAACACCTAACCGTAAGACGCTAAAAAGGTCAACAGAATTCAAATTACAACCTAACCCCACTTTCGCCTAAAATAAACAAATCCGCCACAAATAAACGGTCTTTTCAACTAGATAATTTTCATACCAACTAGATCACCTGAAGAAGAAGCAGCCTAGACACATAGTCAGCTTCGAAACACGAAAAATTTTGTGTAGTGATACTATGAATTTATAAAACATTGTAACAACTATTACAATACTATATATATATATATGGGTAGGTATTTGAAGTTTATCACAATGTGTTTAGCATAATAAAGGATGTTGGGCATTACCTATTTATTATTCATTAATATTTCAAGATCAAAATCTCATCTTCAGGTTGATAGGAGACCTTGGTTTCACGTTGTCCGCTGTTGAACCATGCCTTTGAACGAATGGTCCTCTTTCACTGCTACTGCTGTCGTTAATTGTAGTGAGTATGTGTGAGTGTGTACTTGTAAGTGGGTCAGTCCATGTATGTGTTGTGTGTGTGTACCTGTAAGCGGGTTAGTTCATGTATGTGTGTGTGTTTATAAGTGTGCGCGGTAGTAGGATATGGCTTTTTCGCCTCTTTTTTCAAGTGATAGCGGGCGCCGTTTTACGATTTGATGATATATCTGTCTGCTTTAATTTATGGTTTAGTATGTGCGCGTTGGTCGGTGGCAGAGTTTGGCATTTTCGATTATATATATATAATGCCAGCTAAACCGATGCTGTTGTTCTCTGTCTCTTGGTGTAGAATAAATCGTTCAAAGTCAGGTGAGGAATAACGTTAAATAGCAGTTATCTTCTGTTCACTTTCGATCATTGTTATTTTTAAGCTCGGGAAATTGCTAATACAACGTGTGTATATGTAATACTTAATATTTTGAATCGGACCTAGGTCCATGTCATATGAGAACTAGACGTCAAGTAGCTAAATGTCTTCAAAATTTAAAAACCTGGCTTCCAAGGCCTTCCAATATTTTTAATCGTTGCGTTAGCCGAGAACTACTGTATTGTTGACGAACATTTGGTTGAAATTAAACGGAAGAATGATCGAATGTATTCGTAGCATGACACATACTTTCGGCAAATTCTTTTATAAGTTTCCATCCGACATGAAATGACTTATTAGACACGAGGAAAAACTCATTAAAACGCTTCAAAGGTTTTCTTTTCTTCAGACTATCATCTTTGTTGTTGATATACCCTACGGTCTTTCTCAAGTGTATATCGATCTAGGTAAACTTTATTTATTTTTTAAAAGATGCTGTTCTCGTTGAACTGATCTCGTCTAAGGATATTTTCTCTAGGTATTATTCAGTACTGTTCATTGTTCTTACGCTTCTACTGAGTGAAAGTACGCTGTTCCCGACGGGCAGATTGAACTCACAACCAGTAAGACACCTAAATTTACAAGCCAAAGTTTGTATCCACTAAGCCATTAAGACAATATGCAGTAGTTTATAGACTTAAACCTAGACCTTGACTGTTGATTAGGTTGTAACTGCTGCTACTGCTAACTGTCATGGTTTGACTGTTGCTGTTGCAGTTGAACATTTGCTGTCATTTGTCTTCTTTATTAACGGCTCCCATATTGCATTTATTTCTATGCCACGCCAACTAAAGAGATCCTCATAGCCTTGCACATGTGCTGATTCTTTCACATGTCTAATACTCCAGTGTTCTGTCCTGTCCAGTTATTTTACTTCCCTACCTCTTTCCTTTCATACATGATCAGCCATGACTGATTTTATTGTTTTATCTTACATTACGGCTTTTCGATGTTCATCTAGTCTTACTTTTATGAGGCTTGTTTCAACTTTATATTTAAAGGCCCAAACGTTGGGATAACAACAACAGAGATGAGGAAAACAGTACTATAAATATAAATAATATAAATAATGATAACTCTTTATCCCAAAAATTCAGACAAAAATTTTAACATATGTTTAAATACTTTCAAAAGTACTTTTCAAGGAAAATTAAGAAGTCTTAAAATATTGAAAGATTTGCTTTTAAACGAACAAACTCTGTATTGTTGAGTGGCAGTAAAATAATGTTATAAATTTGTATTATTAAAATCAAAATGCATTTTGTGCCGACTGTATTAAAAATGCCACTTGCTTTTAACATGTTTAAAAGAACACTTGCTGTCCAAATACACTGAATTTAAATTCATAAATCTCTTATGTAGATTTATAGTTATTTTTATTTTTCAAGAATAAATTTTAATGACGAATGTATCAGCCTAAGTGGCGTACACTGAGGAAAATACACAGTCGATTAAAGAAACATTGTTCTTAATGACAACGTTCTTCTTCATTATTATTATTATTTTAATTAGAAGGAAACTGCTTCAAAATTCATTCACGTAATTTTATTTGATTTTCTTGAAAACTTCCATGGCTTATCGTGTACGGAGGGAAAAGGGTCAGTACAAGGGTCTTAATGACAACGCAAGGCTGGATATGGCAAGAATAACAGAATTAAATAAATTGGGAATTCGGTTAATCTGTTCTACCCTACTCGCCAAATTCATCTAACCAGTTATCTTTTGTCGATCGAGGTAAAACGATTTCACAGCAAAAACTTTTTCTCAGGACAAAAAATGTAATATAAGTAAATCTAAGTGTGTGTGAGTATGTATGTATGTATGTATGTGTGTGTGTGTGTGTGTGTGTGTGTGTGTGTGTGAATTTATATGTTTATGAGCATAAGTGTGTGCTATTGTGAAATTTAATTTTACTATAAAAATCGTTGATGAAATTCAATTTGCAGAAGTGCTTACAGGTTGCTACAACTCACTAGGGGTTTAACCCACCGGCTGGCTGGTCAGAAATACCCCTGCTTTACCTTCTCAGCTATTGTCATGTCAAGTCCTTACCCCTTCTTTCTCACACATTGTCGGCAAAAAAGAATGAAAGAACAACATGTCAACGTCACGGTACTATTACGGAAGGAAGGAGAGAACGTCACAGAGCTACCGACTACCTACTCCACTTTTCGAGCGCCACACATTGTTCAATTTCCTCCTCTCTCAAACTTCCGTCCTATTCTCACTAAGAACAACCGCCTTCGAAAACCATTCATATCCTTTCAAACATTACATACAATTACAGACGGCTAACCTAAAACAAATTTATTCACATCTATACGCAAACCGGCTATGAATTAAGGACAAACAAATTCGTAAATCATTTGTCTGTATTCATTTAATAAAGGAGATAAATTTACATCTCCTATTGTCATAATTATTCTTGCAACCATACATTTGTTTATAACAGTTGAAAATACATGAATTTTAAAACTTTTTTTTAAAAAGGAAAAGCAGTGTCTTTGAGAGGAATGGAATGTTCTTAAGTTCAAGCAAGTTGACCATTTCTTTTCGAAAGCAATGTTAGCATTTCAAAATGGTAATACATTCGTCGACAGGGATGTAACATTTTGAAAGACAAAATGAATTTTATGAAAAGTATGTTATGATTTTAAATTGGAAATTTTCTCACTGAAATGAAGGTTTTTTTTTTTATAGGAATATATACTTCTTAGTGAAGTAATGCATTTTCGAAAGAAATATATTCCCCACGTAGAAATTAGAAATTAATGATGTATTTATGGAGATAAAATGCGTTTGTAGAATAAATTGTTGATTTTAGAAGATGGAATAATAGAATGCGTTATGAATAGGTAATTCGAGACAAAATGAATATTCGAATAGATTTTTTATTTTTGAGGAGGAGAGAAATTTTAAATGATTTTAATTTTTGGAAACGTAATAGTTTTGTTGAATTAAAAATATGATTAAAAGCAAAAAGAAACGCTTTTTAAAATAGGAATGTAGTAATATTGGAAACTTAATGCATTTGTCGAAGGGAATATAATATTTTAAAATGGGATGCTTTTTATGGAATGAGATGTATTTGAATATGTAATTTGTTTGCCGAAAGGAATATTTTATAGGATTGAAACCCTATACCATCCATAAAAACAAAACAAAACAAAAATAAACAAAACAAAAACAAAACAAAAAACAAAATAAATTACACATCCGCAAAATCGGATTCAAACGATTAAAAGCATTTTGGAAAAACCCAAAGTAAAATTGCACATCCACAAAAAGCAATTCAAACGACTTTTTCCCAAATGCCGATTTTGCGGGTGTGTAATTTATTTTGTTTTTTTGATGGATGGTATAGGATTTGCATCATATAATAGCAGCTTGGGTAAAGGAATGTTTTTTTTTTAGTTAAGAATATAGAATTCTTAGAAAGGAAATGAATTTTTGAAAAGAGGAGGGACATATTTGGACACGAGAAGCTTTTATGAAATGGGTGTACTATGTTTTCAGACGTAATCCCAGTATCGAATGAAATTTGATATTTTAGGAGAATCGATTTTTCTTCTTCTAGTTGCTTTGTCTTTTCAAGACGTAGGCGATCATGCCCTTCCACGTCTCCCTATCCCTTGTGGCTTTTAGCAAGCTTTCTCCTGTTACACCCCGCAACCCCCGTTCTGCTATCCGCCTGCTCAGGCCTGTCAAGTATATTACACGCTGCTTCCCCCTGTCTCTCGTTCCTTTTATCTGGCCTGTTTGTCTCAGATTCTCCAGGTCAGATAGAGGGAAGGAGAGACAGGGGAAAACAGCACCATTCTACAAAACCTAGCTTTTATTGCAGTCGTAATGCGTTTGTCGAAAGAACCGTAGAAGTTTGGTAGTCGGAAGGCTTAGCTTCGATAGAACTGTAGATGGAATTAAATTTTATAAGAAAGTAGTATTTTGATATTGGATGCTATTTCATAGATATTTGTATTGATATTTTGTTGGATTTTGTTTTGTTAATCGATTTAAAGCAAACCAGTAAATCCACTGAAATGGAAGCGATTATTGGGCGGGGGAAAATAAGGAACAGAAACGTTAATAATGAGAAGGAAGAGAAAAGAGTAATCTGAAGAATAATAGCGATTGACATTGCATTTAAATTTTTGCAGATTAAAGTTAGCTGAAAAACATGGAGCCAGATGACAGTTCTACAGGGAAATGCGAGAAAAGAAACTGTTAGCATAGAATTTACGGTTTCATTTGGCCAACTTAACTGTAATTTGATGAAACCTTGTTGCCAGTTTAATACTGTGCTTAAAGGAAAGTGTTGGTAAACTTCACCATAATTTATGGATAAAGCGCAAGGATCAGTTTATGTATTGATTATAATAGAGAATCAATCTCCGGAATGTATATTATATAGCAACAACAGTCCATGATGGTCACAAAGCCAGGGATCAGTTTATGTATTGATTATAATAGAGAATCAATCTCCCGAATATATATTATATAGCAACAACAGTCCATGATGGTCACAAAGCCAGGGATCAGTTTATGTATTGATTATAATAGAGAATTAATCTCCCGAATATATATTATATAGCAACAACAGTCCATGATGGTCACAAAGTAAAGGATTGAAGGTAATGTTGACAACGTTCCTGGATATAGAGTATCCTCTTGGCATCTGCTGACCATGTCCGTCATAGTATATGAATATAGAGTATCCTCACCGCACGTAATCTGTTCAATGAAACAACGTCAAAGACCATCACTCTCGAATCAGACACTCTCTTGAATCAAATTTGATCTCGAATAATCGGAAATATATGGCCGCCTTTTACACACGTCGCATTGAATATTTTGAGCTTCTTGATTGGTTAAGCCTTCTATTGGTGAACTATAAAATGAGTTGGCTCATGGGTGTCAGCACAGTATATAATGGATGCAAAAAGTCCAACAGGAAGAAGTTTACGTACCATAGCGAAAAGCTCATCCAAACATTTTCAATTAAAATATTTATAAAAAAGACACAAGAAGCGAACCTTACGTTGATGGGAAAGTGACTGAAGTCTGGCTATCAAAGAAGCGCAAATAACATTTCTGATTCTTCTTTGGACTTTATCAAGGAGCTCTCGGTAAATAGCAGAAGTGCCAAACCATATGAGGCAGCAATTTCTAAGCATTGATGAATGGTGGGCTTATAGACATGTAAGATAATTTCTGGAGAGAAAAATTGTCTAAGACGACACAGCGAGCCAACCTTTTTAGCAGCTAACCTCGCAATGGATTTAATATAGTCCTTCCACTTAATGTGACCCGAAAACCTTAGCCCGAGAAGATGGAACGTGGCATTCTGTTGGAGGTCAGCATTAGCCATGCGGATGGAGTGCAGAGAGTGATCGATCAGATGAGTAATAAAGAGCAGTTTAGTTTTTCAGGCGTTAAAGTTAACAAGCCATCCATTGCCCCAGTTAACAACAAACTGAAAGGTTATTTTGGATATCAGTTGCAATTTTGACCCTAGCAAACCGTCCCAGACTTACTATCGAGACACGAGTAAATGGTTGTGTTATCAACGTAGATGCCAGGTTGAGAGCGAATGCCTTCGGAAAGTTCATTAATAAAAATTAAGGACAAAGTAATGATCAAGGATAGATCCCTGGAAAGGAACTGGAAGATTAGACGTTCAGGATTACTTTTATTTCACGATTTGATAGGAAAGATTGTATCGATTCAATAATTGGTCTGGAAACGCCGTAACCTTTCAATTTGCAGAGAAAACCTGTATGAAAAACCCAGTCGAAAGATTTCAAGATGTCAAAGGCTACAAACAAGGTTTCACAATTCTCGTCTAGAGCTGGATAGATTATTTCTGCAATTACCGTCAGTTCATCAGTAGTTGACTTGGAAAAAAGAAAGTCATATTCTTTGTTTGAGAAAAGTTCCTGTGAGATTATTAACAAATTTAGCATTGGTTAGGACCTTTGAGAGTTTCCCCAAAAGAGTTAGAAGACTAATAAGCCGATAGTTGGAAGTGTCAACAGGGTTTTTTAAAAAATACTAGATGAGAACTTCCAGCAATCAGGAAAGCAAGATATACGTATACAGTTTAGAAATAATGAGAACCAGTTTGGGTGCAAATATTAATGCCTATTACAGGAATACCATCAGGTCGACATGCTTTGTAGGGACCCAGCTTAGATACGATAGCAGAAACACTAGAATGGTTTATGTGCGCATATCACTCAATAGAATCTTAGTTCTATTTGGGATGTTTGTCAGGGAAATTCCCAAATGATTCAAGCGTACAGTTTAAGAAGAATCTACGTCCGAAACATCCAGCTTTAATACGATTGATTGACGAGAGGAGGGATAGAGGACTTACTCTTATTTAATATACTATTACAGAGGCATCAATAATCACGTGAGTCAGAGTTAGATTCAATACGGTACCTCATTCTTTCAGAAAATAGAGATTTAGCTCCTTCCAGGACGCATTTACATTTATTACGGGCAGCAACGAATAGACGTCTGTTATGACGGGATATATCACGCTGGTGTAGTCGAAAATAGTAGTTCCTGTGGGATATAGCGGCAGATCATGCTGGTAAGAACCATGGAGAAGATTGAAGTTTCACGTGGTACTTCCGAGAAGGAATGAATGCATGAACAGCGGCCTTGACCCAAGAGAAAACTTCTGTGGCATAATTATAATTTAAAGTTTAAAATTTCAGTCATCAATTTAAAGTTTAAAATGTCACCTATCAAATTAAAGTTTAAAATGTCGAAGAAAATCACGCAGTGAGTCTCAGTTAGCATGCTAGTAGCTTAAAGAGATTTTATGAATAAGAAGTTCCTGTTTAATAGCTGACTGGAACAAAATATGAAGAGATACTATAGAGTGATTTCAGAAGACAGTGGTGCGTTGTTCGGTAGAAAAAGTAGAGGAGGTAAAAAAGAATTCCAAGTACAGAAGCTCTGCTCTCGTGAGCCTCTCTAAACGCTACCAAAGAGTTTGGGCTCCTAATGACCAGTCGGAAGCAAGTTAAGCAAGTTAAAACAGTTAAATCATTAAGGTCTTTCAAGAAAAAAGCTGATTCTATAAAATTATTAGAAAAAATGAAGCTAATTTGAAAAAGACAGTCTCTTTGAATAAAATTTGTATGTTACTTCTCGTATATTGCTGAAAAAATCTAGAATTGTTTGTAGGCAATACATTTCGAAAATAATATGACATTTTGAATGTTGAAATGTATTTGTCTAAAGAAACATAGAACTTTGGGAGCTTCAATGTCTTATTTAATAGGAATTGTAAGGTTTTAAAAAACGTTTAGTATGACTGTTACATTTTGGGGGATTTGATGCTTTTATTGATGGAATGTTGTATCTTGAACAAATAATGTTTTGTCAAAAGGAATGTAGCATATTTAGAGTTAAATTGAACATTGAATTTGTGTTTTTATTTATTCGAAAATTATTCAATTTATGCAATTTCAATTTTATATTCATTTTTGTCTACAGGCTTTGGTTCTAAAATTTGTAGTGAAATAAAGTATATTAGATTTATGTTAAGGATTATTACTTGTTTAGTCTTTGAAATATATACCACACTAATGAAAAGAGAATGTGATTACGTCAAAAGGGAGAATTCCCGAGAGTGTCGTCATCGAATTTAATCAAAATATAAATCTATGCTCTGGTTTCTTCCTTAATTTCACCTTTCTTGAAAGAATTGCTACTTCCCCAAGTCAACATAGACGACCACAAATATGCTGAAAAATCCAGAGAAAACTGTTAAATCCATAACCTTATGCCTATGAAGGTTTATAACACATAAGTCCATCTCATATCATAAAAAATTAATCACAATCTAAACAATATTC
The DNA here is from genome assembly GCA_037127315.1 of Ascarosepion bandense. Lineage (NCBI taxonomy): Eukaryota > Metazoa > Mollusca > Cephalopoda > Sepiida > Sepiidae > Ascarosepion > Ascarosepion bandense. Next base: position 337,019 of record JBBBDQ010001492.1, read on the forward strand.
GTAAAAAGTTCTTGTATTACTCACTCACTTTACTTTTTACTAGACTTTGAATCATGGAACATTGTGTCCTCCTCATGCCTTTACTGAGTTTTCGATCAACTGATGAACATTAATGAACTTTCTAAAAATTGAAAAGCAATGATAAATTAATGACATCCTCGCCTTTGTATATAAACACATGCAGTATAATTTATCCTACATTGCGTTGATAAAACTCCTCAGTGAACGAAAAGCGTCGTCTAAGAATATATATTAGGGTAGGTTGATTTTTTACTTTTTTAAAATATTAAAAAATCTCAGTTACCGAAAGTTGTGTATGGATCTATTAAGTACTGATACAAAATATTAGATCAAATACTTCAACGGTTTTTCGAGCGTTTGGCATCAATCTAAGATCGCAGACATAAATATACTGAAAATTCCTCGTTTTCGCAAGATTTGGCTTGAATATCAGTGAGAAAACCAAATAATTTTAGTATTTAAATCAAGGAATGTCATTTTATTTTATAAAAATGATATTAATTAAAGAAGTGATGACTAATCTGAAAACTGAAAATCTGCCCCCCCCCCATTTTCAGTATGTGCTTTAAAAAACATGAATTAAGCAATGATATTTGAATACCTTAAATGATTTGTTTTGATATAAGTGAAAATATAACAAACAAACAAACAAATAAGGGAAAACCAACACTATTTTAATAGTACCTAATATATAGAGTCAAATTGCTTCATATAAGAGCCCTTATACAAAAATGCTGGTTTCAATTTCTGACTCAAAACTTTGGCTGTAATATGTTGATGCCTTACTTCAAAATCGTATTCAGTTTGCAAAGCTTCTGTTGTTAACTTGACTGCCCATTCCATGCCTTGGGAATGTGAGGGTAAATTTGGCAAGTCAAGCTTGGTTCCATTTAACAATGATTCCTGAAGTTCAGATTCAGAAAAATCTTCCGTCATTGGTGGTTCAAAAATGCCACAATGATAAATCTATCAATTGTGTCCAGTATGTGGCATTAAAATTAATGGTTGGTATTCTTTTTAACCTTTTCTTGGTTGACTCCCCACTCCTGAAAAAATATAAAAATTTATTTATTGATTCATTTAAAAACTTCCAGTCTCTACTATAATAATTATGGTGAAATTAGATAAAATCTTTAAAATGATTCTATAAATTGCAATAAATAACTTAGTCATTGATATATAGATATATATTTAATTACCTAATGGCCAAAAATCTTTTTAAAGCTTCTTCTCTCACTTCAACTTCATCAGATTTTACTGTGGAGTATAGGTTTTCAGACAGTAAACAAAATGTACTTCCTTGTATATTTCTTAAAGTGATCTGTTGGATTTCATGAGGCTGCTTCTTGATCTTCTGGATCATATTAAAAATGTGCACTTGTTGATTGTGGAACTTATTATTTCTTTTAATTTCAAACCAACAAGTGGCATACACATTTACAATAAAACTTATTAAACTGTGGAGTTTTGTTGTGAGCTTTTGTGGGTATGTGTCACGACTCAATAAACGCATAAGCCTGATGGTCAAAGTTGACCACCTTGCCTGGTTTAAAGGAACTATTTTCCAGGAGGCATATCTAAAGTCAACCTTACCTCTAGAAATATCCACTGTGTATTCATACAGGAGTATTTGGTCACAACTAAGATCATGTATTTCATCAATTTTCAAAATTGAATGCAGAGGACTGCTAATAGTGGAAAATGATATTTGTGGTAAATCATTTGAGCATAAATTTCCCCAGAGGAACACTGAATACTGTAGGGCCTTTTGTGCAACCATCTATGTTTTTGAAAAGAGCTCTGAAAGGTAGTTCATTATGGTGCAAATAGCAAGCAATTGCATGAAGATTTTTTTTCTAAAATTGCAACCATTCCACCTTCACAGCCTGTGTTAGCATTGGTGTTGTCAACAAGGATAGCCCTGATAGTGTTCTCACTGTTGAATTCATGCAGAACATCTACTACTTGCTTTGCATGAACAACACCTGTTGTACCACTATTAGGGAGAACTCTTTGTATCAGATATTAACTTTCATGTGGTGCCTCCTTTGTAAAAGTTAAATGGTGTTCTGGTTCCTTAGTTTTTTCATAGTTTTCTGTCAATTTTCCTCCACAATTTCCTCATACAGCAATGTGTCCTTATTCGTTCTCCCATCAACTGCAATACATATAATGTTTTCCACACTTTCATCATATTCTTTTGGGCAGTTGTTTTTACTTTAGACTTTGCTCTATCAACTTTGCATTTATCTATAATATCTTTCATATTAATATTTGGTATAAGAAGGCCTATAGCATTAGAAGATATGTCCCCCCTAACTAACTTGAAAGCATAACTTGGAAATTATAAGGGCCTTTTTGATGTCTCCTTGGCTGCAAATATTCTTCTTCTGGTTTTTCACTTGGAGAAGATGAGTAGGAGGGGGAAGAATCATTAGCCTGAACATTTGATGTTGAAGCTGTTGGTGATGAAACTAAATTTTTTCTTAACCTCTCTCTTTCCATTTTACTTTTTTATAGCACTTTTATCAACAGGTTCAAGGTGGAAAGTGCCCTTAAGACCCTAATTGGCCCCTCTGATCCTTTTAGTTATTCACGATCTTGAAATACCTATATATATATATATATATATATATATATATATATATATATATACTATCAGAAATGAAATTCCACAAATAATTTAAAAATAAATTTGATAAAATTTGAATTAAATACATTAAATTAAAAGTAATGTTAACTTACTTTGTAGAGTTACTTCCGAGATTAGCTCGTAAACAGGCTTTTTAATAAATAAATATTAACTTTAAAAATATAAACAAATCAGAATAATAAAAGTTGAATTTTTCATTAAAATAAGACTTAACTATTAAAAAAATACAAGAGATATTCGTGATAATTAAAAGCGTAAAAGAGTAAACAAAGTAAAAACAATCGTTTAGGGGGAGGTAATTTCAACAGGTGAATACCATAAAAAATAACAATAAATAAAACGGCAGACGTAAATAGTTATTTGTATATTAAACTAAATATCATAGTGTTTTTATTTCTTTTTAATTTTGATGTTTTCATTTAATTTCTTGAGAAAAAAGAATACTAAACTTAAAATATCTATTATTAAGCGTATTGGATTTTTTCTTATTGTTAAAACTCGGGTTTTATTTAAGCGATACATGTTTCCGGTGACACATATAACGCGATAAAAATCCCAATTTATTTCGTCTTCAAGTTTAAATACAAAGTTTTGAAGAAAAAAATTTCTTGTGGTAACTCTTGACATTATTTTGCAACTTTCTTTCTTTTTACAGTTCCCAAATCGACATACCCTAATATATATATATATATATATATATATATATATAAGAAAAAGTACGAGAAACCGTGAACGTTTTGTTTAAAGTGTAGATTTATTGTTGCTATTATTATAATTATTACTTGTTTTTTGCATGATATATTAAGCGTTGATAATGGCATTTGAGTCGCTACACATGTTTCGAGTCTAAGGTTGACTCTCTTCAGGCGAATAAACTTGTGACTTCACATGTCGAGATCCGTTTGCTTTTCTGATGGCCAAGGTATCGTGTATAAATAGATACGTCAAGCGGTAAGTAGGTCAGAAAGTTTATATACGTGCGTGTGTGTTGGTTATTTTTTCACAATCGTACGTTAAGTTTCTCCTGTCCCGTTCGTTGACCGTAAATTTCTTTACACTGACTTGTGAAATATAGTTCAAATAGTATCCCAAAACAATAAAAAGAACTAAATGACCAGTAGAGTCGAATTAAATTAAAATCGCTGAAAACAATTTTGAAGTATAAGGACAAAATGAAATTTCGCAAGTCAGTGAAAAAATCTTTTATGCATATGAACTTTCTGACGTACTTACCACAAGACGTATCTAATTGTACATGATACTTTCGCCATCAGAAAAGCAAACGGATCTCGACATGTGAAGACACAAGTTTATTCGCCTGAAGAGAGTCAACTTTAAACTTGAAACACGTTTAGCGACACAAGTACGATTATGGTTACTTAATGTATTATACTAAAAGCAAGTGATATTAATAATAATAACAACAATAAATATACACTTTATACAAAACGTTTAAGATTTCACGCACTTTTTCTTCTATACCAATTTCTCTCGTTGGAAAAAACCCCTATTTCTGTTATATATATATATATATATATATATATATATTATTAATAATAATAATAATAATAATAATAATTATTAAACCGACTCTGCGTGTATTCTAATCTCAAAATTTTATAGAAGGGACTTTCTAAGACCATGAATGACCAGCAGAATCTAAATCCGTTATTGTCCTCGGCTATAAAGCTTTGGGCAAAGAGGGGGAAAAAAAGAAAACTGCGTGGGACCGACAATACATACGGTTCCTCCCAGTAAAAAGAAAAAAAACCCTCTAACGGAACAAACAACCAGAAAAGAAAAGTGCTCGATACACACAACCGAAAAGTATTTAACTAGAAGGCAGTAACGCAGAGCAAACACACTAACAAAATAGCAAGATCGCCAAGACCTACCGCGGTTTCGCACAACGGCTCGTCAGGGCCGTTGTGCGAAACCGCGGTAGGTCTTGGCGATCTTGCTATTTTGTTAGTATATATATATATATATATATATATATATATATATGTATATGTATATGTATATGTGTGTGTGTGTGTTCGTACATTTATACAAAAATATATACACATATATGTATATCGCCATATACAATTTATTGATACCTCTTAACATATCTCGACTTCGCGATTTAATTATCATATTTTGACTTTTTACATTTATAAATGTTTTTATAAGCCAAGGTATTCAATAAAACTGAACGAATTTTAAAAAATTTAACTGACATGGCCGAAGCATTTGTTGGTGCAGAAACAATTCCATAAGAGAAAATCCTGTGTCGAAATTGGAATTATTTTAAGTAGGAATTTTAACTAATGAACAGAATTATCATATCCAAAAGAAAAACGAGGAGATATGGAAAAATAAACTTATACGAGATAATGAGAATATTTTCTTTTGGAATATCTGACAATATTTTTATCGCGTGGACTTTATTATTCTGTGATTAAAAAATTCCCTCAAAATATAAAACTAGTCACCTTTGTTTATGCGAGGCGCCATATCTAACCAATTTAACAAAACAGAAAAAATATGTTATAATATCAAAGAACAGTCTATTTTAGATTTGTTGCAGGCAACTTCATATATTTGTTTCTTGACGAAAATTCCCATTTCTTGAGAAGCATGACTGACAAACGCAAAGTTGCAACAGTTTTTTGACAAGGACAACGTTCTGTAATTTCACTTAGTTTGTCTATTTTAACACCGCTAGAATTCTGGCAGGTGTATGCAGTTATTTTCTTTGAAGAACTTCCAAGCGGAAAGGTCTACGAAGCAGGACGTAAATATCTAGGTTTGTGAAGGCCGGCCATCGTCCAGGTAATTCCCTCGGGTTTTATTCTCTTCCAGGAAATAAGTCAGTTAAGCAGAATATATTTACCCAGCGTCCTGGCGTTTGGTGGAAGAAATAAGCTGAAGAGTTACAAGCATTGTTAGATTTCTTGCTTTCATCTGGATGGCTGCCTACCAGGGGCAAAATAAAGAAGAAAAGCGAAATTTCTTTTCATCAATTTTGTTTTCTTCTTGTAAGGAAGAAATTAACAAACAGAAAAGTAACGCATAAAATAAATTTTTCTTCGATTAGTTTTCGTTTTTCTATCAGAATAACATATTTTTCTTTCTCTTCGTTTCTTTAAGTCAAATCGGTGTGTGTAGATGACTTTATCGCTTTAGTGAGAGAAAGTCAAAATAGGTTTTTGTTTCGTATCTAAAATTGACCAATTGAAACACGGGAAAATAAAGGAAAAACAAATAATCAGGCTTAAAAAGGATGATATATTCTTTTGATATTATTATTATTTGAAAAGCAGTGTATTTAGTGAAATGAATCCATGCATACGTACACAAGCGCGTGCACACACACACACACACACACACACACACACACACACACACACACATATATATATATATATATATATATATATTGGAAACAGAAATAGGGATTGTTCCAACGAGAGAAATTGGTATAGGTGAAAAAATGTGAGAAGCCGTGAAATTTTTGTTTAAAGTGTAAATTTATTATTATTATTATTATTATTATTATTATTATTATTTCATTTTTCATCATATTACGATTTCTGCTTTGGTCTCAGAACCAACCAAGTCTGCGGGGAGACCTAAGGCAGGTCGTGGCGTGTTGTTATGGCTCCATTTCATGTTTTTCTATCTTCCCTATCATCCCTAGAATTACATAGATAAAGTTTTCGTTAGTGTGTGGGCTGTACTTAATAAGACAATTTTTTATATATCTCTTACGCTGGGGTTTCCAGGGATTCTTTCAATGTGTTGTTTTGTTCCATTTTTTATCATTCCAAGTGCACCTACTATCACTGGCACAACTCTTGTTTTCAATTTCCACATTTTTTCTATTTCAATTTCCAGGTCTTTATATTTTGACAGTTTTTCAAATTCCTTGGTTGCTATGTTACAATCCGCTGGACAAGCCATATCAATTAATAGACAAGTTTTCTCCTTCTGGTTTTTAACAATAATGTCTGGCATGTTTGCTTCAATTTTTCTGCCTGTGTAGATGGTGTAATCCCATAGAATGGTTACATCTTCTATTTCTGTAACTGGTGCTGGGTGATGTTCATACCAGTGTTTGTTTACAGATTTTCCATAATGTTTGCACATTGTCCAATGTAAATATTGCCCAACTCTATCGTGGCGATTTTTATATTCATTTGGAGCAAGTACAGAACAGCCTGAGATTAGGTGGTCTATTGTTTCTTGGTGTTTATCACAAAACCTGCATTTTGGATCCATATTATTATGCATAATATTTGCCTGAAAGTTTCTAGTGAAAAGACTTTAGTCTTGTGCTGCAAGAATAAAGCCTTCAGTTTCAGACTTTAATCCAGATGCACGTAACCATCGATGAGTATTAACTTTGTCAACATTGGATTTATTGGCACGTTCTGGATATTGGCCATGCAGAGGTTTGTCCTGCCAGCGTTGTTTCATCTGTTCAAGAGCTTTATCTTTGGCTTTCATTTTCATATTTTTTGCCGCAATAGTTGGTTCTTGGCTTCTGTTTTGCTTTTCTACAGAATCTACGAAATGTAAATCTTGTTTGTATTTACTGCCTTCTTTTATTATTGGATATTTTTTCTTTTTTTCTTCATGTTGCCTTACTAAATGTATCATGCAATCCTTTGTTGTTTCTATGTATGTTAGTAAGCCAATAGTTGTTGTCTTGTATGACAATTCCAGCTGAATAAGACCTCTTCCAACTTCTTTACGGGGTATGTATAGACGGTCTACATCAGCCTTTGGATGATGCATCTTATGCTTAGAAAGAAGCTTTCTTGTTTTAGAATCCATTCGCCTGATGTCGTTTAGAGTCCAGTTTAAGATGTTGAAACTATATTGGACAAGTGGGATTGCAAGGCTATTAATGGCCATAACTCTGTTCTGAGAATTCAATTCAGTTTTTAATATCATTCGTAGCCTTCTATAGTACTCTTTACGCACTATTACTTGCATTTTTTATGGTGAATGTTTTCACTCTCATTTACACCTAGGTATTTATAAGCTTCTTCTGGTTTCAATTCTTTTATTGTTACAGCAGGGTCTAAGCTAATTGAGGATGTTTCTTGTATTGATCCACGTAAAACTGTAGCTTTAGCACATTTATTCAAATTGAATTTCATTCCAATGTCTTCGCTGAAGCATTTTACAGTTTGCAGAAGACCTTCCAGCTCATTATCATTCTTAGCATATAACTTTAAGTCATCCATGTAAAATAGATGGCTTATTTTCTTTTGGCCTATTTTATAACCACATTCTGTCTTATTAAGTTGACTGGTTAGTGCTGTTAATGATATGCAGAATAGTAATGGAGAGAAAGAATCACCTTGAAATATACCTCTTTTGATGTTTATTTCATCAGACTTATAGGTTCCATTTATATGATTGAGGTAAAGGGTTGTTTTCCATATAGACATGCACTGTTTGATGAAATTGATGATGACGGGTGATATCTTGTATATATTTAAAGTCTTTAAAATCCAGGAATGTGGCACACTATCGAATGCCTTGCGATAATCTATCCAGGCAGTACTAAGATTTTTCTTTGTACTGTAGCAGTTTTCCAGGATCATTTTGTTAATAAGCAATTGGTCTTTACATCCATAAAAGCCACGTTTGCACCCTTTTTGTTCAAGCGGTATCATGTTATTTCTTTCTAATATGTCTGTTTTGCTAAAATAGATGTTAATAGTTTATATGTTTTTGGAAGACATGTAATTGGTCTGTAGTTTTTCGGGTTGTTTGTGTCACCATTCTTGGGTAGAAGAAATGTAATTCCTTTGGTCATCCATGCAGGAATTTTAGTGGGATCGTCAACCATTTCTTGAAGTTCTTTGGCTATTTTTTTTTGTGCTGTATTTAAATAATATAGCCAAAAGTTAGGAATTTTATCTATACCTGGGAATTTCCAATTGTGTGCTTTTTTTTAGTGCAAATTTAACATCCTCTTCTGTAATTCCAGCCCATGTCTGTTCTGGTTTATTTTTCATTCGTTCTATCTCTTGTGCAAACCAATGTACTTCCTTGCTATGTTCTTTAGGGCAAGCCCATATCTTTTCCCAGAACTGTGTAACTTCTTCCATTCTGAGGGGGGGGGGCTGTCACTTCAATTCTTTTTTTACCTATTTCCCTGTAAAATCTCTTTGTATCGGTTTGAAAAATCTTGTTTTGTCTGTAAAATCTTGATCTTTTCTCATAGCGTCTTTTTCTTTGAGCCTTCAGTTGTATTTTTTGCTTTATTTTTTCCTTAATTGATAGGACTTCATTTTCATTTCTAATGTTGCATTTTCTTTTGACTCTTCTGCTTTTCCTAGTTCTTACATTTATTCCTCTACTCAGTTCATCCAGTACTGATAGTTTACTTCTAAGTTGTTCGATTTCTTTTTCTATTTTTCTTTTCCAAGGTGGATCTTCATGTTTGCGAGACTGCCTTGTTTTAATTTAATGTTCAATTTTTTTGTTGCTGCTATTGCTGATGCATATATTGCTTCATTGAGATTTGTATGAGTGTCTTCATCCAAGATTAATTTGAGTGCTGCATTGTAGAGTTTAATAGTGCGAAGGTTATGCATTGTTGGTTGTAATTTTGGGAGCTGTTTTCGTTCCTCCATTGCAATATTTTGTACTTAACTTAGATGGTTCTTTATTTCTTCCTTGGCTTCTTGTATACTGTTCTTATTTTCCGTCAAATAATTATGTTCGATGTGTTCTGAACTCGTTTTATTTTCGTCTTTTAACTGACTCAGATGACACCTTTCCATCACTTTTAAACTTACAGCATTATCTTTACAGTTATTTGTGTGTATCACGGTTTCTACATTATGACCTGTGGCTTATTTTATGTTATTACTTTTTATTTCTGATTCTGATTCCGGTTCCTTTTCATATTTTGTTGATTTGTCTCTTCTTGTTACAATTCTTTTAATTTCATTAATTTCAGCCTCTGTCAATCGGTTATTACGAATAATGTACCTTCGTACATTGGCTAATTTATTTTCGTCAATATACTTTCTATTTGCTTGACCAACTTTTCACGCCAAATGTCATATGTTTGGAGGGTTATGTTTTTTGAGGTTTGAGTAACGCTTCATGAAATGCAGTCATAACGACTTTGTACTCCTCACGAGACCATTTTATTTTTCTTTCTTTAAATATACGGTTGTAGATCTAGCTGGAGAATTTTCAGGACCATCATTAGGATTATCCTGGTTGTGGGGACCTGAAGATTCATTCTTTGTGTAGGAGTTTGTTCCTATGGCAGATTTTTCGACCTCAGGTAGGTTCCCTCCTGAAGGACGGGCTCCCTGTTTATCCACTGGAAGAGCCATACTGGACTTTTTATTTCTATTTGTATTTCTCATGTTTTTCCCACGAGTGACGCACAGGTCCAAAAGTTCATCCAAAGTTGCCCGGCACGTTGGGTAACGGTCTTTTACAAAGAGGGTCCCGAAGCCTGTAGGGGATCGTTTGTGACCTCATAACGCAGTAGCCATTCACTCCTCGGCACGATTAACACCTTGAGTTGTGGGTTGTTGTTCGGAGTTTTCCTTCTCCTAAATGGGCTGCCAAGCGACAGCTGACATAGAGGTGATTGGAATTCAAAGAGAAAGACGCTGGTTAAAAAAAAACAAAAAAACTTTGGCGTAGCAACGGATCAACGAAACAAAGCATCACTACAAGAGTATTTTGTTAAAAAAAAAATTAATGGAAAAAAGTTGAATACGTTTAAGTTTATTTGTGCTGTGAGATTAAAAAAAAATGCAATAATTTGTTCGTCCACTTTATATTCATTTATTTTTTCAATAAAGTCGTTGGTCAAAAATAGGGTTATCAGAATAAGATAAATTAAATAAGTAAATTAAATCAATAAATAAATAAAAATAAATATATAAATAAATACGTAGTCTTTCTATAAAATAATACCGTAGAAATTGTTTTTCATCGGATTTAATTTATTTTCTTGTTGTTTTGTTTTGTTTTTTGTTTTTAAGAAAATTATAATAGTTAAAAATAAATTATTACGAAATATCGACAGGTAAAGGAAATATAATACGGATGATTTTTTATTTATTAGGTTCATTTAAAGAACAAACAGATAAATTAAAATAGTAAAACAGAATTTCATAAAAAAAAACTTCAATAAAATTAAATAATATATGAAGAAAGATTCATGTTTATGTTAAAAAAAATCAATAATATCTACAGAAAAATTCCTGTTTATATTAAAACAGAATTTCATATAGAAAAAAAAGAAAAATTCAAAGAGAGAGACGCTGGTTGAAGAAACAGACAAACTTGGACGTAACGGCCGTTTAACGGAATAAAAAACATCACGGCACTTAGAGAGTATTGTTAAAAGAAAAAAATTGTTGCTACCATCAATAGTCCTTGCAATAAAAATAATTAAGATAAAAAACAAAAATTCAAAATTTAATAGAAATGAAAAAGTGGACATTTGAGTTTACTACCGTAAAATTTAAAAATAATAATTTGTTCGCCCACTTTATTCTGTTAGTGTTATTCTTTCATTAAATCCAACGAGAATAAGGTTATCGAAAAATAAATAAATATATAAAATGAACGAATAAATATAAATAAATTATTACGTATTCTTTCTAAGAAAGGATATCGTAGAAATTGTATCGAACAGTTTTTAGTGTTTTTCATCGTATTTTTTTCCCGTTGTCTTGCTTTAGAAAACTAGTTAATAAATCTATTTAAGGATCATTTAAAGAAGAAACATACAATTTAAATTATATACGAAGAAAAAATTAATGCTTATGTTTAAAATAGTAAAATTAAAAATTAATGTTTACGTTTAAAATAGTAAAAACCAAAAAAAAAATTCCATTAGAAAAAAAAAAGTTACGTTTTCAGGAGCCTCAGAAAAACACGCCATTCTCGTTGTAATTCCAATCGCGTAATTTTATTATTATTTCATTTTTCATCATATTTCGATTTCTGCATTGGTCTCACTACCAACCAAGTCTGCGGGGAGACCTAAGGCAGGTAGTGGCGTGTTGTTATGACTCCATTTCATGTTTTTCTATCTTCCCTATCATCCCCAGCATTACATAGATAACGTTTTCCTTAGTGTGTGGGCTGTACTTAATAAGACAATTTTTTGTATATCTCTTAAGCTGGGGTTTCCAGGGATTCTTTCAATGTGTTGTTTTGTTCCATTTTTTATCATTCCAAGTGCACCTACTATCACTGGTACAACTCTTGTTTTCAATTTCCACATTTTTTCTATTTCAATTTCCAGGTCTTTATATTTTGACAGTTTTTCAAATTCCTTGGTTGCTATGTTACAATCCGCTGGACAAGCCATATCAATTAATAGACAAGTTTTCTCCTTCTGGTTTTTGACAATAATGTCTGGCCTGTTTGCTTCAATTTTTCTGTCTGTGTAGATGGTGTAATCCCATAGAATGGTTACATCTTCTATTTCTGTAACCGGTGCTGGATGATGTTCATACCAGTGTTTGTTTACAGCTTTTCCATAATGTTTGCACATTGCCCAATGTAAATATTGCCCAACTCTATCGTGGCGATTTTTATATTCGTTTGGGGCAAGCACAGAACAGCCTGAGATTAGGTGGTCTATTGTTTCTTGGTGTTTATCACAAAACCTGCATTTTGGATCCATATTATTATGCATAATATTTGCCTGAAAGTTTCTCGTGAAAAGACTTTGGTCTTGTGCTGCAAGTATAAATCCTTCAGTTTCAGACTTTAATCCAGATGCACGTAACCATCGATTATTATTATTATTATTATTATTATTATTATTATTATTATTATTATTATTATTAATACTACTACTTATCTTTTGCATAATACTTTAAGTGTCCATTATGGTATTTGTGTTGCTAAACGTGTTTCGAGTCTAAAGTTGACTCTCTTCAGGCGAATAAATTTGTGACTTTACATATCGAGATCCGTTTGTCTTTCTAACGGCCGAAAACACTGTGTATTTAAAAATAAGTGGTCGGTAAACAGGCCAGAAAGTCACGTGCTTGCGTGTTCGTTTCCTGGTTATTTTCTTACTGGCTTGTTAAATTTTTTCAGTTTTGAGAATCGCTCATATTTCATTGGCTAGAAAACTTTTTACACTGATTTACGAAACTTGTTTCGTCTAATTTCTTCAAAGTTATTTTCAGCGATTTTGTTTCAGTTTTTCTTGTGTGCAATTCTATTTTTTTAGTGATAAAAAATATGATTCGGTTAACCGAGTTGCATTTGTTGCTTTTTTTGTTCAGTCGGAATCCAGAATTACTATATTTTCGTAATGGCTGGCGATTTGTTAAAAATTACAGCGTTTGAATTTGGTATAAATGCAACACTCACAGTAGCATATCTAGAGGAAAACCGTAGGTGCAACACTCACACTAGCATATGTAGATTAAAAAATAGGACACGAATATGGGGAAAAACAGAACTCACTAAATCAGGGAAAAGATATCTAGATGACTGTTTTTATGTTTTGGAGATTAACATGGGGAGAAATTTCACTGATAACGGTTTATTGAGCACCGAAACTTTATAGCTTTTGAGTTGCAGCATGCTATTATTATAACAATAATAATAACTATATATCCATAAAGACTCTACTTCTATATGGAGCACGTTTTATAAAAAGTAAATATTAAACTTTGGAATATATATCTCTCAAAGTTTATATAATCTGTTTAATAAATAAAAAACAGTGCATTTCTTTCACTAACTTTTATTGATGAGTTGACATTTTCTGAAAAGACTTGAAAATAACATAAAATTGAAAGGAAAAAATCACCTCATGTCGCTTTCTTCGTAACAAAAAAGATTTTAATAAAAGTTGTCTGTAAGCTTAAAGCTTTTTGAATAGTTGCTAAAAGCTCCAGGGAAATGAAAATTTACAAACTTTATATTTTGATAATTTTTGCATGAAAATCCACTGATAAAGTGTTTCAAATGTTTTCATCAAGGTGTGAATTCTCTCTGCCATTTGAATAATATATATATATATATATATATATATATATATATATATGTGTGTGTGTGTGTGTGTGTGTGTGTGAGTGTGTGTGTGTATGTGTGGGTGGGTGTGTTTTATTCATTTCAATGAAACGGTTTTGATCTTTTCGTTTTACTCTATGTCGATATTATTTTTTAAAGAAGAAGAAATGAAAATTTCACAAGTTATCTTTTGAAATTTCTTCCTATCATATCTTAGCCCGTCGTGTTGTTTGCCAGACAATGTGGGTATTTATGAAAAATAGAAAATTGAAGGTGTTAAAAGGATTTAAATCGATGCTAGTTGTATCATCTTTCATGACAAAGAACTGAAAAATGAGCTTTCTATGTTTTCTTAAAACGTTTAATATCAAATATCATCGTTTGAATTCGTAAGGTTTGCTATGCATATATTCATCTGATTATTTCTTTCTAGTTTTGACAACTTATATCATGTGTTATTTTAAGTTTCCTTGAATTGAGTATTTGGTTAATGAGATATCTATCAACCGTCTGAGAAGGCGTACAGTTATATCTACAAATATTTTGGAGACACGGATTTATTAAAAATTGGAAGCAGCATGAGTGATTATGGTAGCAGATAATGAATTAATTTTAAGAAAGACCGAAAAGTACTTGTAAAACTTCTGATACTAAAGTAGTACGAATAGACAGAATTGGTGACTCAATCCTGTTTTTAACTTTGGTATTACTAAATAAAAAGAGAGTAATAATATGCATAAGATTTGGTAGAATTTTATAGATTCAGAGCTAAAACTTGTAAATATAAATTCGATTGAAATGGTTTCGATAATAAATAACTGGAGGAAGTCACTTTTATTTTTTTAAGATGGAAATATTTCAAAATTTTAACTTTTCTTCAAAACGTTTTATGAGTTAGAAATTGAAAATCTAATAGTTGTATTTCTATACGGGAATCTATTAAACTGTCTGTAATGGCTTCGGAAATCAGCAAAAATATTAAATAGCAAAATAGAGGGAACTTCAAAGGATCTAACTGAAATCATTGAATGCTGACTTTTAACATTTTTTAAAAATCTTTTATAAGAAGTGAACAAAAATGGAAGAAGCACCCATATTTCCGCGGAATATTTCACGAGAACGATCAAGATCACTCACGATCTTTATATAAAGAAGCAATAAATAGTTTTTTCTCACGTCAGAATTGTTATACTGTAGCAATGTGGGATCTGGCAAGACACAACACTTAACACGACAGAGTCAGTACTGATAGAAGTATTAAGTACTCAATTAGACAAGTCACTTCAATAGTATTATCTTCTTTCTTGGAGACAATTAGCCAGGACTGCTTATCATCAATTGATCCGTCCACTCATGATAGTAAGGAGGTAAGTGGATCTTACCGCAACAGATGTAATGTTAAAAATCAATTTCCGTTGTCTAAAATTTCAAAAGCTCTTTCAAGAATGAATGCTTGAGTTATACAAGCTTATTTGCAAATGAAGAAAGTGCATTATAATATAATATAATATAATATGATATAATATAATATAATATAATATAATAACTCACATACCTTGCACGGTATGTAGAGGTGCTAAAAGTTCTTGAACAGTTTCTTAAAATATGACCATTTGTTTGAATATCAAATATTTTTTTTAGGAAAAGGGTGTTACAACATTTCAGCACCCCTTTAGCACGTTATATATATATATATATATATATATATATATATATATATATAGAGAGAGAGAGAGAGAGAGAGAGAGAAAGAGAGAAAGAGAGACCAATAAAAAGTTAAACTTATTTTCATTTTCATGATTAAAAAAGGAAATGCATAATAATAATAAAAAAAACTCAGCCGACTGGTTTCATCCTCCCTCAACAGAGATGGATTGAGGGATTTATTTATTGCAAGAAAATAAAAACAGTATGCAAAATTAATGAGGGCGGAACGCATTTTAAATTAAAATCACGTTTAGTCCTAACAGACATTCACCTGTTTACAAAGGGAGGGATGTCTGGACTGAATGTAAATTGTTTCTCACTCGTTTATTTGCACGACTCAAGATGGAAAACAAGTCAGCGCTAAAGTTAGCAGCACAATTTCTGCGATGAAGGAACAATATGTGTTGTCGAGAACATTATTTCTTTAAAATATTCCATTCCTGATTTTTCCAGGTATATACTGCTGTATTCTAGCATCTAAACGTTGCGTTTTATTGCCTATATTAGTCGCCATTTAAAATGATAAATAACATTATTGATCTGGTGAGTCGGTAGAACATCCTTTTTGGTGAGATTTTTGTGAACATTGTATATGTAAAATATATCTAACTGATGAATAATTGCGAGCATTTTTGGCATTTAAGCCCTTTTCAAAGATTTTGATTAAGATTTTGTAAATGGTGTGTAAGTCGATGAAAGGTAAGCATTTTATTTCAATTTTAATTTTAACGGTCAATAAAGTGGGATGTGGTTGAGGGTTGTTTTATGGAGAATATTTGTATTTATAAAGGTTTTCGCAGTTAGAGTTATGCTTTCACAAATGGGATCCGTATCGAAGATGGTAAATTAATCTTGGTTTAAATTAGTCCTTATGGTGCCACGGTCCTAGAGGTATAGTGTCTTTCATCTTGATAAGCTAAACTTATCAGCAACTACAATTCTCCAGCTTGTATCTACCAACTAATTAGACAATGACAAAGCGCACTTTGAAAAACGCAAGTAAAATTTAAAGGGAATACCTTGTCAATAATTTTTTTATGAAACACACGCACATACACAAAACGCACACACAAACACATACACACTCTCTTATACTCACACATTCTATGTCTTTCTCGCACATACACACACACACTCTTTATCTCATATAAACTCTGTCTCAGGAACACACTCTCTCTTACACACGAACACACACACACACACACACACACACACACACACACACACACACACACACATATATATATATATACAAGTATTGTTGGAATAATATTCCTTGTCCAAAGAAACACTATTTTTAAAAAGTGCTCACTACAAAAGTAGAGCTAATAATATTATTTATTCATAAATTATAACATGGATATGTTACAATATCACTACAAATGTAACCCTTTTGTTTCGACACTTTTGCGTCTTGTCAAGTGATGTGATAGTTCTTAAATGAATGGTTTAAAAGTCTGAAAACGAGCATGACCCCTTTACTCAGGGAGATATTATTGTATATATAATGTGGACCAATCAGAGTAAAGCAACTTCTAATTTGGAAAATATGCGGGTAGCCTTAAGGTTAATTTTGGTGGGTATTGTTATTAAGATTTGATTGAAGTCAGATCATTATTATTAATTAATACTTATATCTACTTTGTTCTTGTTGATAAAATTATAATATAATAATAGTATACGAACCTGCATGTATTTTACACTGATTACGCGCACACAGACACGGCCGTGGCGTGCGTATATGTGTCTGTGTGCGCGTAGTCAGTGTCAAATACATGCAGGTTCGTATACTATTATTATATTATAATTTTATCAACAAGAACAAAGTAGATATAAGTATTAATAATAATGATCTGACTTCAATCAAATCTTAATAACAATACCCACCAAAATTAACCTTAAGCCTACCCGCATATTTTCCAAATTAGAAGTTGCTTTACTCTGATTGGTCCACATTATATATACAATAATATCTCCCTGATTAAAGGGGTCATGCTCGTTTTCAGACTTTTAAACCATTCCTATAAGAACTATCACTTGACAAGACACAAAAGTGTCGAAACAAAATGGCTACATTTGTAGTGATATTGTAACATATCCATGTTATAATTTATGAATATATATATATATATATATATATATATATATATATATATATATATATAGATTGCAAATCTTTTATAGGTGTTACGTGTTACTTAATTTAAGAAGAAAGATTTCAATATAAATGGCAAATCATTTCTGTTGGAGGTCATTCCTCAGGTATGAATTTCCAAATTATATTTCCTGACAGTTGCAAATCTCGAAACGAGCTAATTTCCAAGGAATTGCGTGTTTGAAAGTATATGCTAAGAAACAAGAAAACTAAAACAAGATTCGTGAGAAACTTGTTCAGGGAATATATATATATATATATATATATATATATATATATATATATATATATATAGAGAGAGAGAGAGAGAGAGATAGTTATATGCCTTAAGAAAGCTAAGTGCCTTCTTTGGATGCAATATTTCATGACAAAGTTTTTGTTTTGCTATATGTGATTTCTTCTGAAACCTTCAATGGCATCGGGGAGTCGTAAGTAATTTCCGTATCTTTTGATATTTTTCTTCAAATTGCATCAAGAGTAAGTCAATATTGTACTCATTGGAACACAGTGGGAGTCTCTCTCTCCACATTAAAAAAGGCCTGTCTCATGAAATGAATGTTTATGTAGCAAAATTCGCGCGTATTAACTGAAAATAGAAAAAAATAGAAGTGTTCTCAAATTTGCCTACATCTGTGCGTTTGATCAAAACAGTCTGACTTTTGAACGATGAAGCGCTGAAAAGTTCTCGACCGGGGACACTTTCCAAAATCTTTATTTCAATAGTCAAAACTAAGAATAATGATTTTATTAGCTAGGTCAGTCTAAAAAAAGGCAGCATATCTTTATTTAGGCATGTTTGATTAAATGATTTATACATATTTTGTTTTTTCTGGCTATGACATTAAACTGCAGCCGATTCTAAAGCTCTGGTCTCGGAGTTCTAGAGTTTTGTGGAGGGTGGAGTGATCTCTTAATCACTGCCTCCAGGTTCACCCTGTCCTGAGGTGATAGCACCTGTTTAGAGAGCCAGCAATGGATTAAATAGCTATTTCATACCAGGAGCAGATCGAGGTCGACAGACTTGGCAGGCAGTCCATCTAGGACAAGGATAGTCTGATGTAAAACCGATGACCCGATGATTTCGCTGTCACGGTCCCAGCTTGCTAGGCAATGACAGATGAACCACGGGTGTGAAGGGTTGATCAAGTATTGCGCGTACTGCACTCCACGTAAAAATCTCATTGCGTAGGCCTAAAAGGAAACGTCCAAGTCCGCGCCGCCACAATCAACGACCTCCCAGATGAGATCAGTTCCCAAGTAGGCATCTACACAGACGACACCACAATATACTCCCGCAGCAGTAAGAAACCTCTCGCGGCGGACAGACATAACCTCGCTGCTGACCTTGAACGGGATCTACACTCTGTGGTGAATTGGGGCAAGAAGTGGCTTGTCAACTTCAATGCGTCTAAGACCAAGTTGTTGTTTGTCAACCATCACAGGCAACCTCTCCTGCCTCCCATAAGCATGGACCAAGCGATTCTCCCTGAGAGCAACACACTACACGTCCTCGGCCTTACCCTCTCTTCAAACCTCAAATGGAACCACTATATTGATTCCATAGCTAAATCTACTGCTAAGAAGGTTGGGTCACTATGCCGATCAGGATGTTTTTTTCCGCCTGAATCCATCCTGCATATATACAAGTCAACCATCCGTCCGTGCATGGAGTACTGCTGCCATCTATGGTCAGGCGCCCCTGCCGTTCTCCTCAGTATTCTCGACAGGCTCCAAAGGAGAGTCTGTAATGTGATAGGTACTGATCTGGCGGCTCGACTGCAGCCACTTCCCCAATGTGGCCTCCCTTTGTCTGTTCTATAAATACTTTTATGGCTTCTGCTCGGACGAACTTGAGTCACTGGTGCTTCCCGTGCATGGAGTACTGCTGCCATTTATGGTCAGGCGTCCCTGCCGTTATCCTCAGTGTTCTTGACTGGCTCCAAAGGAGAGTCTGTAATGTGATAGGTACTGATATGGCGGCTCGACTGCAGCCAGTTCCCCATCGTCGAAATGTGGCCTACCTTTGTCTCTACTATAAATATTTTTATGGCTTCTGCTCGGACGAACTTAAGTCACTGGTGCCTCCTCAACAGGTGTTTACTCGTGCATCCAGACTGGCAACTGGGTCCCACCCATTCACAGTCAGGTTGGACAAATGCAGACGACAATTCTACTCCTGCAGCTTCTTCTCTCGCACTTCCCGCCTGTGGAACTCGCTCCCATATTCTTGCTTTCTTGACGGCTACAACCTCCAGAAATTTAAATCCAATGTCAATACTCATCTATTAACCACTGGACTCTAGCTCTCTCCCCACACCCGTATATCCTTCCCTTTCTCTCCATCTATGTATCTGTCATCGCACCTGCATTCTCAGCTTTCTATTGCTCCTTTCTAACTAGTTTGTACTCCTCACTCTTTTCTAATTAATCTTTTTACAGTTATGTAGCCCCCCGCTCATCAGTAGCATTTCTGCCTTGCTCGGGGTGAAATGATTAAAAACAAAACTCTTCCAAGCCCTGTAACGATGGGAAAGTGGCGGAACGGCAGGTAAAAGATTTTACTGGAAGCTGCAGTTCCAAATCTGCATGCAGTCGGTTCAGAATATATGTCGTCTGATGTTGACCTGATATGACAGCATCACTCGGCAGCTTCCTGAACGGACAAGCAGCCTTCTTTAGGGACTGCACTGCTTGCTCCACAAGGAGAGGGGCCTAGAAAAGGTGGCCTAACCAAAGTTCGCCTCTCATCCCTTAGTTGGCTTGCTGCGATCAAGCGTTCGAACAACACCAAAACAACGAAGGTACATAACCACATCTAAGGGTGCAAAAACACTGAAACTCGCATGCTGGAACATCAAAACCATACTTGACGCATCTCACAGCCTTCGAACAAAATGTCGCTCAGCTCTGATCGCGCATGAACTGTCCAGGTTAAATGTCGACATTGCTCCCCTTAGCGAGGTCCGTTTCCCAGGAGAAGCAGCATTCAAGAGCATGGCACCGAATACATCCTCTTCTAATCAGGAAAATCTGCGACAGAAATGTATTTTTCAGGTGTCGGTTTCATGGCCAGGACCTCCATCGCTTCCAGACTAGAAAATCTACCAACCTGTCATTCTGACCGGGTGATGTTCATGCGCCGCCTTCTCAAGAACAACACTTACGCCACACTTCAAGCTGAACCTGCAAAAAAGACAAGATTCTACTCGGAGCTCCGCAGCCATCTTCAAAGCACCCCCTGCAGACGATGTTGATAATCCTTAGTGATTACAATGCCAGGGTTGACCAAGATGCAGAGGTCTAGAATGAAGTACTTGGCAGATACGGCGTTGGTAACTGCTGTGACAATGGGCGCTTTATGCTAGAGCTTTGGACTGAGCAGCAACTTGTCATCACTAACAGCATCCTCCAGCAAAAGGACAGTTTTAAAACCTGGATGCATCCTCGGCCTAAACGTTGGCTTCACATAGACTAAGTTTATGTGCACCAACAAAACCTCAAAGACGTTGGCTTCACACCAAAGTGTTTCCTAGTGCAGAATGTCACACCGACCATCGCCTAGTGCGCTGCAAACTTAGGCTGCACTTCAAACCCAAACTAAAGAAGAAAGGGCCTCCTTTAAAAATGTTTAATATGAAAAAGCTTCAAAAAGTGAAAGCTGACTTATGAAGCCCTCTTTCCTCATTGCATGCCCCAGGAACTTCAGCTGTCTTTTCCTGATGCTCAGTATTAATTTCCTTTTCGTTTCCGTTATTTCCAAAACCTCATCATTGCTCACATGTTCGATCCATGATATTCGCAGCATCCAAATTTCAGTTGCTTCAAGTTTTTCCTTCATCTTTGATGATATTGTCCAGCATTCACTGCCATATTGAAGAACTGACATCACATAGCAATCACTGAATCAATTACTTGCCATACGTGATAGAACCTTGGACGATGATGTCTCTTTCAAGATATAACTGTAGGCAGAATATATTTCAGCGGTAGGTTGTTTTCTTCAGTAGACTAATTGCCAACCAGGTCTATAGAACCCTGCTATTCAACCCTTAGCTGGAGGGAGAATAGATGGATGAATACCTTTACCAGGGGTAAAATGAATAAAAGGAATTTGATTGGAAAAATTTGGCTGATTTCTTACTGCAAATCGATATAATTACACCACAACACACACGCAATATTATTTATCAAATACAATATATATCGAAATAGAGATAGAAGATTTTACATGGAACATCATTTTCCGTGTCTTTTTAATGATGAAAATTTTTTCATTCTTTCAATTTTTCTTTTCATATATACTATATCTATATGTAGTGTTAATATTGTGATGATGCTTAGTGTCAAAATTGCTGTTTTTTTCAGTGGTTTATTGGTAGAAAAGCATTTGAGGCAAGCAGATATTTTTGTCATAAAGTGCTCAATATCGAGATAGAGATAGAGCGTTAACAGAATTAATGTAGATAAGTTTGTCACTTATCTGAACAGTGTTATCTCAGTCAAGCTGACTCTGAAGTTTTGTGAGGGCATTATTGCAATATCTTCTTTCTTCAGGGTTTTTTGCTCTCTGTTGTCGTTTCCCAGTATTTTTTCGTATTAATATGAAGTTTAATGTAATGTTGTTTCTTAAGCTGTGTAAGATTTGTTGGTGGTTAATTGCATTTTATTGTGTTTACCTCTTTTAGGCGTGCTTGAGTGTTTGCCTGCTTAATTGGTTTATATTGAGTTGACCTCAAGTTACCATTTTCACGGTGTTGGGTCGACCATTTTTGACCGCGTTAATATATGCCCGCTTAAAATATTTTTAAGTCATGAATAATTTTTTGTGTTCTTGTGTGTATGTTTGTTGGCTGTTTTTGTATTCGTTTGTGAGCTTGGTGTGTGATGTTTTTCCGTTTGGTGATTGTTCTATTATTTCGTTTTTTCTGCTTTTCTGTTGTGAGTTTTTATACCTTTGTGTTTAAATGTGATAGTTTGGGGGTTGCGTTTTGTGTTTTGTGTTGCGTTTTTTTTGTTTTTGTTGTTATTTAAGTAGCAAAGTATATATTTATTCGACTGTCTAAAATTCTCCGTTATCTCCTTTTTCTTTATTAATAGTTTACTTTAGTTTTTTAAGGTATTTATTTCCCCAAACGTAATTTGCCGTTTCTGCTATTGAGTTTGCTTAAGAGTGCTGTTTTTACGATTTTCTATTTAATTTTTGTTTTGATATTATTTTCTTTTTGGGACAATATGTATTTTGACAGTGTTGTGTTGTTTTTGTGTCTTTGTTTTTTTTTTTTAATGATGTTTGGTGTTTGTTAAATCTTTCTTTGCAGTTTGTTTTTGTGGCTCCTATGTAATTGTTTTTTACTTGTGTCAATATTGTTTTTACGATAAATTTATTATATTGTTGTTGGTTAGACATCTACCGTTAAGTTGGCAGTCTTTGTCTTGGAAGTTACATTCATTGGTGTTGTTTTTCTGGTTGTTTTTGTTGTTTTTCTTGAGTATTTTTGTTTTTGTTTGGTTATTATTTTCTCCATTTTTTCCATGCAGCTGTAACTGAATTTAACTGAGGTTTTGTTGATGATTTTTGATAGTTTGTTTTGTCTGGAGAAATGTTTTTTGATTATATTGAAGAATATTTTTCTTATTTTTGTTTTTATTGTAAGGTGAGTTGAATCATATTATATTTCTTTCTCTGTTGTTTTTGTTTGGTTTGTTTTTGTTTGTGCATTCAAGCTTTTTTGAATATCCACTGTTTGTTCATGCTGATTCGTATATTGCTTTGTTTTAATTCAATATTTTAATGTAGCTGGAGTTCGTTCATATTCTTTTGTTTATGGATTTGTATGTATATGAATACATTTTTGGGGTGGTTGAAGTTTTCTGGATATTTATGGGATTTTTAGTTGCTTTTCTGCAGAGTACGTATGTATTAAAGTTTAAATTGAATGTTAAATCTGAGAAATTTACTCTTTTAGATCTGAATTTATGTTTAGTGTGTTAAAATCTTTTATGAATCGTTTTGTTTTTCCATGGTTCTATCGTTGCAGTTTCTTAAAATCATTAAAGAATACAAAAAAAAAAAAACAACAACAACAATAAAAAAAAAATACTGCACCGAAACAAAAACATTTAATCGCGACCTAAAAAGATTTTAAGCGGGTATATATACTGACATGGTAAAAAAAGGTTGACCTAACACAGTCATAAGAAGTCAACCAAAAGAGGTCAACTCAAAGCAATTAAGCAGACGTACACTCAAGTACACTTACAAAACATATTACCAACATAATAAAAAGCAATTAACTACCAACAAATCCTACACCCCTTAAGAAACAATATTTATCATGCAAAAACAATGAATATCAAATTATACGTGCACAGTAAATTGTTTTGGAATGTTTCGGTTACTTCTGTAGTTTTTCTTTGGTTATTGTCACTAAATAGCTTTTTGAAAAACAGACAACTACAAGCACTAGATGTCTGTAAACCAATTTCAAATCTTTGTTGTAGCAGTTAACGTCACCCTGATATTAATGCTAGAAAAGTTTCATTACATACTTATATGGACGATTATATTTCATACGAGATACTAGATTAGCAACTAGATCCCACCCTTTTACAGTGAAACCGATAAAATGCAGCCGTAACTTCTACTCCAACAGTTTCTTTCCTCGCACTTCCCGACTGTGGAATTCTCTTCCAAACGATTGCTTCCCCGACGGCTACAATCTCCAGGAGTTTAAATGGAAGGTCAATAGACACCTCCTAACACACTAACCTGCTCCCATTCTATCAAGCACTCTTCCCATCAATCCTCGCTATCCTTATTCATCTGTCACCTTCCTCCTGACATTCCCTATGTCTAACCACTCCTTCTCTTTACCTTCCCCTATGTAGCCCCATGCGCAATAGTGGCAGTGGAATGCCTTGCTTGGGGTGAGATGATTAAAAAAAATAATATTTAGTTCTTCATAAGTCATCCTTATGTGATTAGTATTTACTGTTCGCCTCAATCATTTCATGATGAGACATAAAACGGAAGCAGAGAACCGATTCCTTAATCAATTATTTTTCTTGTTGAATATCAGATCCTTCAGATAGAAGTTTCTCTAATATCCTCTTTTATAGCCATAACACAGATAATATATAAGAAATGCTTTCTCGAAAGCTTGCCTTTTGTCTATTCCTTTCATTCTTGTTGGTTTAGTTTTTCCTGGAGAATTCAAAATTAATTCACGCAGCGGTTATTCGACCAGGCACTGAGGAGACTTTCCAAAATTGTCCTCAGTGATACTTAAAAATGGTTTCTTCTTATTCCTCATTTATTAGACATCTTCCTCATCATTATTGTCCTTTGGGTTCTTTAACACAAAACATGGCTTTTCTCTGCTTTATTAAAAGTAATAAATCAATTATCATGAAACAAGCCGTCATCAGAACTTTTTCGTTCACTTAATGGTCGTCAATAGCCAATAACAATTCAGTATTCTGTTAATGTTTATGCTGTACGAATATTGGCTGTTACTTTATGTCGACAATCCTACAGATATTTTAACTAGTCTTTATTTTCTTTGTTTTTAGGGAATTGCACAACATTGGAATTAACGTTCTTTTCCTGTTTCCTCTCTATTCTCCGTAGTATTTTAAAATTATTATTTTATGCCCAGAATTTAATCATTTAGAAGTTTTTCGTTTTCTCCAGAGAAAACATTTTCATATAATTGCCACAATTTTATTTGTTGCAACTGAGTTGCTGAATTTGAAATGCATAAAACGATTTTGCGTACCTGAGCTCATTTTAAAACAGCGCTTCTCTTTAAGGTGACATTTATACAATACTTTAATATTACATAATATTTGAAGTTTGTCAGTTTTTGGGTGTTTATTTTATTTCCAAAAGAACGTTTTCCTTCACTACCGTTTCAGAATTTCTCAAAGGCATTTCAGTTGACAACAGCAAACGATTTCATTTTTTAAAAACCAGACGAATGTGCTTCAAAATCAGAAAAGGTTATCATAACCCGTGAAAATATTCAAAAACTTTAGGTGGAAGATTTTTTGCTGTGTCTATTTTTTTAACGCTGAGAAATTTTCTTTCTCTTCATTTTCCTTTTCTTTTTTTCAAATCTAACAGCTGATGTTTTCTAAATATATTTGTAATAGCAAAGTTTTAGTAAGTAGAGTTAGGTCTATCCATTTTTGTTTTCCCTCTCCAAGTAAGTTTCTATCTATCTATCTATCTATCTATCTATCTATCTATCTATCTATCTATCTATCTATCTATCTATCTATCTATTAAATGATATTAAAAACCCGGTAAAACTCTGTGATTCGAACATAGTTTTTGATACCGATCAAGTGCGTAAAGTGACACTTACATCTTCCCTGTTTCTGGCAATCAACGAATCAAATAATTTTCCAATCTGTAGTAGGAAAATGCTAACACTATTTCATCAGCCACTTAACCGTTTACAGGACTTTTCTAATTATTCTCATCTTTAGCAGATATGTTACTGTTGAGCTATAATACATTGTTAGTGAATTTCTGGATATGTCATTGTGTTAATCCAGTAGAATATTGTGTAGGCAAAGACACTCTCGTAAGTCGATGTTCGTTAATCTTTACATAGTCTAACCCAAGTGTATAAATGTCTAGCACCTTGTGAAGAAATATCTCACTTCAGGAGTAATGGCTTGCCGATTAAATTTGACTGTTATAAAGATATGTTAGAGATGTTCGACAACCTCAACATTTTTGGAAAAGACATTAGAATAATCAAGACTCTATATTGGCAGCAAACCGCTAGTGTACGGATAGGAGGTGAACTCAGTAATTATACAAAAATAGAAAGGGGCGTAAGACAAGGATGTATTTTCGCCTGGGATCTATTCAATCTGTACAGCGAAGCAATTATAAGAGAAATAAAAGCCTTACCAGAATTCGTCAAGGCAGCCACAATCTCAATGATAGAAGATACGCGGATGACACAGTGTTAATAGCAGACACGGAAAGAAAAATGCAGTTCCTTCCACAGAAGGTAGCAAAATAAAGTAAGTAGAAAGAGCTGAGAATAAGCTTCAAGAAAACTGATTATATGGTCATCAGAAAAAATTAGAGCCCAAAATGCCAACTACAAGTCGGAGAAACTAAAAAAAATCAAGTAAAGAAATTCAAATACCTGGTAAGTGTTCTGACAGAGGATGGAAAGTGCAACATGGAGATCCAAAGACGCACTGGTATGGCCAAGGACGCATTTCAAAGGCTAACCAGAGTACTGGGCGACAGTAAAATCACATCAGAATCAAAGAATGCTGGATTGCTCTGTGATATCTGTCCTTCTGTATGGAAGTGAATATTGGACAATCTTATCAAGGATGAAGGAGAGGCTTGGGGCAGCAGAAATGGGATTCTCCAGAAGGATGCTGAGGATACCATGGACAGAGCACGTGAGCAACGATGAGGTGTTGGAGGGGATGCAAACTAGAAGAAAACTCACACTTAACATCAGGAAGAGACAGATGAAGTTCCTTTGACACGTAATGAGGAAGGAGGGGTTGGGGAATTTAATACTCACAAGACGGATAGAAGGAAAGAGAGACATGGAAAAGCATTGCGAGATCTAATTGATAGGCCTTGAGCAAATGGATGGCGTAACGGAGTTTGGCAGCGATACCAAGAGAAAAAATTGAGAGCGGCAAGGGACAGAGCCAAGTGGGAGTCTATGATCGCCTACGTCCTTAAGAGACACGGCACATGAAAAAGAAGAAAAATCATTTTTGAAACAGTTACTGGTGATGACATCTGCAAACACCGCCAAATTTTTCATGTTTTATTTGCAGGAAGCAGTCAATGAAGGATATGCAATTTTGTCTGTTTGAAGCGATAAAGGGTTCATAACAGCGGGTTAATAATGTCAATAAATGTGACACTTTGCAACCGATACCTGCCCAGTAATAATTTCTTTGTTAATTAATGTTGTGATCATTCCTTGAGCAATACCATGATAAAAATCAACTGAGCATCGACTGGCGACACTGAGCGGGAATATAGAGCGTGGGTTTATAAGTGACGTTAATGAGGTTTGGTCTTTTGCAGAAGTGAGAAGTGAAAATGGAGAAAATTGCACATGGAATGAATAAGATTTTACAATAAGAATCGATGTTGAAAGAGAGAGAGAGAGAGAGAGAGAGAGAGAGAGAGAGAGAGAGAGAAAGCAAGAGAGAGTAGAAGATGAATAGAAAGTGTAACATAAAACAAAATGATTGAATAACAAAATTTACATTGGCAGAAAGAATAAATCACATCGTCGACCTGTTTTGAAAATATAAAGACATAAGAAAAGGAGTTTAAGGAAAAATAAGAAAAAATCAAAATGATGAACATTTTTAAATAATGCTCACAATCATTTTTGTTACCATTCATGCAATACAAGGCTAAAGAGCCAACGAAGACAGACAGTTACTGAATGAGCGTAAGAGAAGGAGGTAAGAATTGCAGTTCATGAAGATATGTAAAGAAGATAAGGGTTAATACTAGACTTGACGATTTTAAGACTGTAGAGTTCGGGAAAGCATCATCACGGGAGACTATACCACAAAGTAGTGGTTCATGGGAAGAAGTTGTTCGAATGGAATATTCTTTCGACAAGAAGGAAAAATAGAGAAGAAAATGAAAATGATAACATGAATAAAAATGAAAATCCAATGCAAACTGGAAACTAATATGATTTCAAAGTGTGGAAATCAAAGTGATTTGAGATTTCCGGTGGTAAAATCAGTCAAGATTCTCAAGTGGGAGAACCTCAAATGGAATAATAAAATGTCAGAAGAAAGAGGTCAATTTTGGTGAGAAAGAAATTGAAAAATTTGAAACTAGTTAAATGTCACGGCCAATGTCAATCAACACAAAAAATAGTGTATCATGACAAAGAGCACTTTGCGTTTTATAAATTAAAATGTAAATTATTAATTCTATCTATCTATCTATCTATCTATCTATCTATCTATATTTCAGTCTGTTCATATCTATCTATCTATCTATCTATCTATCTATCTATCTATCTATCTATCTATCTATCTCAAAATATTCCTGATTAATGCATCCACTTATCTAATAGATAAGACTAAATTGCAATAATCTTTGGTATTCGTCATGAAAAGTTTTCTTTAATTCCAAATCATAATTATTATATTTTGGTACTGATGATTCCAGTAAAACAGCCGAAACTCAACGGCATCATGAATTTTGAATAAACCATGGATTAAACCTCGTCTAGAATCTATCTATCTATCTATCTATCTATCTATCTATCTATCTATCTATCTATCTATCTATCTATCTATCTAATAAATTTTATAAAGCAGAAAATAGCAAATCAGGTATTGATAAATTCAAGAAAATTCTCCAATTGATCAATAATACTTTGTCTTTCTTTATTTTGTATAGTGGATGGGAAAGGTTAAAATGAGCCAAGAGAAATAAACCCGTCATCAGGTAGAATTGTTCCAGAAATTGTAGGTAGGTAAGATAAGACGGTTGAACATTAAATTTGAATGCCACCAAGAATATAAAAGATAACAGCTACTCATTCGCCAGGGCAGAAATTGAAAAGGATTCGAATTGCAGTGTTGAATTAATTTAGTTTTCTTTTAGTTTTTGATTTCAATCTTTGGCAAGAACAACAACGACTGACATTTCTAAAAAAATAAATATACTAAAACCAGTTTTTATTGATTCATGTTGAAGTGATCGTGTTGGCAATTCTTTGTAGTAATAAAATTTATTTTGAAATTCCAGAAATAAATTAATGGATAAGTTTTTGTCTATACCTGCGGTGTTTTATTGAAAAGGGCGTAAAAAGTTATCCAGGAAAATCAAAGATTAAATGACATTAGAAAACTATTAACACGTAAGTTGGGTACTTGTGTGTGCATATATATGTGTGTGTGTGAGAGAGGGAGAGTGTGTGTGCGCATAAATTGAATTACAAATTCTGTTTAAAGATTCTCTTGAGAAAATATACATTTTAATCTCAGTTATTTCACTGAAAACAATGGAGACGTTTTGCACCAACCCCCTCTCTTTCTTTCTCTCTCTCTCTCTCACACACACACACACACACACACTCTCTCTCTCTTTTTCACACGCACACATAAAAGCAGTATGTCGATTTTCAAGGCGCCGTTACACTACTTGCCTCAATTTTTTGGCATTTGACATAATCATTATTAATATCAATATATCCCTCCATATTGGATGCACGCTATGGTGCAGTGAATAACGGCTTGAAATGAGAAATCGGGGAGCCGAGTTCGAGTTCCAGTTGAATTCATTGCATTCACTTATGAAGAAATACACTTGGATCCGTTACTTCTTCCTCCAGCTTTGGGTTAGATAGCAGTACAGATTGGTTTCTATAGCCTTGGTTGGCAACCAGTCTACCGCAGAAAGTGATGGCAATCAACTGGTGGAACATATTCTGCCCAGTCAGTCATTTTTATTTTGAGACATGATCGCCCAAGCGTGTATCACTCCACATACACGAACGCTCTCTCTCTCTCTCTCTCTCTCTCTCACACACACACACACACACACACACACACACACACACACGTGTGTGTCAGTCAGTTGAAGTGCCATACGTGATACACGCTTGGGCGATCATGTCTCTTTCGAGACATGACTGACTGGGCAGAAGATTATCCCGCAGTAGGTTGCCATTGCTTTCTGCGGTAGACTGGTTGCCGACCAAGGCTAGAGAATCCAATCTGTCCTGCTATTTAACCCATAACTGGAAGGAATAGATGGATTAATACCTTTCCCAAGGGTATTTGCGCGTAAGTGAATACAATGGATTGCAACTGGAATTCGAACTCGGCTACTCGGTTTCTCGTTCCGAGCCGATATCCACTGTACCACTACGCACATCCCACGTGTGTGTACATAGAATAAAAAAAGTCAATTGGGATGAAAAGTAGATCCTTTATGATAACCGTAAAAGATCAAGTCAATGACTTGATCGTGATGAGTTCCCACAAACATTTCACAGAGCCAAATTTGCATCAGCAAAAGATTATGGTGACCGTCTAGTGGTCTGCAATTGATGTCATCCACTACAACTTTTTGGAAGCCAATCAGAGCATTAATGTAGAGCTTTACTGTAATCAACTTGCTGAAATGCATGCCCGACTGCAAAAAATGAGACCGGCATTGGTGACTCGACGTTAGTGGTCCAGTTCTGTTCCACTATAATGCATGGACACATGTTGCAAGAATGACGTTGCAAAAACTCGCAGATTTGTGATACGTGAGTTTACCACATCCATATTCTCTTGATCTTTCACCCACTGATTATCATTTTCTTAAGCACTTTTTAAATGGGAAAACTTTTATGCTTAAACCAGAGATGGAGTCTGCTTTCAAAGAGTTCGTTGTGTCACAGCTCACAGCCAATTACTTTTTCTCAACGAGGAATAATCTCGTCGATCGATAGCAGAGATGCATAAAAGCTCAAAGTTCCTATTTTCACTGATTTTTAACATTTCTACAGTAAATTGTTTGAAAAATAAATTATGTTTCTGAAATCAGTCATTATTTCACTAACAACCTAATACTTTTTACAACAAGAAATTAACGTTTTATGGGCGGTTGTACAATTTTATTTGAGGATCTTTCCAGTAAAGGAACACACACACACAAAAACCAAAAGTAAAAACAGCGATCATTTAGGATTAACCCTTAATTCTACTCTCTTTACGATGATCAGACAACTGAATTTTTCACAAAGAAAATGTATTACACACTATTATATTCACTTGTTGATTTTGTTTTAAATGTTCAAGTTATGATCTAAGAAACATTTATTCACTTTTAATTTCTTTTTCAGAAGACAAATAGCTAGTCAGCTGCAAACTTGGTAGCCAAATAAAAGATCTCTTTTTTGCATGATTTGTTTTTTGAATAATTTTACGTATTGGCATAACAAAGATGAAAGATAGATAAAAATAAAAGAAGTAAAGTAGAAGCAAGAAGTATGGATACGAGTTAAAAAAGCATAGTCGTAGGCGTATATATTATGGCATCGCAAGGTCTCATCGAAAACTACTGTATAGTACAGACCGCGTTGTCAAAATAGCAATACTAAAGTAAAACTTCAGATGATCTCTATTCTTTAGTTTTATCAGTGCAAACCTTTACTTCTTGGTTACGCCATGCCACGTAGTCGAATCATTCCCATTGTCCCTGTATTTCAAATATGAGGAAAATTTTACTCAGTCAATATCTTATCAGTAACTTCTACGGTATGGAATAGACTCCTTAGAAGCTTCCCTCAACGTTAGAATCTTTACCCGTTCAAGTTAATTATCAATCATGTTATCCATCTTCCCATATTATGTTCCTTTCTTATCATATTAACCTTCATTCATATCACAGCTCAGGCTTGCCTCTCAGAGAGTAAAACAATACGCCTGCTTGGACTGACACTCTCAGCGGACCTCAAGTGGAATGACTACGCCGAATCCATTGCTAAATCCGCAGCTATGAACGTCGGCTCTCTGTGCAGGGCCCGGAAATTCTTTCCGCCTGAATCTATCCTGCACTTATATAAATCTACCATCCGCCCGTGTATTGAGTACTGCTGCCACATCTGGTCGGGTGCCCCTTCTATTCTCCTCGGGGTTCTTGACAAAATACAGCGAAGAATCTGTAATGTGATTGATACCGATTTGACTGACCGCCTGTAGTATCTCTCTCACCGGCGTGACGTGGCTTCCCTGTGCTTCTTCTATAAATGCTTTCATGGATTCTGCTCTGACGCCCCCTAGATGTGAATTTGCACGAGATACTAGATTGGCAACAAGGTCCCACCCTTTTACAGTGAAACCGATGAAATGTAACCGCAATTTCTACTCCAACAGCTTCTTTCCCCGCACTTCCCGCCTGTGGAATTCCCTACCGCATGCTTGCTTCCCCGACGGCTACAACCTCCAGGAGTTTAAATGTAAGGTCAATAGACACCTCCTAACACACTAACTCACACCCACTCTCTCCAACTCTCTCCCTATGTACATCCTAAGTCGTCTGTCACCCTCCTTCTGACATTTCCTATACCCAATCGCTCTATGTAACCCCCTGCGCTATATGCGCAGTGGAATGCCTTGCTTTGGGTGACACGATTAAAAAAAAAATACCATTTTAACGGTAATTCCCTACCATGTGTGGCTCTTAAGCTTTATATTGTGCGAATATTGATATGAACATATTTATAAATGGAACTAAATCATCGTAATTGACCTCTGAACCCAGCCAGGCAAACAGCTGGGTACCGGTGTTACATATAAACTCTCAGGTAATAGTATAAATAATTAGTAGATATCATATTCAAAGGGAAACGAAATTCTGAGGCGGACGTATCACATAAAAAGA